>VUYV01000262.1:261237-283239 GCA_008711295.1 Anarhynchus alexandrinus
GTGCCTGTGTTAGTCTTCAGACAGGAAAAATTACATGTTAAGAACCAACATTTTGCTGTCTAAAAATAATTTGCAATTACATAATGCTTTCCACTTTCTGAGCAATATTCATGTTAATTATGCCTTTTAACACCTTTTTGGAGTTTCAATTTAGTTTAGGATTGGTCAACAAGTTGTTCTGGTTCTTTCTTTATGTGACTAAAATAGTTGGCCTCGGCCAAATTCCTCCTGTCCAAGTACCTACATCATTGCCTACGACGTCATTAGGTGCTAACCGATGCCTTTGGGCAGCGATCACACAGGCTGAAGGTGGAAACAGCACCTGAATTGTCACTACATTTTCAAACTGGCTTTCCCAAGGTGGAGTTCAGGCATCTAGTCCCTCTGCTGTGCTTTCTGTCATGTGCAGATGCCAAACCTCAGCCTGCTGGGCTACTGCAAAATAGTAATAATTATTTTTTTTTCTTTTTTTCTTTAAAGTAGTTTCAAGACAAATAATTGAGTATTCAAATGTTTTAAAATGTCATCATTTCTTTTCAATTGATTTGGATGTGCGGTTCCCCCCAGCAACCGCAGCGTTTTGGGAGGGGTCCCAGCAGGACTGGCTGCAAGTGCTCTTTTCTTCAAGCACCACACACGCTGGGGGGTTTCAGCTGGGCACGCCACCAGTAAATTCGATGTGCTGATTTCACCTCACCCTGAGGAAGACAATTTTTCACTTGCCCCTTTCTCTGTGGAAAGAAGAAAAGGACAAGAGAGCAGGAACTAAAGAAAAAGAAGAGATCCATCAACGTCACCAGTTCAGGGCCAGGTCACTAAACTCCAGAGCAAGAGCCATGCCTGCAAGTGTGATACTACAAAGCATGGCTGCTCCCTGGGTGTGCAAAAAGCAGCTTTTGGAAAGCCGTTAGGTACCTGAAAGCTCCAATATGAACAGTGGGAGCGGAAAGTATGAGAAATGTTTGAATCCTTACCTGCAGCAATCTGAAGACAAGGCTAAGCCCTTTTTGTGCAAGAGGTAGGGACGATGACAGAGAGGAGGTTAGTGACACATCTCATTTAGTCTGGCATCACACCAGAACATTTCTGACACTGGGTTGTTGCTGTAAAGACTAAGCTGCAGCAGTAAGCCCTTGACCGCAGAAAGGAGTGACAGCAGCTCTGAAAATCAAGAAGCAGTATCAGGAGCACCATGCATGAGTAAGGGCACCATGGACTAGTGACAGCACAGGTGACAGGAACCACTTACGTTATCATCTTTCCAGGAACAGAGGATATATAAGCACAGGTCACCAGAGCACCTAAAAAATAATCCTGTTTGTGATTGTATTGGCAGGGCCGGGGGCTGCAGCTTCTGGTTCCTGACTTGCAATCCCGGGTGAAAGTGACAAAAAATAAATCAGGAATTACAAGCGAATGAAATAATTTTTTCCTCCCAACAGTCTTTTCAAACATCAACCCAGTAAATAAGTAGGTCAGATGAAACAGTAAATATTTCCTTGCCCTTTTTTCTGTTTCTTGTTTCACTTTAGAGGTGAAAGATACCTAGCATAATTGACTACTTTTTTGAAGATTTTTTTTACGCTTTCTTTCACATTCTGCACAACACAAGTCTTTTTTTATCCTCATTGCTTACTTCACCTTATTTCATGGCTGCCCACATCCCTTAGAGGGTTAGAAAGCATCTCTAAATCTTTTTCACCGTTGCCTCTGATAGCAAAACCTATGGATGCGCTTAAACCTCTGTAGGTGCAGGGTATGTATCTGCCCCTTCTTGGGTGAGCAAAGCTACTGTCCCTGGCTATATGGTTCCCCAAACCCACAAGCTTGGCTTGATGGCAACCAAAACCCCCAGATCTTGTGTCTGGGCTTCTGGTCTGTAGAAGCTACAGGTCGCCAGCAAATCGAAACACACCTGGTTCCCGGCCAACCAGATTGCACAGTTTGCCTGGGCAGCCAATCAGCATGTACATAAACACCCACCAACAGGGCATGCTCCACATGGCCAACAGGTGACCAGGCATGAGGTCCTTGAGCTCCAGGTTTCTACCAAAGTAAGAAGGTACTAAAGGGGAAGGCACTCAAGTGCTCAGCAGGCTCACATGGGTCATTCAACCCAACGTGTTTCTTGCTGCTCTAGGACTTAAATGTTGATATACAGCTTTGAGTTCTCTACACTCCAATGCCATCGGGCAAATATACTGGTGACACCTTTTCTTTCAAAAGTCAGTTGATTTTACACTGCTTGTGCAAAATCTGCAGCTTAATCAAAGGTTTAAACCTATAGAGGAGTCTTTTTTTTTTTTTCCCAGCCACCATCCTTTCAGAGCAAGTACAATGCTGATGCTATGTAAGAGTCTTCATTCCCATAAATGCATGCTTTAAATCTCCTTTATGTTTTTTTGAGTTAAAGTTGGGAAGACGGATGTTTGAGGATTTCTATTCAAGGCTTGGTTCAAGGGTTAGGTCTCGCTGGCTTACTATCAATTTCAGTGTGAATTGAATGAATGAATATTTGGTCAATGTTTGGTGTTGATAAAGCTATAAATAGGGTAATTTAGATGGTGATTTACTAATTTTTAATTATTATGATTTATTATTTTTTTCAATCATTGTAACTTGAAGGGCTTCTAGGATATTTTGGAAGTTCTGCTGGAAACAGATAGCAGTTGAAAGGGAAAAATGTATATATAGTCATACATTTCCTGAAAGGAAATTCCTTAAGGAATTTAGGCAACATTCTAGGACCATTTCACAGAAATATATCTCTTCAGATATTAGCACAATATTTCATTGGTAGTGGCGTAATATCTAGCATAAAAGCAAGCTTTTTGAGTCATGACATAGTTGGAACAAAGGATGCTGTAATATCCTCCATTTTCTACGGTAATCTTGGTGCATATGTTTAAGGGTAATTTATCTGATGGTAGCAAGAGTGTCTCTGCAAGGTTACACCAGCAGTAAAGCTGTTCCTCCTTTGGAGCACAGTTTTCTGTAAATGTGAGCAATGCATTGTTAAATCTGTAGAGTTAATAAAAGAGAGCTTGCTGCTCTGTAAATCCTTTCAAACTGAAGGAAGATGCACCACATATGCATTTTCATCTTTTAAATATTATATAATTTTTCACCTCAGATTTACCTTTTATATACAAAAAGACAGACTGTTTACAGCAGCAAACTTCATTTTCATACTCTCAAAAGGTGATAATATAACTTTTTATTTCAATTTTCATCACATGCATTTCCAGAATCTTTTCCACTTATAACCTATACTCTGGTCTGTAATGTGGTGTGATGTTTTTCTTGCTCAGGATCGAGTCCTCCCCTTGGCTTGACTGATTCCTCTGTTTCTGCGCTTCAGTTCTCTTCGTGTACTTCCCTGCCTTTTTCTCTTTCAAGAGCTGTTTTGTACCACTGATCTTGTGGGACACAGAAGTGTCTGATTCTCCACAGATTGTGACTCTGTCCAGACCCTCCTGTGCACCAGGGGGTCACTCAAGGGGCAAGATCTTGCTGCAGGCCAGAATGGAAGCTTTGCTCTCACAGCAGCCATCAAAGAGGAGAGTATTGGCTGGTTCTAGTAGCTTTCTACCCCAAGACTGAGTCACTAAGATATTTTCCTCCCTATTTTATTATATTAAGTAATGGCAAGAGCTTGAGTCAAGGAATTCAGTGTTTAAATGATTTGCTATGCAAATAATGTAGTTTGGACTCATGATTTTGCAGAGGTGTTTAAAGGAGAGAAGATTGTATGAGAGAGTGTGTTAGAATGGAAATAAAGTGGCCACAAGGTAATATACTTGTGCTGGGAGATATGTCATGTGGAAGAACAAAGCAAAAAAACAAATGTATATTAATGGGATATAGCAATGCAAAAATTTATGGTGCTGAGCCTTGTGGTGACAGTGGAATTAAAGAACCTCAAATGAGCTGCAAGATACATAAGTCTTCTGGTTAAGGAATGATGGTGTTAAGACCTCAAGGTGTAGAGGGAAGGGGTCTTTGGGTCTTCCTTGAACTTGTAAAAATTGTACCTGCTGTTTTTGGAGCTGCTTCTAGGAATTCTCCTCTACTGTACCTTGACTGGGTTTTTGTGGTGTTTCTGTACCCATGATGTCAAGAAATAAACATTATTAACAGAGAACAGCAGCCCAGCAAATGCTATGCACCATGTACCTTTATATTGTTTGTTGCTTCTGTCTCTGAACTTGCTTAGGACTCAAGGAGGGAGAATCGTACCCGTGGAGCTCTCAGAGAAAGATCCCATAGACTGAAGCAAAGGATCATGTTTTCTACTGTGGATATCTGAAAGTGGGAAAACGAGTTGTAACCTTCTACTGAACCCACCAGATCTTCAGTGAGTAGAAAGTAATTCAGTTAAGCAAAGTGAGTCAATGCGTACAGATTTGCACAAGAGGAAGGCTGAGGTTTCTCTGCACTGTGTGTTAATACAACTCCCCCTATAAGTGACTGTAAAAATATCAGCTGTTATTTTTTTTTTTTAAATAGCTTCTGGCATATGTGTTTAGAGAGAAGAGCTTGAAACCAGTATGATCAGAATCTTTAAGGATTTGTGAGGAATGTGTGTGTAAAGCAGAAACATCTAAGGGGATTATTTAACATTTCAGGATTTTAATCCTTCATGGTAGGAATACAAACATTACCACTAGGTGCAAGGCTATGGTTTAGAGGTCACTGTGTAGGGACACGGCATATATAGTTATTCCATAACTTTGCTTTGGAAAGTAAATATTTAATTTCAGGATTAGATCTTTTATGAGGAAAAGACAAAACGTATTAAGATGTCATCTTACAATTGTTCCTGAATCTTCTTCCCTATAAACTCTCTTCCATGGTAAACTTTCATGTTTTTCTTATGCCTTTGTCATTTATTTTTAAATCTCTTTACATAAATATTAAAATTAATAACTCATCATTCATTCCTTTGTCGTAAGTTTGGTTGTCTTACAACTATTTTAACAGGTCTTTTCCTCATTTGGGACCATTTAGTGACTTGCTGTCCCCCCTGCCCCCCGAGCAGGGAGGCTGAGGCGCCCTTGAGGCGAGGCCTGCCCCGGAGCCATGCCGGGGCCCCTCCGCTTGTGCAGACGGGGCCTCGCCTGCATCCCTTCCACCATGAACCGCCTCGGGTTTGGGGGTGACGTGCCACGGAGCAGTTTGCCAAGAGGACGGCTTTAAACTGAGAGTGGCGGGGAGGGAGGGAGCAGCCGTCAGCCCTGTGAGGGAGTGACAGACCGGGCTGGGTCAGCAGGCCGCGGCCTGGGGGTGCCGTGACAGGACGGGATCACAGAATCCACAAAATGGGGGCTCGCTGTGGAGGAGGGCCTGAAGACTGGAGAAAAGCCAGTGTCACCTTTATCGACAGAAAGGGCAAGAAGGAAGAAGCAGGGAATTACAGGCCAGTCAGCCTGACCTCCATCTCTGGGAAGGCAACCAGCCTGCAGCCATGTTTGTGGCTGCCATTGGTAGACAGGTTAGCAAACAGTGCGATAACTGATAACAGCAAAGGATAAAGCATCAGATTTGGAGTTGAGCTTTACAATCAAGAGCAGCAGATGAAGGAAGCAGAGGGGCTTTAAGGTATGGCATTCCTTCTCTTGCATCCAAGTTATGTTTTAAAGCTCCTAGTCAACGTGTATTCAGGCAATGTTAAAGGGAACTCAGGAGAGGAAGTGCTGGAGTATCATTTTCTCATTAAAATATATTCTTTTCAAAGTAGACTGTAGCTGCAGACTTTAAATACAATATTCCCTGGGGGAGTGACAATAATCATAATATTAAAAATGGCTACTAATGTTGATATTAACGGAGAAAATACAAATAGCACTATGTTATTTATAAAAGCCTCTTTATTAATCACCACACTGAAAAGCCCTTAGTTATCTCGGTACGAGCTTTACTCTTCTGGGGACTGTTGATGGGTCAGTATTGCTTTTACTCTTTATTCATTCCTGTGGCTGTGGGGTTTCCAAGAGCAGGGGTGCAGGTGGGGTGATAGGTTATACTTCACTCACCTTGGTGTCTGCAGGGTCAGTTCTCTCACGTTTTTTCCTCACACCTTGCTCTCCCAGCTGCTGTGCAGCTTCTTTTGTCCTTTCTTCAATGTTATCACGGAGATGCCACCAGCATCGCTGGTGGGCTCATCTTTGGCCAATGGTGGGTCCATTTTGGAGCCGGCAGGAACTGGCTCTGCCCAACATGAGGCATCTCATAGAAGATGCTGCTGCAGCCTCCTGCTGCAAACCCCTTGGTATGTAAACCCAATACAAACATGTGAACATGTTTCGATACGACAGTGCAATGCACATGTATTACCACACTTTCTTCCTCTGAATAAAAAGAACTAAGTTCTCTGTATTTAAGGCTGTTTTATATGGTTAAATGTTCTTAACCAAATGTAAAATCCAGTAGGTGCTGCCAGTGTATATCGATCTGGATGCTGGAGATTAGTTTTAATTAGTTTTATTGCTGGCGCGCAGTTCAACGTTAATGGTACGGTGTTGTTCTTCCCAGAGGGCTGAGCCGCTGGTTCTGCAGCCAGCACAGCCCCCTTGGCGCAGCACGCCTTGCTCCGCTGTGCCTCACAAAAAAGCAATGCTGGGAAAAACACAAGTTTTACAGAGCTTTTTAAGGCGCTGGCTCCACCTACATACTCTCCCTTGTTTCAGTTGTGATTTCAGCACAACCGGTGTACCTCTCCTGACAGTTTCTTCTGCTTTCACTGAACTGCAGCCCCTGTGAAGTCCCATGGGCTTACACACGTGATCTGTTCTTCCACTTTACAAATAAGTAACTTACCCTGTTACCTATGTCTTGCCTTTCCCATGTGCTGCAAGCATGCAATCAGGGCTGATTAGAGGTTTTGTCAAATATGTTTTTAACAACTCAACATCCTCCTTTCTAAAGCAGGACATAGTTTGTGTTTGTTCAAAAGAAGGAAGGAAAACTTGGGGGAAAAAAAGAAAAAGGAAAGGGGATTTTGTTTGTTTTCTGTTTCAGGAATTTCAGTTACATGTAAGAAACTCCATAGTTAATCTCAGGAGAAAATTGTTCTTTGTGTATAAAGCAGTTTGCAGGGAACAAAATACATTTCTCAGTGACTGCCCACTAGTGTAATAATGAAGTAATCTGCACTGTGTGAATTATCCTGAATTGGAGATTTATTGCACATAGTCCTTAAGGAGTGCCTTATTTAAGCCCCGGGATTGGGGCACATGGTTTAAAACTTGAATCACTTATACATTTTGATAATCTATTAATTTAGTAATGTATTTTATAGAGTTTTCAAAGCTGTTACTTCTGTTTTCCTTATACCAACGGTGTTTCTCTGGATCTAGATGGGCAAGAGGAAGTTCAGTGGGCTGGAAACCACCCTGATTGTCCTCTTCTGCCTGGTGTTGATTGTAACCTGTATCCTTATTGGGCTTTTAGCACCAGGACAGTCCAGAGTCAAACGACAGGTAAGTGTTTCCCATTGCTGCTGTAGGACCAGAGCAAAACCCCTGAGTGGGAACTGCCCATCTCTGCTTGCTGAGATTATTGTAAATGCCACAGAGCTTCAGGAACAAACCTTTGGCATCCTTTCCATCATCCTTTCTGTTGGATTCAGACTTTTCAAGAACATGGACCTTCAAGAGAAGAGAGAGGAAAAACAAAATGTAAAAACCACAAACTTTTCTCGGTTGTCCCGTGCAAAATCAATGTTTTCACTGCTCTTGGTGTTACCTATATATCTTTCCTGTTAACCGAAGGTGAACCATGGTCATTCCTTCCTACAGATAGCATGAATAATGTTACCTGTTTTAACACAAGAAATAAATACCATGTCTAGGAATTTATTATCTTAAAAAAACCCTTTTATTCCATCCTCCAAAGACTGATTTTTAGTCTGTGTGTTTATTTTATATTATGTCAATACTTCTTAAGATAAAAAAAAGAACACTGAAAAAAAGAATGAGGATCAGGGAGACTATGTGGGAGCAGACATACTGTGTGGAACAAAACCCTACACCCATAAAAACCTGTATTGGTACTTTAGAAATCAATTGTTTTACAGGGATGTGATATATAGCACCCTTCTTTACATACAGTTCCACTTTGTGTGAGTAATTCCATTTACACATGGGGATTGAAGCAAAAAGCTTAGAGGTGAAAATGGAAGTAAAATAAAAGTAAGTGCTAATACACAACAAACACATTGGTGTTTTAGTAAAACTGCCCATACAGACTAATACCTGCATATTTTCTGCCTGTTTCTGACACAAAATGAGTTCAAGTCTGCCTAAGCAAAAAGCAGAAGTGCCTGTATTGCAGATAATGGAAACAGGAGAGTCCGTGTATTTGTGCGCATCGCAGCCTGAGACAAGATTTCTGCACTTCATAGTTCTCATCCCAAACATATACAGTGTTCCAAAATATATATAAGAAGTAACTTTCAGTGTTGGGAGAAACTAAAAAAACTGACAGGTTATGCTTTTGTCAGCTGAAGTTGCCAAGAGGTCAGCTTAAATCCGGTCTGACAAACTTGGAGTTTATTAATGGAGCTTTACAGTGCTTTTACCTGATGCTCTAATTCAAGCTCCTGTGGAAGAACAGTATTTCAGGGGAAGCAGCACCTGTGAGAGCAGCACAGTACCACTTAAGAAAAAGAAAAGTCCTTCCAATTTTAATTTGGCAAGTACTTTAATAAGAAGCAATGCATATTGGGCTGCAGGGCTGATAATATCCAAAGTCAGAAATATATGTTAGTGCTGGAAAATGTTTGAATTAGGCATTAGTTTTTAAAAGCCCAACACTTCTGTTGCTTAAATATGTGCAGATCACTGATCCTAAAACACAAAGATTTGACGTTTCCCATGAACCCACAGGANCTCCAGTTTAAACTATAAAGTGGATGTGAAACAGAACCCCTTTGGCATCGTGGTGACCAGAGCGAGCAACAGTAGAGTGCCGTAAGTAATGTTGGTGCTTTTTCCATCTAATATGGATGCCATTGGTTTTCTCTGAAAGCCCATGTTGCCATACAAGCAATGTATGTCCAGGATGCCATATGTGACGTGCCTTCTTGGACGTGTAATCTACTACTTCTCTTCTTTTGACCGATGCATGTTCTGCAAGCACTTGTGCAAGGCCTTTGGAAACGAATTCTGTGATATGGAGAGCTCTGTCTAAAAGGTTTTAGGTCTGGCTCTGTGTTCACTTCCCCCCAATACTAGGGAAATCTTTGCAGCTACTTTTTTTCATCAATTCAAGGAATTATTATTATCTGAAGAACTCTTCCCAGTGCTTCAAATCGCAAGGGAGCACTCTTCATTGCATCTTTTATCTTATTTGTCGCAATCACGGTGAAGCCCTGAATCACCAAGCCCAGGTTGCCCTTTAGTCCTGTGATATCCAGGAACAGCTGGTGCAAGCCACTGATAAGCTGGTCATGTAATGCTGTAAGTAAAATAGTTGACAGACTTGTACACCCAATGCTTTCATCCCCTTTAGGTTCTAAAGAGAAATAAATAAAACAAACCTACCAACCTAACGGCATGGCTCTAAGGCCCATTAGAAAGGGGAAGTGTCAGGATGAACATGCTTTTGAAATCAGTGCAAGAATGATTACCTGTCAGAGTGCTAGGCCAGTTGGATTATCAGCGCTCCAAGGTTAATTAATTAGCGATTACTTTTGTGCTCTTATTAGGATTGTTTTCTTGCTTAGAATCCTCTGTGATGATTGATTTGCAATTATAGAGAGCACAAAAGACGGACTTGGTATTCAGTAGTGCCTGACTGATTAAACAGGTCCATGGAGGGGGAATAAGAAATGTAGTCCAACAGAACCCTGTTGAAACAGTGCTCTGGAAGATTGTCTATATTTTCCTTAGGCTTTTGTCTAATTTGATAAAAGTGGCTGCATTTTCTGCCTCTAACGCAAAAAATTACAATGATGCTGAACTCGGAGTTTGAGTATCTCAAAGAAAGCTATTGTGAGCATGGGACAAGAGCAGCCCCTCAGAGATCAATCCTTGATAAAGTTGTTCACATGAGATGAGTGCTTTCCCCAAACTCTTAAATAACCAAACAAAAGGGAGGCCTCTTTGAAAAAGGAAGAGTGGGGACCAAGATGTTATTACAGTTCATTACAAAAGTCCTAATTATCCAGGCAGTTATAAAACCTACAGCCTTCCATCATCATTTGTTCCATTTGAGCCCTCCGAAAGAACTAGAGTTCTGGTTGACCTATTACCATCATCATTTGCAAGAAAATCTGAAAGATTGCCATAGTTTCATTGGAAATACCAACTTCCCTCCTAAAAACAAACAAACAAACAAGCTAGTTTGAATCCAGTTTGTCCGCAGATGGGCGAGATAGTCCTTAGAATCATTAAAACTGGACAGAAATGCATCAGATGAGGATTTGACCTGCCTCTCTCAAGTGTTAGTATTTTTGACTTTTCAAAATAAAGAAAAGGTAATATGAACACGTTAAAACTGCAGCAAGCCTAAATTCCCCTGCTTTTGTCACTTGTTCATGCAATGTTTGCAATCACTAATGCACTGTGTACTTATTTAATAGTTTAATGGCCTCTTTATGCGTAAAAGAATTTACTGATAATGACATACTCACAGTGGTAAACGTAGTTATAATGTAGTAATACATCTGAAGTGATAAAGTCCCTTTAAATTAGTGTGGCTTTGTCTGCATAAAGTCAAGAGAAAGTTGTGTTACTCTCCTCTATAAGAATATCATGACTGTTATGTGTCACAAGTATCATGTGAAAACACAGCTGTAAAAAGAGTTTCTAACTAAAACTACATAAAGTGAGGAGATAAAAGCATATCCCTTTGCCATTGTGTATGATGTTAATACATATTGAGGTACTTTGCCATGAGGTAGTTTGAGGAAGTAATTTTCTCTGTTTTTTGGGAAAGACTGCCTTTCTGTAAGATCTTGGTTTAAGGAAGCTGAAGATAACCTTCAAATCTGAGGACCAGCTTCATTCCAATTGCTCTCTGCCTCAAATCTGGTTTAACTCACGTTCTATTTGTGATTGTTTCATATAAAAATTGGGTAAGGGTCAATTTTGATATGTTTGCCAACTGGAAATATTCCAAGTCTTAGAGGAATGTAAGAGGAAAATTACCACAATTACATACAAAAGGAATGAAATGTAATGTTTTCGTTGATTCCATGAGTTGTGGGAGATCCTTATCCAGGATGATATTTGGTGTTGCTTAGGAAATACAAAGAGGTTCAACCATTCTGGTGCAATTGGCTTCTTAGGAAGACATTTAACTATATTACCAAGATAAAAATGACCAAAATCCCAGCATTCTTGTCACGTGATAGAAAATGACCACATTTGGTGGTGCTGTGGGCACCCACCTGGCAGTAGAAAAACATCCCTATGGATGGTCCCCTGCATCCATCAGGAGGGAGGATGCGTAAGATGCCTGATAAAGCCTTTTTGGCACCCTAGGTGCCACAGGTGGCATCACAGGTATTTGTGTATTTGTGCTACCTGTCTGTCCTGCCCCATTAGCTAGCAAAGACAGGTCATGGAGAGGAAGGTCCCAGCTACGAAAGTGGGAACATTAGGGCACACCTGTAGGACAAGTGTAAATATTGCTGCTCCTCAGCCTCCTCCTCTGGCAGCATGGCTGTTCCCGACTCTGCTGGTCGGACACTCAGGGGCTCAACAGGACCTGAGCCTCCTGCTTCTTGTCTAGATCCCTCTGGAGTTATGACAACTGTAATTATGTATTAGCAGCCCTATGAGACACTGAAATAAACACACACATTCCCCCTGTCTTCTATTTCTCGTGTCTTCCAAGTCTTCTACCTCTTCTGTGTTTTGATTATATTTTTTTTTATTTTCTTTGCAAATTTGATAGCTGTGGAGGATTTGACAGGAGAAACTAATCAGGCACTGTCAAGATATAACTGCTAAAGAGGGCGAAGCAGAGTATGATTTGGCCAGGTGAAACATCATGAAGCTCGTTTTTGTTTTCAGGACCAAAGTCTAAATTAACTCACATTTGTCTCACTATAAACAAGTTCTATTATAGAAATAATGCCTATATTTTCCTATCTCTACTAAATATTCCTCTACAAAGTGCCTCTTAATAATTAGCACATTGAGGTTTGACGATAGTTCTTACCCAAATGGCTGTATTGAGTGTAGACTCATTAAGTTAAACTAACAGTGAACAGAATCAAGTTAGGCTAATTTCAAATTGCTGAAGTTCTATTTCTCGTTAATTTGTTCTGAGTTTTCTTTTGCAGGTGAAGAAGCACAACTATGAAAACAGCCCTTATAATTTCCAAGGTTTTTGTTGCTAATAACAATGGAAAAAAACATTAGAAAGGAAATAAAAAAGGAGCAAGGCACTCTCTTATTTCCGTAGATTAGATGTAAAAATGATTGCCTTGCAGGATTAATAGAAATATAGATTAGATGTAAAATCTAATCTATGGTGGAAGGTGATGAAAACACTTTTCAAGTTCTATTGTTAGCCTGATGTGCATATATATTACCCAGAAATAGTACTGCAATATCTGCAGACTTACTTGAAGATCCGTCATATCTACTTGCTTATGTTATCTATATATTTGGGGAAACTTTTGTTTTAATGCAAAATGTTGTCATAAAGGAGAATAATGCCGGGAAAGAGAAAACAGAACTGTAGAAAAGTGTCAGGATTTTTATTTTTGTTGTTGGCTGTATTTTGAGAAGTTTCAAGTTCTGCCTGTGATATATTTTGAAATACCCCAGAACAGATGCCATTAATAGATTTCAATCAGCTTACTGTTGTGGTTTTTTTAATGTTTTAAGGAAATGCATAACTTATATGGAGTTCAAACTTTCTTTCTGTGTTTGGAAGACAGCACTGGAGCCTCCTTTGGTGTTTTCCTAATGAATAGCAATGCCATGGGTAAGAAACCTTTCTCTGTAGCTCTGAGCACTGCAGTTAAATATCATTTTAAATGATTTGTTGGATTGGGATCAAAACTGAGCTGATGTAGATGTACTTTTTTCTTTTTAAACACTGCAGCATGTAACATTTTAAAGAAAGTTGTCTTTAGGTATCTTATGGCAGTCATTACTGTAGCATTTAGTAGCATTTAGTGTATACAACATAAGCAGTGAGTAGCTCACAGTTAAATTGAATATTGCAATGGAAATCTGAGGTCAGAAAGCTATCTGGAGCTTGCGCAGTAGGCTGAGTTAATCAGTGAGTTAATCATTTTATGCACTGAACAAAGTGAAGCACATTATCCATCGGTGTTCTAAATTCCACTCCCTTAACAAAACTGCATTTATGGAGGTGTTAGCAGTAATGGACTAATACTTTTACAATTTGTGTGTTGTCATGAGGCTCAAGAGCAGAAAAACTCACAAAGCAAAGATGAATCAAACCAGCATCCAAGATTAACATTTTGTTTTTGTAGTAGTGATACTGGCCTTAGTGCAAACAATAAAGAGAGAAAAGGGCTTAAATGTCATGAATGTGCATTAAAGAAAAGATTGGAAGTAGTCAGAATCAAAATGTGCTTTAAAAGTGATATTTGTATTCCTTTATTGAAGGTATACTTGATACGCTCATGTTTTCCAAGACATTTCGTATGGATGCAGTGCAGAACTGGGGGAAACAGTATGATGTCCAGTCTTTATGGATATCCCATGGCCACATCAACACAAGAGTAAGGAATGTGTCTTAAAATCCTTAAAAAAAGGTTTCAGAACAGTACGGTGCCTGCATTTTCCAAAACAGCAAGAGTTTTCATTTCTAAATTAATCCCTGTTAGGAAAAAAGCGCAACACCTTTTTTTCCAGTTACTGATTTTTGGTTTAGGGCACCTATTTTGATTACTGTGGCTCTGTGTGTATGGTGAGATAAATGTGGGTAATAAGGCTGTGTTTGGACCATGTTCAGTTTTGGTGAAAACCTCCAAGTATTGAACATTCACTACACTTTGCTGCCCTACCTGTATACCCTCTTTTATAAAGCTCATACTCAAGGAGACACGGTTGTACGGCCAGTTTTGCATGAGTAAGTTTACTCATCAGAATTTGTGATAGTTTGATGAAGAATAAAAAAATCAGACACATTAACGTTGTTAGGGACTTTCCAAACACTGATGCAGTCTGTGAAAATGCACATTGGAATGTATATAGTCAACTTCTCAATTCATGAAATTCCATTTTGGAGTAATCAGAAGAGTAATCAGAAACCATCTGTAATTTCTGCACATACACATATATTATTGTCAGCCACTCTTACGAGTTGCTATGAGATCTTATTTTCAGCTAATCAAATTATTCACCACCATCATATCTATATGTTAGAATATACATTTCCTTGCCTGGAAACTCTTGAATAAGCTGTGTCAAGAACACACGCACACCTACACTTTCACACGTGTGCAGGGAATACTAACTAAACTAGCAAGACCTTACATTCTCATCTACAGATTGCCTTAGATGAAAAAAAGACAATTTTGATATGGCACACATGAATGATGTACCATGATGATGGTACAGTTCATAAAACAACAGTTACTGCTCTATCCTTCCCACTTGCACAGGTTCTACTCTGATGAAGTGACGTGGAGTGTCGATAGGCAGTTCCTGTGGGGTCCTGGGCTGCTTATTTCCCCTGTACTTGACCCGGTAGGTTTGGTTCATTTGGTATCTATCTCCTAACCACTTCATGGAGCACAGGGACACGCTGCGTCACTAGTTCCAGCTCTTTTCTCTGCCAGGGGACTGCAGCATAAAATACCCAAGTTACACTCTTCCTGTCCCTCCTTTATTGCTCTGATTAGAAACCACCTTCCAGTGCTGAGCCTTTGTGGTTCAATGCTGTTATTCAGCTTAAAGGTTATAGCTCCTCTACTGTATATGTATTTCCTGCTGCAATCACACTCCCCCTCCTTGTTTTACGCTGAACAAGCTGAACCGTAAAAGTAGGCTCTGCCATTTCCTGGGGATCTCAGGAAATTTGCTTTGGTCCTATTCTGGTCTGAACTCTTCTCTCTTGACCAGACATGCAAACTCTATTGGCACAGCGACTGCAGAGGTCCTTGTTTATTACCATTAACACTGTTCTATCTGCAGTGCAAACAAGGTTTTTTGCCAGATCCTTAGATTGCCTTTATTTTTTCCATGGGTACATCACATTACTGACTTATGGCTGCTGACGGATTCCTAACAAGCCTAGGGTTTGCTGATTTTTTCTTTTTTTTTCCCCTTCATTCATTGCTTCCAGTGAGAGAGCCCACAACATATTTTTATCACTGCCGAAATGGAAAATCTTGCACTTTGTGCTATTAAGTCCCACTCCTATTTTCCAGTCCTCTTGGGAGTCAAAGTCATCTGGTCTGATATTCTGATTCAGCCCAGCTTTGTATCATCTCTGAATTTCCTCCAGAATGAGCTTCTCTTGCTGCATTTCAGCTTGTCTGTGATGCAACAAGGAAACAAATAGGTTGTGGCTTATTCTGAGGCAGTATCTTGTAAATAATGATTGTTAACACCAGTAACACACATGCCATGGAGAAACACAAAACATTTGCTAAATACAAAAAATGAAAACAAGAATCTGAGAGATGCCAGGCTAGAAAAATGTGAAAATAAAGAAGATATAGAGATACTTGTGGATATGATTGCTGGATTTAAAGCAATTGTGATTTTGACTTGCATACGATGAGCTGCCGCATTGTGGAACAGTGATTCAGTTGCCTCCCAGGAGCTTGGCAGAAATTGTACTTGGATTGCTACCTTCCCTTTTGGACACCATCATAAAAAACATTAAAGAAAACAGCAAAGAGGAGAAGTAGCAATGATTTTCTCAAGGTGGACTTTAGTTTTATTGGAAAATTTAGTTTATTTGATTAAGTTGCCTTTAAATATGAAAGTTGTTTCTTTGTTCACCTTTCAGGGTGTGGATGTAATTCAGGCATATATTCCTGATGCAGTATGGTATGACTATGATACAGTAAGTAAACACAAAGGATACTATGGGGAGATTTTTAAAATTTCTTTGTGACAGAATAAGACTGTCATCTCTGCTTTGGTGACAGAGATTCTCTTTCCACAGCCGCAAGAATCCAATGGGACTTATAATTGCCCTGGATGACAACAATGCAGCTTCTGGGGACTTGTTCTGGGATGATGGAGAATCTACAGGTGAGCAGTTATCAATAGTGAAATAAGTAGGATTAACAAAGCATTAATATGTGTAAGTTTCAGTCTTCCTGCTGATTTCATGGAGCAAGAATAAGATACTGTTGTAACACGCTATTGCTCGTATGTCAATAGTTTTTCACCACTTTTAAGTGGAAAATTGTAACGATTATGAATTTATTATTTTCTTGTTCAGGTTGCACCATAGCCTTAAGTATGTGAAGGTTTGGTGCATGATCATGCTGGCTGTTAAACCATGCTGTCAACATTGATATATATTCTGGTATACATCCAAATTAGTTTCAACGGGCGCAAGAATGCGGATAATTAGTGTTCGACACTAAGAATCAGTAGAAAATGAAAAACTAGCACTGTTATTAACTCTCTGGAATTATTTAAATTGCTTGTGAAAACAGTTGAAATTTTGTGAGCTCAAAAGTGCGGTATTGGAGCCAATGTTTTTTTTGCCATCTGGTTTCCCCAGCATACTGGTGCATAAGCACGCGAGTACGCGTGTATGGGCTTTCTTTGTCAAGTTGCCAACCTCGCCTTTAGTAAAGCTGCTGGAGAACTTGTTTCCCCCTGGGATAGTCACTATGATTATGCCAAGGCCTGTCAACCTCATCTCTTGTCATGCACTGACATCGATACTACTTACCTCAACAGTTATTCTCTATCCAACAGTTTACAACATATATACATTTTTGCTGAGGGTAAGGTTGAGGTCACAACTTAATTCAGCTGAAGTTAAAATTAAAAACCATATAGCCATTAAACTACCACAAGACAAACCTCTAATAGAAGTTTAAATTGGTTTTGACTTTCAGTAAATTTAATGCTTTCAGAATATATGCATGTCTAAGGAAGCAGAGTTCATTCCAGAGCAATGGAAAGAACCTTTCTGTTATATATACGTAGATATTTTCTTCATTTTAATCTTGAGATGTAGGGAATTTTGAAAAATGAAGTATCTTGAACTGTGGGATTTCTGAGGATTTAGTTAGGCATCCTGTTTTCATTAAACTAAAAGGATTTGGGGTACTTAAATCCTTTGTCCTGTATTACATACTTTTTAGAAAAGTCAGCAAGCAGTTCAAAGGGTTATCCTGAAAAGATTTTTTGAAGAACTTTTACAAAATACTCAAGCTTGTATTAAAATGATTTAAGAATTTGTATTTGATAGATTTTATTGTGTTATTTGCAACGAACCATAACACTCAGAGCTAAGGACTTTGGTTTATGGCATATGCCAGCTAATAGTGTTGCATTTCAAGTGGACCCGATCTTCTCTAATTCACATCTTACTGTATCCATAGAGTGCTGTCAGTGGCAAAAGTGTCAGAGCCTTCTTTAGCTACACTAGAATAAAATGTAGTTTACTAGAATAGAACAAAATACAACAGTAAGAATGTACAGATGAGAATGAAGTTGGAGTAATATTGCCATTGAGGTAAAAATAAATAACGCTACAATATTATCTGCAAGTTTAATTCATAATCCTGAAAATTAGGTCCCCATCCCCAGCGGACAGTTGTTTATGGAGATATTTTGTCTAACCATGCAGGTCCACATAAGTTACCCAAATTGGTGCATTCTTACCTCTGTCTTCTCATACAACTATCTTCTAGATACTTAGATGGTCCAATTTCTCTGATTTATCCTCCAGTCGCTAAAAGCTACCTTTATCCTTAGTCACAATCTATTTGTTTCACTTGTGCAGGTCCCGGGCTCTGAATAAGCTTGAATTAAAGCAAGAAAGACTTGAGATTCAAAACTTCATCCCTTCTTCTCCTCTACTGGACATTACTGTCCTTCTTCCTTTCCCACGCCTCAGCTGACACTGCGAGGTTTCACCCCAGGAGAAGTTCAGGACAGGCAGCTGGAGGGGGCAAGGCTAGGAAACACTTGACTCCATTGACCAGAGCACTTCTGTCAAAGCCTTCAGCTTCACTCACCATCTCTTTGGAGTACCAAGCTCCCCATCAGATATTTCCTAGTAGGACATGTACATCAGAAAACTCAGCTCAGAAGTCTGTAGTCTGAAAGGTTTCTGCACCCTGCAGGAGCTGGTGGAGGTTATTGTGCAATCTCTTAGTGGGACAACTACAGAAAACGTCAAAAAGTAAGGTACTTGTTCTCCAGAGGTAAAGTGGTGGCAATATTAGAAAATTAATTGGAGATTAAAAAAAAAAAAACTTAGAAGACTTTATACATTTGACCTGTGTAACTCCCTTTTGTTATTTTAAGTATACCAAACGCGCCTAAGAAAAAACTTTCAACCCTCTACTTTTTTAAATTTTGTGAAAGTTTGGGATGCTTTTAAGAAATAGAGCTGTGATTTGGCTGATTATTGCTGCCATAAATATCGAAGGCCTTGGGTGGTTGCTATATGTATGGGTGACAGCTATATGTACTCCTTTGTCAAGGCCTAAAATAACTAAGCTATTCTTGTGCTCGCTTCTGTTGAGAAACAAAACAATAAAACATCTTATGATGTTATTTCCTGCCCCAAACTTACAAGTTGCAGTCTTTTCAGGAAAACTGTTTACAATTTGTTTGCAATGACAGTGTTTTTCTTTCTGTACACGGGAAAAAATGCCAGATTGACTCAACACTTTTTCTTGGTGGTGTGTTATTTCCCTCCTCTCTTATGGCATAGTTTATTAATAGCATTGTCATTTTTGAACCACTTAGGGTATTTTAAAGGATTACATGTGAGTAATACATCTACATTTGAGAGAAGATAAGAAGGAATAACAGTCAAATAAAGAATGAGTATGTTTTAGAAAAGCTGTTTTCAAAGAATTTTTGGAAAAATTTGGAAAATTTGGATCTGCTGGGATACTAAGGAAAAAAGAAGTTTAAGACAACTGTCATTTCCTCAAAGAAACAATGGTGAGAGCAAAACTGAAAACGTTCAGCTGAAAATTGTAGTGAATGCTTAATCTGGGTAAATCATGATCTTCTGTTTGATCAGAAGAAGAAAACAGAGAGCAAACCAAGTCAAGTTACTATGCCATATATTTAGCATTAATATACATAAATTTATGTGTGATTTACTTTCTTTCATTTCTGTGGAAAATGGGTTTCTGGCCAGAAAATCTGTTCTTAGGGTTATAGTGGAAAAACAATGAGTAATTGTTCTTCTTCACTTTGGTGGGCCTTAGCTAGAGAGCCCAATCTGCTTACAAATTTCACTCCTCTGCACAGATTTAGGTAAATAGGAGACCAGAAGAGAGCAGCAAGAACAATTACAGGTCTAGAAAACATGCCTCATGGGAAAAAGTTGTGTTATATAAACTGCAAGAGAAGAGAGGAAATACTAAAGAGATATTGAAAAGGTAAAAGTCTGTTACAATGGCAAATAACCTCCCAAATTCCCAATGAACAGGGGAAAAGAAAAGGCTTTAATTGCTTTCTGTTAGAAATGGGAAATCCTTTAACACAAGGGTTAAGATAATGCATCTTAAATTCCGAGCTTTAAAAGAATGCAAAATAAGAGTCAGGACTTGAGAACAAGGTGAAACCGCTAGTAAAACTGGATAAAATAAACTAAGTATTTGAGTTGGCAGCATGTTAAGTAGAGAAACTCATTTTTTCCCTCATTGAAAAATATAATTTTATATTATTTTGCAGTTTGTACAGAATCTGCTCAGTGTAGCTTCTTAATGCAGTAATGATAATAATTAGCAATGTATTGGTCTCTAGCAGTGGCACAGTCCTGCTTTTAATGCCGTTCCTTTCTGCACTGCAAGTGTAACTTCTCTCTTTACATTTTAGCTACAGTTGAGAAAAAAAGACTACATTTACTACAAGTTTAAAGTTTCCAATGTAAGTATTTTATTTTAAAGTATCTTATTTTCGTTTTCAGTTTTTATAGATAGTATCTTCAAAGGGCATTCTTTCTCCCGCCTTATTCTCCTATAATATTTTCTGAGAAGCAAAATATTTGACAAAGTCAAAGAGGAGTTGTGTTCAAAATACTGTAATTTAACTGGGATGAAAATCTGCTATTTGTCTTTTCTTCTCCCAGTTAATATAAAGAACTAAAGAACTCCTATTTCCTTTCACATAACAAACTCAGCAGCAATATTTATAGAGCCAGAGAACTATAAAGCATCAGTGGCAGTTAAAACAGCAAGGAGGTGAAGGTAGTGTTTGTGATTCTCAAAATATTGGAAATTTAAAAAAAGTCTCTGTACACTGTAAAAATCTGGCTGAATGTTTCCAAAGAATGATAGGAAGATCTACGCCTTGTCTGAACTTAAGGAATCTACTTCATGACTAAGTTTTCTTTTTGAAGTTTTTTTTTTAAACTGAAACTGCCTTGGCAGGGTTAATTTATGGCAGAGTGAAGTCCAGATAGTGTTTCTATTCAATATTAACTGGAGATATCACATGAAAAGGATTCCAATAATATGGTAACATATATTTGATAATAATATCAACAAAAGGTTTAGTTGTTATCCCAGTCTGGATCCAGGACAAGAAGAACGTGAAGAGCTTGGCTGTGTCTGGAATGGTTTCTCTAAACCAGAGACACAGAAATCTTTTCAGAATCATAAGTTTCTCTTTACAGTCGTTACAATGGAAAAAGTAGTCTGGCAGATTTGTCAGATTTACATAAAACAGGGGCACAGAAAGGCTGGACCAGAGGATCCTTGAGGTCCCTTCCAACCTGGTATTCTATGATTCTATGAAATCTAAATTTTACAGCTTGGACACATCTCCTAGGCATGAAGACCAAAATTCTCTGCTGGCTACTCTTGAACCAGCAACAGCTGAAGGGGCTGATGGACTGTCCTGAATTTGTTCCACTATTAGGAACACTTTTTGTAATTTTTGATATTTGGAAATGGCTGTTCATGTAAAATCGATATGCACTGGAGATGTTTTGATCACTTGCTCATGTTGAAGGACGCTTTGAATTTGGTGACCACAGATGAATAAATATTCATTAGCAATTAAGATGTGCGGAGCAGTCACAGTTTCATTTGAACAACTAGGCAGGATTGATGGTAGTATCCAGAGGTGGAAAGCTAATGCATTAACCTACATCAGCTCATCTAACCTCAGAATACCTAGTTTGAGTGTTTATGTTCAACTGTTGCAGGAAACTGAAATTAATTTTGATATTGCTGTCAGGAGATCTTCGATAAATAGGATGTAATTCTCAGTGGATATTTTAAGGATAATTCATGTGAATAAAGCCAATGGAAAGGTCTCGTCTGATGTTGCCTGACTATGTAATGGATTTGGGGTATATCCCTTTATTATCCTCTCATTAGCATTTATCTATGGAGTAAAACACTTGAAATACTTGGCTTTCTTACCTTGGCTTTATTTAAGTACTGGTGTAAAGTAGTACTAACTAACAATTATTTATTAATGGTTTATTGAAGTACTCCAGTTGCTTACTGTTGTATTCAGATATTATGTATAGTTTCTCACAATTGTGAAGTTAATATTCAGACCTTCCCCTCTCCCAACCCAATTTTTGTTTATGTGTATGATGTGGCAGCATCTACAGAGATTTGCAGTGTCTTCTAAATGAGCATATACTCTGTTTATATAGTCTTGGTATTTTCAAAATATGCAGCAAATGAATATTCTGTGTCTACATTCTTATGGACAAAACTTTCATGAGTTTATTTCACATTCCTGAGAAATCTTTCTTGTCATTCTACTCTCTTCAATTGTTCAGTTCAGCTAGAAGGGGAGTTTGGTGTTCCAGGCTGAGCAGCAGTGCTGGAGCTCCTGCAGTCAGTATTATTTCAGTCACGTCACTGCTCAGTTGGCGCAG
>VUYV01000262.1:288151-344488 GCA_008711295.1 Anarhynchus alexandrinus
TGTGGATTTTGATGCACATTTGTTAATTAGTAATACTAACAGTTTATATGAAGCCTGGAGAGAAACATAAAATGAAAGAAAAGAGATGCTAAATGCAAAGTCTCTTGTAAACATTAGCAAATTTTTTTACTTTTTGTTTGTTTGTTTTTAGTTTTTTTCTGAACAAAACAATCCAGCATGAGTAACAACGGCCTCTTCTCTTTCAGAGGCAAGATCCTGTTTCCTGGAACTCGACATTTGAGGAGATTTCCAGGAAGGTGCTGAATATAAGATACACGCTGTTACCCTATCTCTACACATTAATGTACGACGCCCATGCCCATGGCAGCACTGTGATCCGCCCCATGCTCCATGAGTACGCGCCACTCCTTTGCTCTCCTTATCAAGAATTTCCACTAGCACTTCTGTAGTGATGATCCTCCTGACAATAAAGTTTTCTCTTCGTTACAGCAATTTTTGTTTCAACAAAAAAGCACAAGATTGAAAATATGACCTTTCAATATCAAGTCTCACTTGAACAACACTTAAAACCGTTTGGTAGATACTCCTGCAGTAACAAGATTTGCAGTATCAACACCTATTTAATCTATCTAGCAAAAAAGCATCATTTCATTCTAAAAAAACCTGTAAAGCAAGGGCAATTTGGTAGAACACTTTCTTATTTTTTTGTAAATAGAATGAAGATATTGTCTTTAAGGGACAATTCCAACTTTTACCAGCTCCTTTGGACCATATCAACCTGCATACCTTCCTTGGCAAAGACCTGCTAATACAACTTTTTACAGGTAAGATCAACTGAAAATTTAAAATTTGGTTTTGCACAGTTGGCTATAAATTCTACCAGTTCTCAAATAAACTGCGTGTATGATAGCACTGGAACTTCATGGCTGGTTTTTCTTTTTGGTTTCCTCCTAATGGTCTCCTTAAACTTTAATTGTATAGGTGTGGGAGGATGAGTACAGGAGATTATTTGAATGGCATGCAATATTTCTTTAAAACTTCTAACATTTGATAAATATGAAGGAAAATTGAGGAAACATTATTCTGTTTTCCATTGCCAAAAAACCCTAATGGGTCTTACTGCTGTTTTGAATGACACTCTGTTTGCAGAAGGACAGCTTTACTGGGATGATGGGGTTCATATTGGTATGTATGATGCTTCTTGCCTTCGTAAAATCCTTTTTTGCTGCGAGGATGGTCGAACACTTCAGCAGGTTGCCCAGGGAAGCTGTGGAACCTCCACTCTTGGAGATATTCAAAGCCCAAAGGAAAACAGACAAAGCAAAACCTATAGATATAAAGTGGGGAGAGATGAAACAAATTACAGCAGTCCCTGACAACCAAATAATGCTCAGTAGTTGACTTGGGAGCTTTTCTGCCTGAAATTTTTAACAGTAACACAGTTGTCAAAGTGGAAACTCCAAGCTGTAAGAAACTGCATCGCTTAGCCATCGCTTTGGAAAAGCAGTGCTGGTGGTTGCTTCTGCCTTAGGAGTCCTGAGTGTAGTGTGGGGTGTTGGAGGAGGAGCAATAGGGGCAGGTGGAAATGAGGACTCTGGCCAAAGCAATCCCATTTCTGGAGGACATATCTGAACATGCCTTCAGAGACAAAACTGAAATTAAACCTTCAGATTAGCATTATATTCCTGATTGAAACTGCATAAAGCTGCGATTGCTAGAATTAATATGTTGTACAAATGAAATTGTGCCCTGGACCTACAGCAACACAGATAACAAAGATTTGTTCTCAAAACTATGGGAACCATAAGCATGGATTATGTGGGAAGTTTTAACTAATTTCCCCAACATTACTAAATTTAAATCCTCTTCAGATAAGAGATACTCAAGTCATTTATCCTTTTCATCCAGAGTGTATTACCCTCGTAATAACAATAAGCTATCACCTGAGATTACTGCAAGTAATGCAGAAAGTGGTGTTATTTTGCATAATGATGTGTAGGGAAGTCTGCAGGATGGTGTTAGTGTATTCTGAGTTGCTTCACATACACCACTGCCTGTTAGCACTGGAATTCAGAAATGATGGCTATGTTTATGGAAGCGTGATGATAAGTGAAATCAGCATAGATTACAAGGTGCATCTCAGCAGGGTGCCTGTGATCTCTTTTTGGCAGTGCAGAAAGGCAAGAACCTACAGTGCCCATGTTTATCAGCACTACTTTCAGTACATTTTGTGCTGAATAATAGGACTGATAAAATATACAACAGTGATTTCAAAGAAGCATCTATGTCTTTCATGGTCACGTGTAATTGGACAGAGAACAGCAGTGGATTTGGGAAATGACTCCCATGCTGCCTTCAGTGAGAAACATGTTTCTCTTGCTGGTCTTAATGCCCTTGCTCTTCGTAATCTGTTTGTTTGCCTTCTTTTGTGTCTTACGTCTAAAATGTTCTTATTTTGGCCTCATTTAAATAGCATGCAGTCCTATAAGAAAGTATTTTACGTCTAAAAGCATGCGTCCTCTGGAAATAAAAAACTTGATTCATGTACAGAGAGATGTATCATATATTTGCTTAAAGTACATGTACACAGTTCTTGAATTGAAATTTTTATAATCCCATTTCTTCTAAAGTTATCTGCATGGGTTTCCATCTGCATGGGTCATGCCTGTCCAGGGCCTCTCTCACCTGCTTGGACAATCAATTCAAGCGCTCCCAAAGGCAGTTGCCATAAATGTGTATAATTGTGTTGCCATTCAAGGCGGCNTGTCTAAAAGCATATGTCCTCTGGAAATAAAGAACTTGATTCATGTACAGAGAGACGTATCATATATTTGCTTAAAGTACATGTACACAGTTCTTGAATTGAAATTTTTATAATCCCATTTCTTCTAAAGTTATCTGCATGGGTTTCCATCTGCATGGGTCATGCCTGTCCAGGGCCTCTCTCACCCGCTTGGACAATCAAGTCAAGTGCTCCCAAAGGCAGCTGCCATAAATGTCTATAATTGTGTTGCCATTCAAGGCGGCACTCCTATGGAGCATCTTTCAAATATGAACAGAACTGCCGAGGCGTTCAGTCTTGCCAGCTTTCTGGCCTGACCTCTTCTCTTACTGGGATCTGACTACCCTTCCTTTAAAATTCC
Organism: Anarhynchus alexandrinus; assembly: GCA_008711295.1. NCBI lineage: Eukaryota > Metazoa > Chordata > Aves > Charadriiformes > Charadriidae > Anarhynchus > Anarhynchus alexandrinus. Next base: position 291,256 of record VUYV01000262.1, read on the forward strand.
GTATTCTACTGTCTTAGTTCTTCCTCTCTTTCAATGGAAAGGCAGAACTATATAAGTTTTGTACATATCCAAAAAGATGAGTTAAGAATGTAAAAGGGAATGGAAAGATTTAATTCTGCTGTTGACTTTTGGATGGAAAAAAAAAAGAGAATTCATATGCACTGTTGAATTACAATGTGTTCCAAATCTTGCTGTCTTCTTTCTTGCTTTCTTTTGTTCTTTCTTTCTTTCTTTCCTGTTTTGGTTTGGTTTGGTTTGGTTTTTAAATATAAGTAACCTCAGCTCTAAAAGGGCCTCCGAATGAAGGGAATGGATCAGAGTATCGTGATCAGAAATCCAAAAACCTATGCTGGTTAATTTATTTTTATACTAATACAAACACAAAAGCAAGGAAGAGGAATAAATTCCTGTAATGTAAAATGAGAAGCCACTACCTCTATTGAAGACAGAAAAAGCAGTGGATCTTCAGGGCAGAGTTACTAATTGTTCAGTTTCTTTGTTTTTTTCACAGCTCCTGACAATCACCAAGCTTCAACTGGAATTAGGCAAAGAGGACACTGTGCAATGGAGCTAAAACGCCTGCAGAACAGCGTTGGCCACACCGCTGAATTTTCTCATTGTTTTAAAATTATCCTTCAACTTTCAAACTGCCTCTTTGGCATCCTGAGATACTTTTAACTGTAAAAACATCCAGGTACAGTTGGTTCATATTAAGGCATTATGTGTATAAAGCATTCACATTTCAGTATTGTTGAAGACTACAGGGTCTCCATGTGATGCAAAATCTGTACTTAAAACAGTATGGCACTTCAGTGTAACTTTGTCTTTCAAAACTGAGAAGTGAATGTAAAACTTTGTGTTTTCACAGAATAGAATTTCTGGCTGAGTTTGTGTGTGCCAAATTTTGTAAAAAAAAAAAAAAAAAGATATGGTTGGTTTTACCTGCATGGATTTGGGGCCATAATTCTGCCCATAATTTCTTTGTCTCTGGGCCAGTCTCACATTGGCTACCATCAGGCATGGATGATCAACTTGGATGATCCCACGTGGTTTGCTTTTAAGTCAGAAGGTAATTCTTGTTTTGTTGTTTGGGTTTTTCTTTTCTTAAATAAGCACAGCCAAACATTTAATCTTTTTTTTGTCTGCCAAACCACAGAAATTTCATATTATGTAGTCAAACCTCTGAAGACACATAAATTTTTGCTATTAAATACACATGAATTGAATGAATAAAAATTTTGGAAATGTTTAGTTTTGATAATACTATAAATAGGCTAATTTACGTAGCAACTTACTCTTGTTTAATCTTCATGCTTTTATTTTTTTTTTAAATCATTGTACCCTGATGGGCTGCCAGTATATTTTGGAAGTTCTGCTGAAAACAGATAGCAGTCCAAAGAAAAAATGAGTATAGAGCCATATGTTTCCTGAAATATAGCCCTCAAGGAATATAGGCAACTTTCTAGGACCATTTTACAGAAATATGTCTCTTCAGATATTAGCATAGTATTTCATTGGAAGCAGTGTGATATCTAGCATGAAAACAAGCTTTTTGAGTAATGCCACCATTCAAACAAGGGGTATTGCAATACCCTGCACTTTCTAAAGAGATCTTGGTTCAAATGTTCAAGAGTAATTTATCTTATGGCAGCAAGAGTGTCTCCACAAACCTATGTATCATTCCTGAGCTAGTTTTATCTTTTTCTGTTTTGTTGCACAAATTTCTAGACTTTCAGTTTTGAGAATTTACCCCGTTCAAATTGCAATAATCACCTAGACAGTGATATTGATTTGATGACACCTCAGGTTTTTGACTCAGACAGTAAAACTTAAGTTATGCAGTATTCTTTTAAAGTGGCTAATGCTGTATTGCTTCAACCTGGTACAAATACACATACCAGAGAGCCATTACATTTTAAATTAGGTACTCAAAATAAGGTAGATCTTTTCTAGCAAAAGGAGACTGAAAATCCCTTATATCCATAAGTCACCATTGTCTAACAGTATCCGATTGCTGGTTTTTTTGTTATTTTTCCTCTTTTTAAGACGTTATGTAACCCTCTTCATCAAATATTTGAGACATTTATGTCTATATAAGACATTTTTTGCCACAGTATTCTTTCCTGTATTTCTCTCTCATATTTGTCATCTCTCTGTCTCCACCCAAACACTTGTGGCCACAAATGCTCAGCTCATTTTCAATGATCCTGAGACGTTTTCTTGTGGGTGAATAATTTTTCTGTCAATAGTATTACACCACTTTTGGCATTTTATGTATTGTTTTGCCATTGAGATTGTCCTCTTTTCCCTTTGGACATGTGTCACCAGCTGCACTTCTTCCAATTCACACAGAAAAATCTTTCATTTAACAAGGTCCTTATTTAATACTAATTTAGATCTAATAGACTGTAAAGTATATCCCTCCATCACTACTGGACATGCATTTATGGTATAACTACACTATAGCTGTGTAGTTAAGAGCAGTTTTTATCCACCTACAATTTCAGTTACATATATCCTTTCCAGGTAAAATATCAGTAAGGCTACAGAGAGGATGCATTCCTCACCTTCTAGTCTTTTGTAATTAAGAGTGTGTGGACATGAGCTGGTGTTTACAGCACTAAGACTGCAAGGATTTCGGTAGTGATCATTGGACTGGAATAAAAGGGAAGGAGGCAGAGGTGGAGGAGCACCCCGGTAGGAAATCTGGGGAGAAAAGTCAGACTGAGGTGCAGCACCATCTGCAGGTGTCGGTAGCGTGGTTCCTGGGGAAAAGTCAGTAAGCAAAGGAGACTATTCTTTTCTAATAAACTAAGAAGATTTCCGTGGATCCCTCTGGAGGATACAGTGAGCTTTACAAACATAACTCTGAAATCAGCACCTTTGGAAAGATTTTTAGGAATTTCTGGATTTTATCAATTATAAAATAAGAAATGTATAGAATGTATTTGGAGAGCTTGTATTTTTTCTCTACCATTATTTGTTCTTAAGCTGTTGTTAATAAACTAGGTACACCTTTATATCCCTTTGTACAATTTTTTTTTTTTAAATTTTAGTTATGTAGATTTTTAATAATCTACAGATTATTTAACAGGTAGAAGCATTTTCAATGGATATGATCTGTCTCTTAAAAGCATTGTCTTACAGAATTGGGAATTAACATAACTTCTCCAAGTAGTGCTTTCCTTTGGGAGTTGTCTTTCCTTTCTTAAACTAGTTCTATTCGGAGATCCCTGTTCTCCTTTGGCTCGTGTCTGACAGTGTCATGTAAGACAATGGCAAAGCTATTATAGTGCGAGGAAGTGTCCTATGTTACAGTCGGGTGTTTCATCTGAGGTAAACATTGGAATACAGTTTTGGGTAAAATTTCCCAACTGTGGGAAATTGCTGTTCCTTTCTTACAGGAAATAGGATTTCAATAAGTGGTACAAAAAATCCTTATCAGGCTAAAATTAGGTAAAGTTACTCCTTTGTGGAAAGATGTCATGTACTGAATTCATTAGCTTTCATATTTCCTTCATGATAAATTAGGACTGTTATGCGAAGTTTTGTATTACTATAGTAACGACTTCATTTGCTTTAATTTCCCAATTCATTTTAAAATTAATTTAGGTTAATTATATATGTTCACAAAACTGTATTATCAACTGAAACGAAATTCTTTATTCAACACTAAAAAACTTTACAGACAGTACAAGGTCACGCTGGTAGTCAAGCTATTCTTTCCTTGGAGCAAAGTTTTCCTAGAGTGAGTGATGTACTGTTAAATCTGTAGAGTTAGTAAAAGATTTCTTCTTTATCAATACTTTCTTAATAACACAGTTCAATATTAACTGTAAGGATAACTATGTACCAAGGCCCTGCAGAGCTGCTGCTAATGCTTTGGTAATTTAAGGGGTATTTCTTAGGGTGCTTCCTGTGTGCTGGTTACTATGACAGTAATTGCCAACTAACTCATCTTGGCTCTAGATTAACCCATAGCTTTCCTGTTCACCAAGGATGTTGCAGACACTCCTTTCCTCTGCTGGCAGTGTAGCAACCTTGGCTCCTTATGGGAGTCACCTAAGCACCTATCAGAACAGATATTCTGCTTTCAGAAAAAAAAAAGTTATCTCTATGCTCCATGGCCACTTTTGCATCCTGTAGAGACAGCAATTTTAGACTATAAAAATGACGGAATCGAGTTTTTTGACTTGGTTTGGCTGGTTCCCTGCTCCTGTCTTTCCATTCTCTCTCCATGTCTCCCCTGCCTTTTTCTCTTTCAAGAGCTGTTTTCTACTGCTGATCTTGTGTGATGCAAAAGCGTCTGATTCTCTGCAGATCGTGACTCTTTCCAGACCCTCCTGTGCACCATGGGGTCACTCAAGTGGCCAGATCACTTAGCTGAATGCTAGAATGAGAGCTTTGCTCTCCCAGCAGCCATCAAAGAGGAGAGTAATGGCTGGTGCGAGTAGCTTTCTACCCCAAGACTGAGTCACTAAGATATTTTCCTCCCTATTTTATTATATTAAGTAATGGCAAGAGCTTGAGTAAAGGATTTTGCAGAGGTGTTTAAAGGAGAGAAGATTGTATGAGAGAGTGTGTTAGAATGGAAATAAAGTGGCCACAAGGTAATATACTTGTGCTGGGAGATTTGTCATGTGGAGAGCGTAAACACATCCTAAGAACAAAGCAAAAAACCCAATGTATATTAATGGGATATAGCAATGCAAAAATTTATGGTGCTGAGCCTTGTGGTGACAGTGGAATTAAAGAACCTCAAATGAGCTGCAAGATACATAAATCTTCTAGTTAAGGAATGGTTTTAAGACCTCAAGGTGTAGAGGGAAGGGGTCTTTGGGTCTTCCCTGAAGTTGTAAAAATTGTACCTGCTGGTTTGGAGCTGCTTCTAATAATTTTCCTCTACTGTACCTTGACTGGGTTTTTGTGGTGTTTCTGTACCCATGATGTCAAGAAATAAACATTATTGACAGAGAACGGCAGCCCAGCAAATGCTCTGCACCATGTACCTTTATATTGTTTGCTGGTTCTGTCTCTGAACTTGCGTAGGACTCAAGGAGGGAGAATCGTACCCGTGGAGCTCACAGAGGAAGATCCCATAGACTGAAGCAAAGGATCATGTTTTCTACTGTGGATATCTGAAAGTGGGAAAACGAGTTGTAACCTTCTACTGAACCCACCAGATCTTCAGTGAGTAGAAAGTAATTCAGTTAAGCAAAGTGAGTCAATGTGTACAGATTTGCACAAGAGGAAGGCTGAGGTTTCTCTGCACTGGGTGTAAGTACAACTCCCTCTGCATCATCGTTTGTACAAGGTGTGATGCACAGCACCTACACAACAACACTTGCAATGTTGGCAGCCCCCAAAGCTTTGTTTAAAGTCTGGCACTATTTGATGTTTTCATTCAGACTCCCACTTGAGGTTACAAGGGACTATAAAAATATCAGTTTGTTTTGTTTTGTTGTTTGTTTGGTTGTTTGTTTTTTAAAAAAAGCTTCCAGCTGTTGTGTTTAGAGAGAAAATCTTGAAACCAGTGTGAACAGAATCTTTAAGGATTTGTAAGAAATGTGTGTGTGTAAAGCAGAAGCATCTAGGAGGATTATTATCATCTCTGGATTTTAATCTTTTATCATAGTGATGCAAACAGTTCCACTGGGTGCAAGGCTACAGTTTAGAGGTCACTGTAGGTTAAATGATGTGGAGGGGACTATGCTAATGGAGATCATATGTCTTTGAACTTTGAGTTTTCCCACGTCTTGAATGGTGTAAGTATGAGCTGATCCATACTGCCTGCATGAGCCCTTGTGTCATTTATGCAGACCAGCTCGCCTGCTGAGTGGTTACTAAATTACCATATAGAAACGGAGGCGTAAGAAAATTAGATTCTTGGCACTGATGTTATTCATATCTTTCGGTTATTATTACAAATATGTGAATATTAAGTAGTCACCCTTTTTTAAAGAAGCTCCCAAACCTTTAATCCTTTTGTTTTCTTACAGTGAACATCTATTATTTTTATTGGAAAAAAATGCAAAGCTGAATAATACACTGTAATAAAATGTCTAAATAAGTAAAAATCTGGCGAGGAATCAGTATATAATATTGGTGCCTTTGCTTTGTTTCCTGCTCAGTAGCAGCAAGAAGCACAGGCGCTGGCTGGAGAACCATCTGCAGCAAGGACAAGGAAAGTCACAGAAACAGTCAGCAGACAAGCTTTGACAAAAAAATGCAAAAGGTCAAAACAGTGATTTCATTAAGCAGCTACTTTCAGAATTATCCTTTCCTCACTCCAAAAGCTGGGAGACAGTCTGTCATTTCAGTTTTTGCTCAATAATGACCTGAAAAAAATGTAGAAGGTTAGAAATTGTGGATAATGAAGTTAGGACTTAATAAGGTGTGTTTTGAGTGTTATTTACTAACTGGAGTTTTTCATTGCTTTTAGGTTAATGTCAGTATTGCAGCTCCACAATTTCACCTTAAAATACTTGGTATCCTTTTTTTTAATTCTTCTAATGAAGTGAAGATATTAACCTGTATTTCAAAATAATAAATAATTTTTCTGACCTTCCTGTTTGCAAAAAAAGGGCAAAAACTGTGCATTTGCAACTTCACGAACCAAGACAGTTAGAGCGAGTCCCCATTTATTATTTTTTTTTTTTAAATAACATTAGAAAATATATCTGTTGCTATTTTGGATCTGACTGATGTATGACTCAAGAATCTTTGGAGCTGGCAGACTCTTGGGCTTCCTGGTGGTCTGTGCATGTGTCTTCAAACTGGCACAAGTAGGTAGATGTATTAGTATTTATTTTATGTTAGTGTGCATTTTGACAGCCTAAATACAGACTGGAGTGATGTGGGCTCTTAAATACAAGACTCTCTTTTGCCTATGATTGAATTATTAGACTGTATGTGCTTTAGTTAAGCACATATGTGAATGTATCAATTTCTAGAAAGCAAAAAATTAATTATGTGCTTTGGGAGGTTTAAGAGACAGGTTTCCCTCTTTTGTAAGTAATACACTTTTTTTACTCAAAGCAATGAACTGTAACTTGAATGTTATCCTTGATGTGTCCATGTTCAGAAAACATGTCTGATGTCTCTAGATCTGCTAGCAGGAGTGAAGAATCCTTTCTGATGGTACTTTTCAGATAGGAAAGAACACCAAAAAAAAAATAATCGCATAAGGCTGAACAACTTGAGAGAATGAACGCTTGAGAGTAAAACCTAGCAGCTGTTCCCAGGAATAAGACTCCGAAACATGCACCTGCAATGGCCTTGGTCTGTTAGTTTACAACATGCCTCATGAACAATTCAGAGTTCACACACTGCCAAGTTCCACCCTTCAATAATTTTCTGAAAAGTCAGCATTTCTTGAAAAAGCATCTGAGCTCCGTTAAAGTAGTTTTGCTAGCTGACTCAAACTGTGAATTCATATGTTTGACGAGGAAACAGTACTAATGAATTAAACTTCTCTCTGTTTGGGTTTTTTTCAGCTTTGTTATGATGGGTGTTTTCATCAAACTGCAAATCACGAGTGCCTTTCCATGATCTGCACATTGCCCAAAACAGAGCAAGATCAGGGCCACTGCTAAAGAGACTGTCTGACTCTTAAGAAGGTCAAGGTGAAGGAGGGGAGACACGAAGGAGTTTAAGGGGGGTGGCGCAGAGGCAGCTGTTGGACCTTGTTGGACGCCTGCAAACGCCCTCAGTAGGCTTCAGTGTGAACATGCTGCAGCAGCCCAATGCTTCCTTAAGGCCATGGACGGTGCTATTCCCTCTAGAGCACCCTTGAGATGGCAGAGCTGAGCTGTGAGGATGTAGCTGAGAGTTGGTAGTGTACTTTTGAACTTTATGTACTATCAGGAGTTAGCAATTATCTGGAAGCAAATATTAATTCTCCTTTTTCAGCCTTTGTTTATAGGCAGTGAAGTCTATCCTAAAGTTAACATTGTCAGCTACAAATGATAAGTTCAAATCACTTGCTTGTAAGACACTTTACATTTTTTAATAACCCTAATGCTATCTCATTACAGCTTAAAAAATAATAATAAAAAAAAAAAACAGACCATGGATTTTGATCAAATAATGCTGTCAAACACGTTTTGATATTTCCACATCTTGATGCATGAATGGTCAAAGAAAAAATATATTTTTTTCAAGCAATCTTGTAATTCCTTTCTCAGTTGAAAGGATAGATAATAAATATTGGCAATTTGGCAATTCGACTCTACTAAGACCTACCATTTTCTATCTTGAAGAACAGCAGTTATTAATTTACAGACATAATCAAGCGATTTATATTCATGATTATGGTTCAAACCGTCATGACACTTGTTCTTTCTATAAAACGCCTTCTCAGTTTCTGCTTTTTGTGTTCACTAGCTATGAAAAAGAATGAGAGGGTTTGAGGTTTTTTAGAGGCTTTGTTATAACATTTTTGCTCTGATTTCAGGTCTTAATAACTGAATCATCATAAGCACCTGAGAAACATGTACTGCACTAACTACAGTAAGACTTTCAGCAATGATTGCTGAATTTTAGAAATTCACAACAAGTAATTTCCTCATTTGCACCAACAGCTGCAAAATTTCTTCTTCTTTCTATACAGCATATGTTCGGTTTGAATTCTTATCTTTGTAATCATTGTCATGACTTGTAATCATTGTCATGGCTTGTATGGTCTCTAAATTGACCTAATAAAAATTCATAAATAACACTGGGATTTAATTTTAGACTATGTTCATTACCTCTGGTGTGTTGGCTCAGAGGTGTTATTTCAATGAGGATAAAGGCCCATGGTTCAGACACACAGAAACCTATTTATCTACAAAAAGATAGATTTTATACAATGTCTAATAGCTTTTCTTCTAGAAGAACTGCACATACTTTGAAAATGAACTGCAGACATGTTCTACTTTTCCATGACAATGAAATTATTCCATTGACATTATTTCTGTATCTGTTTAGTAAACAAAATCAAAATCTTTTGGCTGTTGATTGCTATAAAACAAAAACTACTTTTGTCTAAGACCACGCTCACAGTATCTGATCTTGAACAGTGAGGTGATTTCGGAAAATGAGACAACTTTGAAAGAATTCAAATTCATTCTCTCCAGAGCCTTTGGGGGAAAAAATGTTTGCAATGAATTTGTGAGGCTTTCCCAGTTCTTTGTCTTGCTTGGCCAGATTTGCGTTAATGTCTGTTTGGTGTCTGAAGGAGACTCCAGGGCAGGTATGCATTGTTTATTCTTATTTTTTTCATGAGGATTTTTCTTGCCTGGTTTCTCCTTAAAATTGTTTCACAGTTGGGTTTTTTTTTCCCTAAACATAGGGATCTTCTGTGTCCTCTTCAGCAGCCTATAACGTCTTGAATAACAGTGTGCCTTCACGCTCAGCTTTGGAACTGTGACAAAAATTTCCCAGGGAGCTCTGGTAAGGCTTCGGTCTAGAAATTTCCATAAAAAAGCTGCCTCCCACTGGTTTTCAAAGCTCTATTCTGAACACTGTTCATTGAAGCTTAAAAGAGGAAAAAGATGCCTATGTTGTGGCAAGCATTTACTTTGTTATAGCCATTAATGAATTTTCTGAAGGTGTTTTCTTTGCAGTCCATCTCCTTACTGAGCTCACAGGTGCTGGTAGAGCCCCGGAGGGTGGTGGTGCAGCAGACAAAGCTTCTCTGTGAATCACATCGCTCATTCCAGATGTTCACTGCAGTCTTGGAAGTCTTGCTGAAGAACAGTTAAGTTAAGGTGTCTGCAGAACCTTCTTCACGCTGAATGCCACCAAACACATCACACCTTATATTGTTGGCAGTGTTCTGCAAAGGTCTGAGGACTTCATCCAGGTTTCCATTTACTCATGTGATAAAGAAAATAAGGTACAATCTGTAACAAATAAAGGGGAAGAGGTATCAACCTAAATTTTCCTTTAGTCCTGTTTAGCAGTACCAGGGTAGTTTAATAATTCAATGCTGATCGAGCCAGAGAAAACATGCGATGACTTCAATCGAAAGGCAGAGATACTCTTTTCAGATCGAGGAGTTCTGGTTTCCAACCTCTGCTTCAGCACTGTGTATTTTATTCACTGTTCTTGTAAAAAAGAGAAATAACCCTGAAAGCACCCAGTCTTCTCACCAGATGAACATAAGTATCGGAAAAGTTTAGTTATAGTTTCTCTTAGCTCTATGGGCTGGGATTGTTCTAACGGAGTTTCTAAAGCCTGTTTTTTTTAAAGTATGAAGAGGAGCTGTGCTTCTATTTTTGGAAGTTGTTTTTTTTTTTTTTTTTATTTTCAGTTGAACACCAGAACAAGCCTTCTGTGGTTTCAGTGTCAAAGAGGAAGGTTTTGGGCGCAGGAGTAACATCCATGCGATCTGCTTGTTATTTGATGGTGGAATTTCATCAAGGGGTTCCCAGGAGCCCTCTAAGAGCTGTGCTGAATTTGGACTGGTTTTCTGCTTGCGTGCATCTGCCTCATTAGTTTGCCAGCATGTCCTGAAATTCTTGGGAGCAAATTCATCACCGGTATAAACCCGACTTAGAGCAGCAGAGTTACAGCGGGAACAGGTTGGGTTTCATGCCAACAACCCGTTCAACGGTATCACGTAGAATCAGACTCACCAAAATGTTGATTTGACCCAATTATTTAACTTTTGCCCAAGCAGGATATTTGTTTTGTCTCAGGAAAAGTAAGTTATTACTCAATGTATGCAGGATCTGTAATGTTTAGATATATGCAGATATATTTAGATATAAACTGTAGTACAACTGTGCTTGTACTGCCAGGGAGGGACTTGTGCGTGGTCCCCCTGTCCCTGGGAGAGGAACCCAAGCGTGGGGGAGCCATGGGGTGCTCCTACCAGAGCAGGTGACTGGGGACCAGCACCTCAGGTAGCAGACCACAAGGCAGGGCTTAGCAGCCAGAAACTTCAAGGGGCTGTAAGGCTCCCTGGGATAACTCCTTGGAGAGGCTGGACCCTCTTCTGTTCTCCAGGTAAAAAGGTCTATATGTTGCTAATCGAAACATAATTCACTTAATGTGACCTCACAGTGAACATCCATGTTTCGTTGAGGCCTTGCAATATTCTGTTCACACCAGGGTAATGTGAATCTGTTCAGACCTGAACTATATATGCTGTTAAGGCAGAATCTTCTCACAGCTCGCACTGAAGCTTTCTGGTTGTGTCTTGGTAAGACGATTATCCTGCATTCACACAGTCTTCCTCTAAAGACTTCAGAAGCATTCACAGAACTATTTTAATCTTCGTTACCTATATGGAAAAATCATGAAGCAAGCAGAAAGATGAGTGCATGATGTTTGGCAGCTGACAGTCAGCTAACAAGTAGCTGACCTGGGAGTGGAGCGCAGACCTATGGCTCTTTGCACTGAACAGTCACTGGCGCGTCAGTACGCAGAAAGGCGATAAGGGCTGATAATCTCCTTCTTCTTCTCAAGGAGCAACGTATCTAGTATTTCAGAGAAGGAGGATACCTCAGTTGGCAGCTGCCTTGTCACGTGCAGAAGGTAAATCAAGATAGTTTCTTTGTCCTAGGCTTGAAGGATGAGTCTTTGAGCAAAGGCTTCCCCATCGCTGCCTCTAAAAACTGCTCAGCCTTCTTCCTTCCTTGAATATGACCACAGCTGCACTGAAGAGCTTCTCGTTTGCTGAACTGTGATTGCAGAGTGGCTTCAGCCATGCAGACATCACATGTGGGGAGTACAGGAGTGTGCTGCCGTCGGGTCTGTGATAGACGTTCTTCCATGACGGTTAATGATTATGTTCCTGACTGAAATGGTAATCTGCAAGCCACTTCTTGCAGGAATTAAGGGTTCCAAACTGTAACTTAAAGTAAATGTTTGACAGAGAAACAGTGAAAAACCAAATCCTGTGAAACCGTAGAAAAAGTGTAAGCTATTTCTTTTTCCTAAAACTGCCCCTTAGCTGAAAACTCAATTATTAGCAAAACTGTCTGAATGAATACAACCATGGAGCTAACTATGACCAGCTAACAAGTTTTTCAAGTTGTATGTGATTTAGTTAAAAATGGACCTGTTAAAAACTAAGAGATAAAAGTCTCTTTTTAAATTACTATGTTTTTAACAGTACCTAATTTCCTAGCTTGTTTTCCTACACTATTCTCTACAGCCTAGCCTATATTCCTGAGCTTCTAGTAATTCTGCTTACCAGCTGTCAGAAACACATCAGCTCTTAATTCCTAGAAACCCAAGCAGGACACAGCAGAGACCATGCTGTTCCAGCTCTTGATTTAATAGAGTTCTTGGTTGTCTTTATGGTCTCCCAGTGTCACTGACAGAAGAGCCTTCCCCATCGCTGCTTCTTGGAGTTCAATATCAAATCTTGACCTGCAAGCCCTGTTGTTGATGTCCTTTGTAGACTAACAAAAATATGCTCAGCTAGGAAACCTGCTGGTTAACCCTCTTGTGAGACCTTTTTGTTCAGTGCTTTTATGCTCTCAAGAGGCATAGAAAATGTTCAATAGGTGATTGATAATATAAGTTTGTAGCACCGTGAATTCAGGAAAGCACTTAAGCAAATGGTTATATTGATGGCAGGGTGATTGCAGACATGTTTAAATGAAACACATGGCCATATGCTTTGCCAGACTGAGTACTTTCCTGGAACAGTTAAATGAAGATGTAAACCTTGGAAAACAGGCATGCATCAAACAAAACCCCTAGGCCTCCCAAACCGTTGATATCTTCATAATCCCTGTGAAACCATTATTTCTCAATATGCGCTCATAAAGCAGCATCATAGCAATATTGAGAGAGATGTTAGAATTACATTCTCAGAGCTTCCTTGCACACGTGGACATGCATGATGTTACAATGAAATGGAGAGGGTGAGAGAGCTAAGTAACAGGTCATTGAGAGTGGTGGCAGTGATTTGTGTAAAGATGGGTGGTTACAGGAGAGCCCCAGTACTCTGTATGTATGTATGATTGATTTTCTTTCTTTTCGGTGCTGACTAAGGAGAAGAGAATCATTCCCTTTGTGCTCAGATAGACCACATCTCATTCCTGCACTTCACAGTGGGAGGTGAGATATACAGGAAATTGAATACATTTGTGAACAGTTAAAAAAATACAAGTGGCACTTCTCAGCCATTTCTACATTACTGAAAAATAGCTTGAAAACGCTTTAATAGTATGAATTGAAAGATTTCCTTTGGAAAATAAAGATTTAACGTTAAGACTATCTATCTGTCATGAGAAAAAGACAAAACCTAGTTACATGTGAAGGTTTCATATTAAGATTATGATTGAAGCTTCTTCCTGATAGACTCTTTTCCATGTTAGCCTTTCATCATTTTATTCTTCTGCTTTTGACATTTATTGTTAGTATCCCGTGAAATCTGTTTATGTTAATATTAAAATCAGTACTGTATATTTCATTCCTAAAAAAATTTTAATGGTCATAAATTCAATTATCTCCTGCAACTATTTTAATAGCTCTTTTCCTTATTTGGGAACATTTAATGACTTCTTATGGTGCTTAAGCAGGAATGATAGACAAAGAATGTGAAAGTTTCATGAAGTTTCTAGTAACAAAGATACAGAAAAAAAGGAACAAAAACCATTTAGTCATGCAAGATGGATAAGCTTATTGACATTTTATTGCCGCTTTTCTCTCATTTGCAGAACCTGACGCGTCATATTGAACCAAAATATTATTAATTAACCAGCCATTCCTTGGCTGCAATAATCACAGCGGCTATGTTTAGTCCAAAGAATTTCTGCAATCTGCCTGTAATCATGTATGTGGCTGCCATTGGTAGATCGGTTAACAAACAATGCAATAACTGATAACAGCAAAGGATAAAGCATCGGTTTTGATGTTGAGCTTTACAGTCAAGAGCAGCAGATGAAGGAAGCAGAGGGGCTCTAAGGTATGTCATTTGTTTTATTGCATCCAAGTTTCTGGAGACCTTTACCTCACTGCTGAATACACATTACACCACAGAACTTGCATTTATATATTATAAAACCTTATTTCTGAAGTCTCCGGTCTTGGGGGAGACCATGAGAAGGAAAGAACTGAAATGCAACATTATAGTTGGGGGGGCAGGGGGAGGAGGAGGGCTTGATGACAAGAACTTCAATAAAATCATAGTTTTCAGAAAAATGAATGCGACATTTTAGGACTCCTAGTCAACATATATTCAGGCAATGTTAAAGGAAACTTGGGAGACAAACTGCTGGGGTATCATTTTCTCATTGTAAAGAGCAGGCCTTAAAAGGTGTGCTTTTCGATATACAGTGTAGTTGCAGACTTTAAATGTAATATTCCCTGGGGGAGTAACAATAATCATAATATTAAAAATGGATCTGTGTTTTGATATTAATGGAGAAAATATGAATAGTACTATGTTATTTAGAAAAACCTCTATATTAATCACCACACTGAAAAGCATTTAGTTATCTCGGTACGAGCTTTACTCTTCTGGGGACTGTTGATGGGTCAGTATTGCTTTTACTCTTTGTTCATTCCTGTGGCTGTGGGGTTTCCATGAGCAGAAGTGCAGGTGAGGTGATAGGTTATACTTGGAAGAAATGTGAAGCAAGAATATACAAGAGACTTAAACTGTTATTGCACACAAACAAAAGCTTCTTCTACAGTATTTTTCATTCCTTTGGGTCATCACTAAAACACGTGAAAGTGCGTTGATATGCCAGTGCAATGCACATGTATTCCCACACTTTCTTGCTTTGACTAAAAACCTTTAATTTCTCTGTTTTATATGGTTAAATGTTCTTAACCAAATGTAAAATCCAGTAGGTGCTGCCAGTGTATATCGATCTGGATGCTGGAGATTAGTTTTAATTAGTTTTATTGCTGGCGCGCAGTTCAACGTTAATGGTACGGTGTTGTTCTTCCCAGAGGGCTGAGCCGCTGGTTCTGCAGCCAGCACAGCCCCCTTGGCGCAGCACGCCTTGCTCCGCTGTGCCTCACAAAAAAGCAATGCTGGGAAAAACACAAGTTTTACAGAGCTTTTTAAGGCGCTGGCTCCACCTACATACTCTCCCTTGTTTCAGTTGTGATTTCAGCACAACCAGTGTACCTCTCCTGACAGTTTCTTCTGCTTTCACTGAACTGCAGCCCCTGTGAAGTCCCATGGGCTTACACACGTGATCTGTTCTTCCACTTCACAAATAAGTAACTTACCCTGTTACCTATGTCTTGCTTTTCCCATGTGTTGGAAGCATGCAATCAGGGCTGATTAGAGGTTTTGTCAAATATGTTTTTAACAACTCAACGTCCTCCTTTCTAAAGCAGGACATAGTTTGTGTTTGTTCAAAAGAAGGAAGGAAAACTTGGGGGAAAAAAAGAAAAAGGAAAGGGGATTTTGTTTGTTTTCTGTTTCAGGAATTTCAGTTACATGTAAGAAACTCCATAGTTAATCTCAGGAGAAAATTGTTCTTTGTGTATAAAGCGATTTGCGAGGAACAAAATACATTTCTCAGTAATCTGCGCTGTGTGAATTATCCTGAATTGGAGATTTATTGCACATAGTCCTTAAGGAGTGCCTTATTTAAGTCCCAGGATTGGGGCACATGGTTTAAAACTTGAATCACTTACACATTTTGATAATCTATTAATTTAGTAATGTATTTTATAGAGTTTTCAAAGCTGTTACTTCTGTTTTCCTTATACCAACGGTGTTTCTCTGGATCTAGATGGGCAAGAGGAAGTTCAGTGGGCTGGAAACCACCCTGATTGTCCTCTTCTGCCTGGTGTTGGTCATAACCTGTATCCTTATTGGGCTTTTAGCATCAGGACAGCCCGGAGTCAAAACGACAGGTAAGTGCTTCCCATTGCTGCTGTAGGACCAGAGCAAAACCCCTGAGTGGGAACTGCCCATCTCTGCTATTGTAAATGCCACAGAGCTTCAGGAATGAACTGTTGGCATCATTTCCATCAATGTTTGATTTAGACTTTTCAAGAATGTGGACGTTCAAGTGATGGGGAAAAAAAAGCACTGTAAGCACTGTAAAAAAAAAAAAAAAAAAAAGAAAAAGCACTGACTTTCAGTGTCACTGTTACGGTCTTATCATTACCCAAAGGTGAATAACAGTCAATCCTTCCTACAGATAATATGAGTAAAGTAACCAGTCATGAACATAATAAATATCATGACTCATAATTTATTGACATGAAAAAAACTTTTATCCCTTCCTCACAAGACTGGACTTCTTTTATAAACATAGAACTGGTATGATTTCAAAATTTTGGATATAAAAAAAGAGAACACTGAAAAAAAAGAAAAAGGATCAGGCAGACTATGTGGAAGCACCCAAATTGTGTGGAACACAGATTATAACCATAAAAACCTATAGTGTTTTCTGGTAATGTATTTGTACATTCGAAACCACTTCTCTTACAGGGATGTGATATAAAGCATCTTACAAATCCCTGCTTTTATGGTTCTGTTTTGTGTGAGTAATCCCATTTACACACAGGGATTGAAGCAAAAAGCTTGGAGGTGATAATGGCAGTAAAATAAAAATAATTGCTAATACACAACAAAAACATTGGTGTTTTAGTAAAACTGCCCATACAGACTAATACCTGCATATTTTCTGCCTGTTTCTGACACAAGATGAGTACGAGTCTGCCTGAGCAAAAAGTACAAGTGCATATATTGCAGATAATGCAAACAGGAGAGTCCGTGTGCATCTCAGCCTGAGACAAGATTTATACACTTCAGAGTTCTCATTCGAAACATATAGAGTGTTCCAAAATATATGTAAAGTAACAAAGAAAACAACAGTCATGTACCCTTTTGTCAGCTGAAGTTGCCGAGAGGTCAGCTTAAATCCACTCTGCCAAACCTGAAATCTAATGGAGCAACCTAATGGAGCTTTAAGGTGCTTTTACCTGATGCTCTAATTCCAGCTCCTGTGGAAGAACAGTGTTTCAGGGGAAGGAGCAGCTGTGAGAGCAGCGGCACGGTACCATTTAAGAAAAAGCAAAGTTCTTCAGATTTTAATTTAGCATATATTTTCACAAGAAGCAATGCATATTGAGCTACAGGACTACCAAACACTGGATTAATTTATACCTTAAGAAATAAAATCAATGTCACCCATATGTTCAAAAACTTTAAAAAAAGACTTTTATCTGAAATAGTTGTGTGCAATTTTTCAAAGGTAAGATAAATCACGCTAGCAATAGTTTACACTTAGTTGAATCTGTATTAATTGTTAGAGTATACATTTTGGAAATCCTGGTAAATAACCCATTAATTTATTTCCCTAACAGAATCTAAATTTACGCCACGATGTCCGAACATATTAATGGCAGAGAGAATTGACTGCATCCCGGATCAAGTAGCAACAAAGGTTGGAAAACATTCTAGAAAAAATCAGAAAATAAGCTTCATCTCATAAAACTTGATGCTTAATTACAAAAATTTAAATTGTCTCTACTTTATCCATTGTTTTCTTAACATTTTTAAATGTGTGATTGCCTGAACACTTTGCAAGGAATCTTAACTCCTGTATAACCCATTTCAGCCCATTGAAAGAACATCTGATTTTTCTAGCCACTGTAGGAGCGTGCTGCCAAAGGTTGAAGACCACTGCCAAAGTACTCCCCAGCAGTTTGGTTTTGGGATAGGTGGAAAAAAAATTAGTAAGACATCAAGCAGTTAAAAAGGTCCCTTTTTACTTGTAACAACTTTACCTGAATAGGTTTTTTTTTGTCTGACGGTCAAGTACTAACATTTATAATAGTTCACAATTAGCAGATGAAGGTGTGCTTTACCCAGATGTGAAAGACTTTTATAATGTAAGAGACACGTGCACAGTTTCCTTTCAGAACCAATTTCAATCTCAATGTCTTCCTTTCCTGGTTATGGTGTCTCTTGTCTGGGAGAATGCAGAGTTTAGAATTGACCTTTTGGCTTAAGAATCTATTAGTTAAGATTCCCATTGAAAAGTACAATCTTCATTCTTCATTGCTCTCGCATTCAGAACATTTTTGTAGTGGTTGGTCTTGAAAGCTTATTGTTATTATCTTTATTATCATTATTATTTTTCATCTTTAAGATGGATGTTCTCATTTTCTGATGGAAGCTGGTGGATGCCTGACATCTTTCTTTGGTTTGGGGGGGCAGCTTAGGAGAAAAAATAGTGACTATATTGTGATGTGTGATGTTTATGTCATTCACAGAGGTATAAAAAATGATTAACCAGCTCTCTCAATCTCTGAGGAAATTCCCAGTCTAATTCCAGAAATGACAGTTGTTAAAGCTTCTGTCATGCCCTGGGTTTTGTTATGATATATAGTTCAATAACGTCCTGTGGGCAAACAAGTTAGTAAAGGCTCAAATCACAGCCTGTTCCTCTACTCTTTCGGTGCCTTCGCTCCCCCAGGAGCAAGCACACCATGGTAGGAGCAGTCATGCAGATCACTTCAATCTTTAATTGCTACCTTTGAACCAGTCACCCCACATTAAGTGCTGCACTCATCGTACAGTGAGGGAAAGAGTTTTGCTCTGGTTGCAACTGTAAGCCTTATTAGAAGTCTGCCCTTGCTTTTTACCATCACTTATTAGAAAAAAATTAAAAATAATCACATTATAGATACCAGCAGAGAAGTAGGGCCAGATGCAGATTTGAACAATGGGGTACCTGCTCTGGAATTAGAGGTAAAATAAATTATTCCAGAATCTGTTCTTTCCTTAGTGAAGACCAGGCAGAAGATTTCACAGGATTAGAAATAAGTATCACCTTTAACCTGTGCCCTGATGAAAGCTGTCGCGTGCATGCCTGACACAAGCCAGAGTCCCACCTCAATGTGTCTATTCATTCCTGCATAAATTTTCTCCTGGAAGCATTTTGGTTATCCTTCTTTAGGCTATTCTAATACAGCAACCAGCAGAGCTGTAAAACTAGAGTTACCTGCTTAGAATAACATAACTCTTCTGTAGTGGTTTCTGTTAGTGGCTTTCAGAATAAACAGCAGCTGGGAAAATTATGATTTGCCTGAGCTCATATAGCAGGTTAGTGTCTGTCTCGATTTGTTTATTCACTGAAGATGTTCTAGATGACGCCAGAAAATGAGTAGGATTGCAGAGGATAGAAGTATGGAAACCAAATAGGTATTTACTCTGAAATAGTTTAAAAAAATGGGAAATAGGGAGCTCTCATGGTGGGAGTTGGGAAGGTGGAAAGCAAGCATGGGTCTTTTTCAGCCTTAGAAAGTGCATTTATTTGTGGATCGATGTGGGGGGAAATGAGTCACTATAGCTCTCCTCCAAGGTTTTGCTTGGAACCTAATGAAAATGGCAGTATAGATGTTTTCTGATGTGACGAGTCCATGACAGAGAGACAACAATTTATCTGTTTGGTGAATCTGGGTTTTATCTTGCCTGCTTTTGCAGAGACTTTTGTGCTCCATGCAATCACTACTGAATAAACGCACTAAGACTTCCCAAGCCAGTGGCTCTGTGAGCTCCCTCTGTGCTTTCCTTTGGCACTTGCACGATTTCTGGCTGGAGCTGGCTTATCTTTGCTCTGTTCAGAGGCTAAGAAAAGCATTTGACCTGACACCGACCAGGCTGAGCACTATAACCAAAAAACAAGTGCCACCCAGGACAGCAGCAACAGAGATTTTGGACCAACTTCACCTGTTTCAAGCTGCAGAATATTTTAAAGAAGCACGGCACAAACACCAAAATCATTTGAGCACAATCAGATGAAGGCAGAAACAGCTTCTGTTAGTGGGCAGGTGGAGGAAAGGTTTTAAAGGTCTGCACATTGGATTTGGATACCTGAGATCACTTATGGATGCTGCCCTTTGCCCTCAGTAAAACTTGTTGTATTACTACTGCCCTTTGCCCTAAGCAATGAATTGGGTTTTTAATGTGAGAAATTGTGCGGAAACTTAGTGATGTATTACCCGAATCTTATCTTCAAACATAAAACTCATGCAAACAGCACGTGAATAAGTTAATTCCTAACAGCAAAGCAAAGGTGCTGTAGCTTATTGGACTACTGAAAGGTAGTATAAAGGTTGATGCCACTACGCTGAGAAATATGCTTTAAATAATAGGGTTATTTGTTTGGGTTTTTTTTAAAAAAAAAAAGTTGATTTATCTCAATTTGAGGTTCTGCAGAAGCAATCTGAACATTTCTGATATGGGAAAATTACATTAAAATGTAGATATTATACATGATGATCAATTATGCATATGTAGGTTTTTAACAACCAGATGTTTACCAGATGTTAAGCCAATTATAACTTTTACCCACTCTCCAGTGTGTGACTTTTGGTCAGACTACAATGCATCTGTCACAGCTCAAGTGTTTCAATAATTCTTTTTAAATGTTTATTTTGCTTGTGGATCTTGTAGTTTTAAGAAAGAATTAATGTCTAATAAGCACTTTTCTACTCTGAATCCAGAAAAAAAATCCTTTCTGTTTAGGGTATTCTGTGTCATTGAATTCACCTGTTAAATTTTCAGAGAAGGAGTTGACGTGGTTGCACGTACTATTAAGGTTTCTGGTGTTTGGAGTAAAATATACTCCATGTGCATTTTAACTGTTTTAGTACAGAGGATCTATCTGTGTAAAATCAGCTCATTTGTACCCCTCATGTCCTTGAATCAGAGCACCTGTACCCTGCGTGGCTGCTGCTGGAGTCCCAATAGCGATACCAGTGTGCCCTGGTGTTTTTTCCCTTCAAACCACGGGTACAAAGTGGATGGATCGACAAAAACAACTAAGGCAGGTAAGTTGCGGGCTGAGCTCCCCAAATTATGCACATGCCAATGTCCGAATCAACACAATAACATTGCAACATGTGTTTTTTCTCAAGGATTCGAGACTACGTTAACAAGGCTGCCATCACCTTCCCTCTTTGGAAACGATATCAATACTGTCCTCCTCACTGGAGAGTATCAAACACCAAATCGCTTCCGGTTCAAGGTTAATCTTTTTTCTATGCTGTGTTAAGGTTCATGTTCCGTGCAAGACTGTAGGCTGGCTGTTACTGTGCAGTGAGGCTAGGAGGGCTGGATTAATGCCTCTGATGCTCTCTCATGACTCCCACTGAAGTGCTCGGCTCCTCCTTTCTTTGTCCTCTCTGCTGTTTCTATGCATCAGGTTCATGAGGGTTTAGCACAGTGAGATTTCTGCATGAAAAATTACTGAGACCTTTGAAAAGCTCAGCTTTTATATTATCTCCCTTTTTTCCTCATCATAGGAAAATTTGGGGGATAAATGTGTTTACTTAGTTTTTATTTGTGGCCCGGCCATATCTCACAATCATTTTGACAGACAACATTAGCTCTTCCAAAGATTTTTCCTTTCTATGGAAAACTCAACAGTCCGTGCCGTGAATGTCGGGTATCAGTGGGTTCTGGGGTTGACCGGGGCTTCTTCTGTGGGAGACCTTCCTCTTGTGGTGGATTCCTGCTGAGCCAGGGAAACACAGGGTCATGTATTATGAGGGAAATGGCTGAAAATGAGTGATGAAAGTTGGAAGTGAATAACAATGAAGGCAGAAGAGGAGACTGGGATAGGGGTGGGAATATTCTGAGTTGGAAATATATGTTAATGCTGGAAAATGTTTGAATTAGGCATTAGTTTTTAAAAGCCCAACACTTCTGTTGCTTAAATATGTGCAGATCACTGATCCTAAAACACAAAGATTTGAAGTCCCTCATGAGCACGTGCGGCCTTTCAGTGGATCTGCAGCCTCCAGTTTAAATTACAGAGTGGATGTGAAACAGAACCCCTTTGGCATCGTGGTGACCAGAGTGAGCAACGATAGAGTACTGTAAGTAATGTTGGTGCTTTTTCGGTTTAGTACAGATGTCATTGGTTTTCTCTGAAAGCCCGTGTTGCATACAAGCAATGTATGTCCAGGATGCCATATGTGACGTGCCCTCTTGGACATGTAATCTACTTCTTCTCTTCTTTTGACCGATGCATGTTCTGCAAGCACTTGTGCAAGGCCTTTGGAAAGGAATTCTGTGATATGGAGAGCTCTGTCTAAAAGGTTTTAGGTCTGGCTCTGTGTTCACTTCCCCCCAATACTAGGGAAATCTTTGCAGCTACTTTTTTTCATCAATTCAAGGAATTATTATTATCTGAAGAACTCTTCCCAGTGCTTCAAATCGCAAGGGAGCACTCTTCATTGCATCTTTTATCTTATTTGTCGCAATCACGGTGAAGCCCTGAATCACCAAGCCCAGGTTGCCCTTTAGTCCTGTGATATCCAGGAACAGCTGGTGCAAGCCACTGATAAGCTGGTCATGTAATGCTGTAAGTAAAATAGTTGACAGACTTGTACACCCAATGCTTTCATCCCCTTTAGGTTCTAAAGAGAAATAAATAAAACAAACCTACCAACCTAACGGCACGGCTCTAAGACCCATTAGAAGGGGGAAGCGTCAGGATGAACATGCTTTTGAAATCAGTGCAAGAATGATTACCTGTCAGAGTGCTAGGCCAGTTGGATTATCAGCGCTCCAAGGTTAATTAATTAGCGATTACTTTTGTGCTCTTATTAGGATTGTTTTCTTGCTTAGAATCCTCTGTGATGATTGATTTGCAATTATAGAGAGCACAAAAGACGGACTTGGTATTCAGTAGTGCCTGACTGATTAAACAGGTCCATGGAGGGGGAATAAGAAATGTAGTCCAACAGAACCCTGTTGAAACAGTGCTCTGGAAGATTGTCTATATTTTCCTTAGGCTTTTGTCTAATTTGATAAAAGTGGCTGCATTTTCTGCCTCTAACGCAAAAAATTACAATGATGCTGAACTCGGAGTTTGAGTATCTCAAAGAAAGCTATTGTGAGCATGGGACAAGAGCAGCCCCTCAGAGATCAATCCTTGATAAAGTTGTTCACATGAGATGAGTGCTTTCCCCAAACTCTTAAATAACCAAACAAAAGGGAGGCCTCTTTGAAAAAGGAAGAGTGGGGACCAAGATGTTATTACAGTTCATTACAAAAGTCCTAATTATCCAGGCAGTTATAAAACCTACAGCCTTCCGTCATCATTTGTTCCATTTGAGCCCTCCGAAAGAACTAGAGTTCTGGTTGACCTATTACCATCATCATTTGCAAGAAAACCGGAAAGATTGCCATAGTTTCATTGCAAATACCAACTTCCCTCCTCCTAAAAACAAACCAAAAAAAAAGCTAGTCTGAATGCAGTTTGTCCGCAGATGGGCGAGATAGTCCTTAGAATCATTAAAACTGGACAGAAATGCATCAGATGAGGATTTGACCTGCCTCTCTCAAGTGTTAGTATTTTTGACTTTTCAAAATAAAGAAAAGGTAATATGAACACGTTAAAACTGCAGCAAGCCTAAATTCCCCTGCTTTTGTCACTTGTTCATGCAATGTTTGCAATCACTAATGCACTGTGTACTTATTTAATAGTTTAATGGCCTCTTTATGCGTAAAAGAATTTACTGATAATGACATACTCACAGTGATAAACGTAGTTATAATGTAGTAATACATCTGAAGTGATAAAGTCCCTTTAAATTAGTGTGGCTTTGTCTGCATAAAGTCAAGAGAGAGTTGTGTTACTCTCCTCTATAAGAATATCATGACTGTTAAGTGTCACAAGTATCACGTGAAAACACAGCTGTAAAAAGAGTTTCTAACTATAACTACATAAAGTGAGGAGATAAAAGCATATCCCTTTGCAATTGTGTATGATGTTAATATACATTGAGTTAGTTTGCCATCTCAAAGGAAGTAATTTTCTCTGCTTTTGGGGAAAGACTGTGGTTCTGCAGCTCCATGTAAGCTTTTGGTTTAAGGAAGCTGAAGATAACCTTCATATCTGAGGATCAGCTTCATTCCAATTGCTCTTTGTTTTAAATGTGGTTTAACTTACAACTATGTTCTATTTATGATTGTTTCGTATAAAAACTGGCGACTGATGGAAACTCAAACTACTTCCACGTAGGGGTCAATTTTGATCCATTTGCCAACTGGAAATGTTCCAAGTCTTAGAGGAATGAAAGAGGAAAATGACCACAATTACATACAAAAGGATTGAAATGTAATGTTTCCATTGATTCCATGAGTTGTGGGAGATCCTTACCCAGGATGATATTTGGTTTTGCTTAGGAAACACAAAGAGGTTCAACCATTCTGGTGCAATTGGCTTCTTAGGAAGACATTTAACTATATTGCCAAGATAAAAATGACCAAAATCTCAGCATTCTTGTCACATGATAGAAAATGACCACATTTGGTGGTGTTGTGGGCACCCACCTGGAGGTAGAAAAACATCCCTATGGATGGTCCCCTGCATCCATCAGGAGGGAGGATGCCTAAGATGCCCGGTACAGCCTTTTTGGCACCCTAGGAGACCACAGGCGGGATCACAACCTGACCTGGTCAAGGGAGTTTTGGTTCTGGTTGACCATTAGAGCTGCAGCAGCTCAGCAGAGCTAAAGGAAGGAGAGCGAATCAATGTGTGTGCCTCGCTGCCTCGCGGCAGGAATCAGGCTGCCTCCCACTGCTCTCTGCCTCAGCACCGCTCAGATTTCCCCACCCTTTCCCAAGTCCTTCCCATAGAAACAGGGAGAGAAATCAGGTTTTGCTCAAGTATTTAAAGCTCTCATAATCCTTGTTTGGAAGATGATATTTGTCTGTAATGACAGGGAGTGGTGAAAGTTGCCAAATTAAATTAACAGAAGAAACTTTATTAATGAAATTGACTTTCGCTGTGTGTTTTGCTAATAGATGTAGAGGAGCAATCTTGCTCTCCAGCTTGCTCTGTTTGTACAGATATACGCAGTAGTCTCTGTATCTATTTTCAACGCCACCAACTTCCCGTTCCTTAAAAAGCTTAGCAGTTACTTTATGCAGAATTTGCTACAGGAGATGTGACAGCCATCAAATGGGATTTAAACCATGCTAAGGATCACATTATCACTTTAATCTGCGCTCGTCTATGCTCGGTTTATTCGAGAGCTAGCCCATAGCCATAGTCTGCCTTTCTCTGTAGTGAGTGACCTGGCAGGACTCAAGAGCAGGTCTTCTTCATTTGCCCTGGCAAGCCAAAACCTGCAATTGATTTGCAAAATCTGATGGAGAGGATTATTTGTGTGTTTCTGTCCAGTCTTGGAAATTTTCCACCTGCCCAATTGCTGTGAGTGGCCAGGGAGAGTGGATTCAGGATTCAGCGCACCAGATGCAGGGTGGGAAGCTTTGCTGGAAAAGGGGAGTGCAAATAGATGGGCCTTATTTAGGAGAGGTTTCTGTAGGATCAATAGGCACCTCTCATCTCGTTGTCTGTGCAAGAGTCGCTCCGCTCCAGCCCCCCACCATCCCACCTCCTTTTCTTTCACGTCTCTGGATGGAGACCTGAACCTGCTATCCAGCTCTAACTAAAAGGAGCAGAAACAATTATTGCAACAGTTCTTGGCGAAATACTTTTTATTTATTTATTTATTTTAACTTGTGTCATCAGGTTTGATACTACCATAGGACCACTGCAGTACGCCGACCAGTTTTTACAGCTCTCAATCAAGCTACCGAGCAGCAACATTTATGGTGTGGGAGAGCACGTGCACAAGCAGTACCGGCACGATGTTAACTGGAAAACCTGGCCCATATTCAGCAGAGATATTGGCCCCTCTGGAGTAAGGACTGGTTTTATTCTTTGCAGATGGTTTCTGGAATCCAAGCTTATTATGCAGTAGACACAATAATAATATTCATTGAGTTTTACCCAAAGACTTGTCAGGCACTGCATGTTATTACTAAAAACTTGATGGTACTGATGAAAGTTCCCTGAGGAATAGCTTTTTATAAATATTTTTATTTTTGTGTTGAGATGCAGCTGAAAACCAGTTGATAAACATTAATATATGAGAGTCCTCAGTTTCTACTGATAAAGAAAATAAATAACAATATGTCCTAATGCATTGCTGTGTGCAGCATTCAGTACAAATGACACATGCTGCTTCAGTTAACATCCTCGTAACTCAGCAAATGATGGAAAAGTTCTCTTTAACAGCTGTCTCTTTACAAGATAAAATATGTTTGTCAGCAGTTATTTATTTCTATAGCCTGTACGCTTGTCTCTTTATGAAATGACTTCTGGGGCACCCATTTTTCAATAATTGTAAGATTATTTGTTGCTATTGCCTCAGTTTCATAAAGCAACGACCCATATGCTTTACTTTGAGAGAGCACTTCAGTGTTTTGCTGAAATAGGAGCTGTAGTAACAGAAACTAGAGGGTGAGACCGCTATATGAAATTAATTAATGATTTGGAATTTGTACCCCTTAGCTTGAGATGCTTTCTCAATGTCTTCTCTGGTTTGACAATAGTTCTTACCCAAATGGCTCTATTGAGTGTAGGCTCATTAAGTTAAACTAACAGTGAACAGAATCAAGTTAGGCTAATTTCAAATTGCTGAAGTTCTATTTCTCGTTAATTTGCTCTGAGTTTTCTTTTGCAGGGGAAGAAGCACAACTATGAAAACAGCCCTTATAATTTCTAAGGTTTTTGTTGCTAATAACAATAGAAAAAAAACATTAGAAAGGAGATAAAAAAGGAGAAAGCTCTCTCTTATTTCCGTAGATTAGATGTAAAAATGATTGCCTTGCAGGATTAATAGAAATATAGATTAGATGTAAAATCTAATCTATGGTGGAAGGTGATGAAAACACTTTTCAAGTTCTATTGTTAGCCTGATGTGCATATATATTACCCAGAAATAGTACTGCAATATCTGCAGACTTACTTGAAGATCCGTCATATCTACTTGCTTATGTTATCTATATATTTGGGGAAACTTTTGTTTTAATGCAAAATGTTGTCATAAAGGAGAATAATGCCGGGAAAGAGAAAACAGAACTGTAGAAAAGTGTCAGGATTTTTATTTATCTTGTTTGCTGTATTTTGAGTTCTGCCTGTGATATATTTTGAAATACCCCAGAACAGATGCTGTTATTAGTTTTAATCAGCTTACTGTTTTGGTTTTTTTTAATGTTTTAAGGAAATGCATAACTTATATGGAGTTCAAACTTTCTTTCTGTGTTTGGAAGACAGCACTGGAGCCTCCTTTGGTGTTTTCCTAATGAATAGCAATGCCATGGGTAAGAAACCTTTCTCTGTAGCTCTGAGCGCTGTAGTTAAAAATCTTTTTTAATGATCTGTGGGATTGGGATCAGGACTGTAGTGTTTAGTTTACGCAATGTAAGCAATAAGTAGCTCACAATTAACATGAAGATTGCGCTGGAAACCTGAGGGTCAGAAATCTATCCGACAGCTGTGAAGCCTTGTGCAGATGTGCAGGACACTGGAATCAGAACCTAAATTTGGAGTGAGGAATAGTTGAAAGTAAGTGCCCTTTAGTCTGTTTAGATAAGCATGCATATATATATGCTTTACAGAGCTCTTCACATCTCTTGAGGTTGCAAAGTTTTACTAAAAATTTCAAGATAAAAGATTGAACCATTGTATTTCTTCTGGTTCTCTTTTCTGTAGGATGTAAAGAAATGGAAATACGCACAATTAAAACCGTCATCTGAATACATTTCCCCTTCTTTGCCAGTTCAATTAATGGGTTTGGGTTCCTTAGGTATTTTTGTTTTGTGCTTTTTTCTTAAGTAAATTTTCTAGTCATCAATTAGAAAATTACATAGTTATTTTAGAATTTGCTGGTATTCAGAATTGGTTTTGTGCACTCTTGTCCGGCAGAGTTTGTGGTGCAGCCTGCTCCAGCAGTGACCTACAGAACCATCGGTGGGATCCTTGATTTCTATATCTTCTTGGGGAACACTCCAGAGCA
This sequence comes from Anarhynchus alexandrinus, assembly GCA_008711295.1. Lineage (NCBI taxonomy): Eukaryota > Metazoa > Chordata > Aves > Charadriiformes > Charadriidae > Anarhynchus > Anarhynchus alexandrinus. The sequence goes on from VUYV01000262.1 coordinate 319,066, forward strand.
AGTAGTTCAGGAGTACCTCCAGGTATGTTTAGCTAGAGAGGCTATGCATTGAACAGATTTTCAGAAGTGCTGGGATTTTTTGGTGTGTTTTTATTTGTTTTCACCTCTTTATGTGACTGTGTGTCTTCACTATGTTGTCTAATAACTGAAAATATGACTCTGTATATATTTAACTAAGAATAACTCTTAGCATGTACCTAATGTGACTGCTGTCATCAACAATATCTAGCTGGGGTTAAGCTGGGGTGTAGATATTTTTAGCTGGCCTGTTACGGGCAGCTGAAAATTGAGCACTGCTTTTGCTGGAGATGCTGGAGCAGAGGACACGCAGCAGCTTGAGGCCCAAGAAGTCTGTAGCTGCTAAATTCATCAGTCTGTATGGCCTGACTGATTTACAGCGGTCATTGCAGCGAAAGATGGTCTACATGGAATAATTTATGCTTCTTTGCTGGGGCTCACTGTTGTTATAAGGACAAAATCCTATTCATATGGCAATATTATAGGGTAGATAATGTGCTTACAGACATGTCATGATTTTATGGTCATAAGATATCACCGATATCTTTTATACTTCTTGTGGTGCACTTACATTTCCGTGGTACCTTAAAGCATGGGCATTGTCCCGTTGTTATAAGGACAAAATCCTATTCATATGGCAATATTATAGGGTAGATAATGTGCTTACAGACATGTCATGATTTTATGGTCATAAGATATCACCGATATATTTTATACTTCTTGCGGTCCACTTACATTTCCTTGGTACCTTAAAGCATGGGCATTGTCCCAAAATATTTGTATTTCTTAAAGTAAATAAAAAGTCATAGAAAAATATTGCATTAGGGAGTGGGCTGCTTATTTCACACACTCTAGGTTAGTGTATGTTATTCAAATAGATTTGAGGAGTATGGATCTAGGGAAATGGGCACCGAGGTGACACACACAACGTCCACTGACAGTGTACGGGATTTTTGTTCTCAACTTGCAGCTCGTGGGACTGCCAGCGTTGCCCTCCTACTGGAGTCTGGGCTTCCAGCTCAGCCGCTGGAATTACGGGTCTCTGGATGAGGTGAAGAGAGTTGTGGAGAGGAACAGGGCGATTGGACTCCCCTATGTAAGTATGGGGTTTGAGGAGGGCAGCAACCCTGTAAAGGCAGAGCTCTTCAGTAGAAATGACCCAGAGATCCTGACCATGGTGTTCTGCAACTGGCTCATTTCACATCAGTTTAAATTAGTACATTTCTAATGTATAGGCTTCTGGTGTCAAAGGTTTTTGTGTATTTTAATGGTAGATCATTAACAGAATGTGGGACATGGTGGGGCTTAATTACAGTAAGTATTATTTGAGCACTTTGTTGTAATATTTTTCCAGTTATACTTTCCAACCATATCCACTTATCTTCTCATGTTACCTAATGCATGAAATTTTTTTTTAATTGTCCTGTGGAAAGTTATGGAACCATATATTATTCTTAATTGACAGCCAAAGGTAAAGTACAATTAACTTTTAAAATTAGATTTCAGATTTCATTAGCCCGATGGCTTAAATAGACTAAAAATACCCTGATTTTAAGCTAAGAGTTGAGGAAGAAATGTTTGGATTTAAGGGGATAGCTCTTGAAGTCAGGCAACTGCAATGAAATAGCCACGTGTCCAGGGGCTATTGGAAAGGATGCCAGTATCCACATTCATTTAAATTCTGTTAATGTTAAATGCAGCTCTTTTTAGGCACAAAAGATGTGTCAGTACCATTAATTAGGGCTGTAAGTATGAGATGAGATGCACATTGTCTGTGAGTGGTCCTGACAGCGTACTTTCTGCCAGGCTTCAGTGAAGTCCCAACGGTAATTTCACTATAGGATAAATGGGAATTGTTAGAAGAAATTGTGTTGGGCTAACATACAAAATCTTTACATGTCACTTCTCATGTTAAGGCTGAACTCCCTTCTCTTTCAGGATGCTCAGATCACTGATATTGACTATATGGAAGAAAAGAAAGATTTTACTTATGACAAAGTGAAGTTTCGAGATCTCCCTAAATTTGCAGCTTATATGCATGACTATGGACAAAAATATATTATCATATTGGTAAGCATTTAACTATTTCTTTTTCCCTTGTAAATACTATCATTATAACTATTTGTTATTATACTTTGCTTATTCTATGTAATTATTACATTTATTGCCTAACATACCAATAGTCTATAATAATTGATGGAGTGTATCCTGGTTTCCTCTTATTTTTTATTTCCTAATTGTTTTTTAGGATCCTGCTATTAGCACACAAAATCTAGTTGATGGTAGCCCATATGGAAGCTATGTCAGGGGAGAGAGCAAAAAAGTCTGGATTAATGAATCAGATGGAGCAACAGCATTACTTGGGGAGGTAATCACGTTTTTATGAATTTGAACTCGGTCTGTTGTCACTGTTATGGTTTAATCTAGGTCTGGGGGCTCCTTTTAAACTCTGATTTTCTAAGTTGCTTTTTTCAGTAACATTACCTCCCAGTGAGAACTAAGTTTATAAGGTCTCACTTAGGATATGATACTTCTCAACATTTCTTGATTTTTTTTTTTTTTGCAGTTTTTTACATAAAACAAAAGGAAAACTAAGGTAGTTTGAAGGCTCAAGGGACAATTCATCAGCCAGCTCCTATTTATTTTCAGTAGTGACTGAAGAGCCAGCTCCCACGTTATCCTTTTAATTTATAATTTTAGCTTCTATTGAGAAATTTTTCTGTTGTGTATTGTTCTTTGTGTGACTTAAAAGAAAAGCAAGTGAAAACTCCAAAGAAACTCATTCTCCTTCTGCGTTCTTTCTGTGTGCAAGCTAATGTCACTCTAGCAGGTTTTGGTTCAAATGTCTTCATCAGAGCACTACATTAGCACTGCCCTCAGTGGCTAACTATGAGGGTCCTGGTGGACAACAGGCTGAACAGGAGTCAACAGTTTGCCACTGCAGCAACGAGCTAGAATTTGATCCTGGGTTTCATTCACAGGGGCATTACTAGCAGAGATAGAGATGTAATCATCCCATTCTACTCAGTACTTGCCCCCGGAGTACTGTGGCCAGTTCTGGTCCTCACAATTCAGAAAAGGTGCAGACAGACTGGAGAGGATCCAAAGGAGGTCCACAAAGATGATCAAAGGGCTGGAGAACCTGGTGTATTAGAAAGACTGAAGGAAATAGATCTCTTCTCCCTAGAGAAGAGAATGGTCAGGGGGAGGGGGGGCTTCATCACAGTATTCCAGTACTTAAAGGGCAGCTAGAAAGAGGACAGAGGCTCTCTCTTCACAAGGAGCCACATGGAGAATACAAGGGGTAATGGGTACAAGTTGCACCAGCAATTTCTTACGGTGAGAATAATCAAGCACTGGAACAACCTCCCCGGGGACATGGTAGGGTCCCCACCACTGGAGGTTTCCAAGATGCGATTGGACAAGGTGCAGAATGATCTCATCTGGGTTCCCTTTTCCCTGAAGGTGGGACCAGATGATCTTTCAAGGTCCCTTACAACCTTGGCTCTTCTGTGATTCTATGAACTCTTTTTAATATCATTAAAAGTTTAATTAATTATTTCCCTTTTAATATTACAGGTGTGGCCAGGGGAAACTGTGTTCCCAGACTTTACCAACCCAGACTGCACTACCTGGTGGGTGGAAGAATGCAAACTGTTTTACAACGTAGTGCCGTATGATGGGATCTGGATTGTAAGTGATTCAGAACTTTCACTTTTATTTTTCTTTTATTTTTTAAAATAAGCAAGGGTAGATGTTTATCAGATTCAGTTTGCATTGAATTTAAAAGGGGTGTTTACTATTACTAACCTGAAGTCAGTGCAGGATGTGTCTGTCTTCTGGTGTTGAATTTGCAATTCAAATTTGGATTTTAAATTTTAATTTGAATCATTAATCATGGCATTTAAATGATCACCGTGCTGGTTTTTGGATGTTCAGTGACACATTAAAATGCTTCAATTGATGAACCATTGCTAAAGGCAAATGCTAGCACACTCCTGTACTCAGAAGGCAATATTTGGAGACCTGCGTACCTGCTCAATGAGTGTGCGCTAGACAGGTCCCGAATACAGGGTATAATACGTATAATTTATGTATCTGTGCTCCAAGTAGCACATGGAATTGCCAGTTAGTGAATCTGCAATTGCTATTCCAGATAAGGATTTGGAAAAATCCGGCTCCTTAGACAGATTCTCCCACAAATGGAATAAAACACAGTCTGGCGCAGTGGATTTTAGGTACAGTTTATGGAAAACAGATAAGATTAAGTACCATTTTGACTAACCAGAACAGTTTTTTAAAGTAATATTCTGTAATAAAGCTTCTAAAAGTGGGTGTCTGAAGGAAATCTGTACTTAAACTTCTCAGTCCCTGTCTCAGTGCCTTGATCCCTTTATTCTTTTTGTGTTTTTACTACTTTCTTTTACTTAAAAATAAATAAGTATTTTGAAAGAAAACAAGAATCTACTGAATATTTTGCCATGCATTTTAAAACGCTGTAAAAATTTTAAATTAACCTGTATGGCAAAATACAGTCCTTCAGCTGCTATGTGACAGAACGAGGGTTTTCTCACTTGTTTTTGCTGACTCTGTGGTTCCATCAAGTCAAGCCATGAAGTGTAAGACTGCACAGATTTCCTACAGAGAGCAAAAAATTGGAGTGAAGCAAATTGGTCACTAGACTACAGTGCCTCCATGATGAATTTGCTCTCTTCTTCCATGTATGCTTTTCCTGCAGCACGTTCAGGGATGCACATAGAAATGCACTTACAGCGCTGCTGAATAGAATACTCGTAGAAGGAGACAGCAAAATTTGAAAGTATAAGGGCTTGGAAAGTATTATAAAGGAGATATTTAAGAATATCTAGTCACCTTGTGTATTTTGACAGAAAGTAACAATGTACATTTGCTGCTTCTGCATTTCTCTACAACACACACTCCATACCAAAGACATTCCCTTGAGAGATATGTGGGGTTGGTCATAGGTAGGGACAATGTATACATGAGCACCTCTTGCAATTTCTTTCTGTGGATGGATAAGATGTAACTCTTGCAACATGGCACTCACCTGCATATAGAAGTCTGTCCAACACTGAGACCTATGTTAATACAGGAATGGACCAGGTCAGTATCTGAGTTACGTCATTCTTGCCTAATTGTATGGTACTAGTTCTAAGTAATTATTCTTTAAAGGGTAAGAGAATAGAATGTAAGACTTTGTTAGGAAAACATACTGGAGGAAACTTTATTACCTTCTGCATCTTATCTTTTCAGGATATGAATGAAGTATCCAGCTTCATTAAAGGCTCAAAAAAGGGTTGTGAGCAGAATGACTTAAACTATCCTCCTTTCACTCCCAGTAAGTCCATTTACTCTAACCAGAAAGCAAAATATCAAAAAAGCTTATGAATTACTGTGCAGTTGGCTACAAGGATGAAAAGAGATTTTAGTGTAGTTCTTATGGGTGGGGTTTGAACATTACTATTGACCGAAAAGACCAGTATACTTTGGCCATCATCGAAGGCATGGTTTATATAACTGGCTTTTTTCCCTTTTCAAATTACTACTGAATATTATCATCGCCTTAATTATGTCTGATAACATAATCGTCTCCTTTCACTATCAGTAGTTTTCAAGATGTATGCAGAACTAAAATGGAGTTCATAATTTGTATTAAGTAGTAGGTTTAAGTAACCATTGCCAACGTGTTGTCAGATAATGATTCAGAAATTTAGAGTGTAGTTCTCAGTTATTCCTTGCATGGATGCAAAGCTCAAGAGTAGAAAAGTTCATAGAGCAAAGATGAATCTAACAGTCAGCCAAGAGTAGCACTCTGTTTTTATAGTAGTACTACTGACCTTAGTGCAAACATTAAAGAGAAGAAAGGGCTTAAATGTCATGAATGTTCATTAAAGAAAAGATTGGAAATATTTGTAACAAAAACGTACTTTAAAAGTGATATTTGTATTTCTTTATTGAAGGTATTCTTGATAAGCTCATGTATTCCAAGACGCTTTGTATGGATGCAGTGCAGAAGTGGGGGAAACATTATGATGTCCACAGTCTTTATGGATATTCCATGGCCATATCAACACAGAAGTAAGGAATGCATCCTAAAATCTTTACAAAAAGGTTTCAGAACCTTACATGTCCTACATTTTACAAAACAACAATAGATTTCACTTCTAGAGGAACCCAATTCCTGGAAAATACTGTATTATATTTAAGCCAATGCAGCCAAGACAAAATCTACTAACTAAAGTTGATAGTAAAAGTCACACATTGGTTGTCAAAGTTTTATAGAAAGATTATTTAAAATTAATGTCTTGAACTTCACTAAAAGACATCTGGTTAACTGTAAAAGAGTCCACATCCCTGAGATGAGTAATTATTGTAAACCAGTCAATGTAAATCTGCCTTATATAAAACTAGATGTCCAAGTCATCTTTTTCCTTTGCATAATTCCAGTCTCGTTTCTTTTAAGAGTCATCGAATCACTGTTTCCTGGAAAACGAAGTTTCCTTATTTCGAGGTCTACTTTTATTGGATCAGGAAAGCACACAGGACACTGGCTGGGAGATAATGCAGCAACATGGGATCACTTAAAATGGGCGATACCCGGCATGCTAGACTTTAACCTCTTTGGAATTCCTTATGTATGACTTTCATTTGTGACATCCTTTCAAAACATAAACAGTAACTCTACCTCTGTGATAACCGATTATGTAATCAGACGCTATCTTGATAACCACCTTACATTTTCAGCTGCAGGTTAATCCCCTTTAGGAATCTGGTTTTAACATTTTTTTTTCCAATTATTGATTTTTGGTTTAGGCCACTTATTTTGATTACTGTCTGTGTGTGTGTGGTGAGATAAATGTGGGTAACAAACATATCTTAAATATCCCAAACTACCTGTTTATTCTAGTAATTTTTAAACACTAATGATCGATGTGAAACACTCAGCTGTTTTCCTTATCATTTCAAATTAAATAGAGATATACATTTGCAAGGGAAATAGCCAAATTCCTTGCCATGATTTAAATTTGTATGACTCTTAAGCTTTTTCATAATGTATGCTTATTAGCACCAAGCAGGAAGGTAAAGGTTTGGAAGAAACAGAACAGTGGGCAGTGTTAGCTAGTGATCAGTTTAATTTTTCATAGAATATCATTTGTCCAACATAGAATGAATTTGAAAGAAGAAAGGTACAAATGTGTCGAATGGCTCAGTCACTCTGGCTAGTAATTAAGGTTGAATTAATGCATCTCTGACAACTAGAAGTTTTGTGTAGAGATTAGAGGTGCAGTGTACTGTTCATCTTACACATCTTGTTTTCATTTAAAGATTGGAGCAGATATTTGTGGTTTCTTTGACAACACTACAGAAGAACTTTGCAGACGATGGATGCAAGTAGGAGCATTTTACCCATTTTCAAGGAATCACAATTGTGAAGGATTCATGGTAAGTTGTGCTTTCTCTTACAAAATGCTTTGTGTTACACTACCACATTCCCTTTAGGAGTATCACTAGTAGTCATTACTGGCAATGACAATTATGTAGCTGACCACTTTGAAAACGGCAGAACCGTAAGCTCCCTCTATGAAATCTTTGATCCGAGAGGTTCCGTGTCGTAAGGGTTAATTGCATGTACTTTAGACTACAGTTATTTAGCAGGCACCTGACTGCATGCCAGGGTGAAACCTGGGCTAACCCTAATGTGTCCTTCTTGCAGATGGGCAAGGAGGGACATGCAGTGCAAAACACGGGGAGCCCAGAGGAGTAGGATGTCAGGTCACACCACCCAGAAGGCAAATGTTGTGCAGATATGCACCACTGAATTTCAGCCTCCCTGAAAGAGCAGCCACTTTTCACATGTTTGGCAAATTGTTTTCTGCAGGTTGAAAATAATAATAATCTAATATTTTTTTCCAGCCTCAGGATCCGGCTGTGTTTGGACCTGATTCAGTTTTGGTGAATACCTCCAAATATTACTTGAACATTCGCTACACTTTGCTGCCCTACCTGTATACCCTCTTTTATAAAGCTCATACTCAAGGAGACACGGTTGTACGGCCAGTTTTGCATGAGTAAGTTTACTTACCAGACTTTGTGATAGTTTGATGAAGAATAAAAAAATCAGACACATTAATGTTGTTAGGGACTTTCCAAACATTGATGCAGTCTGTCAAAATGCACATTGGAATGTATATAAACAACTTCTCAATTCATGAAATTCCATTTTGGAGTAATCAGAAGAATAATCAGAAACCATCTGTAATTTCTGCACATACACATATATTATTGTCAGCCACTCTTACGAGTTGCTATGAGATCTTATTGTCAGCTAATCAAATTATTCACCACCATTCACCACCATGTTGAATAAGCTGTGTCAGGAACACACGCACACCTACACTTTCACACGTGTGCAGGGAATACTAACTAAACTAGCAAGACCTTACATTCTCATCTACAGATTGCCTTAGATGAAAAAAAGACAATTTTGATATGGCACACATGAATGATGTACCATGATGATGGTACAGTTCATAAAACAACAGTTACTGCTCTATCCTTCCCACTTGCACAGGTTCTACTCTGATGAAGTGACGTGGAGTGTCGATAGGCAGTTCCTGTGGGGTCCTGGGCTGCTTATTTCCCCTGTACTTGACCCGGTAGGTTTGGTTCATTTGGTATCTATCTCCTAACCACTTCATGGAGCACAGGGACACACTGCGTCACCAGTTCCAGCTCATTTCTCTGCCAGGGGACTGCAGCATAAAATCCCCGTTACACTCTTCCTGTCCCTCCTTTATTGCTCTGATTAGAAACCACCTTCCAGTGCTGAGTCTTTGTGGTTCAGGCTTGTGACAATGCTGTTATTCAGCTTAAAGGTTATAGCTCCTCTACTGTATATGTATTTCCTGCTGCAATCACACTCCCCCTCCTTGTTTTACACTGAACAAGCTGAACCGTAAAAGTAGGCTCTGCCATTTCCTGGGGATCTCAGGAAATTTGCTTTGGTCCTATTCTAGTCTGAACTCTTCTCTCTTGACCAGACATGCAAACTCTATTGGCCTTGTTTATTATTGGTCTTTGTTTATTACCATTAACACTGCTCTATCCGCAGCGCAAACATGTTTTTTTTGCCAGATCCTTAGATTGCCTTTACATTTTCCATGGGTACATCACATTACTGACTTATGGCTGCTGACAGATTCCTAACAAGCCTAGGGTTTGCTGCTTTTTTCTTTTTTTTTCCCCTTCATTCATTGCTTCCAGTGAGAGAGCCCACAACATATTTTTATCACTGCCGAAATAGAAAATCTTGCACTTTGTGCTATTAAGTCCCACTCCTATTTTCCAGTCCTCTTGGGAGTCAAAGTCATCTGGTCTGATATTCTGATTCAGCCCAGCTTTGTATCATCTCTGAATTTCCTTCAGAATGAGCTTCTCTTGCTGCATTTCAGCTTGTCTGTGATGCAACAAGGAAACAAATAGATTGTGGCTTATTCTGAGGCAGAATCTTGGATTGCTATCTTCCCTCCTGGACACCATCATAAAAACCATTAAAGAAAACAGTAAAGAGAAATATCAATGATTTTCCTAATGTGGACTTTAATTTTATTGAAAAATCTGGTTTATTTGATTAAGTTGCCTTCAAATATGAAAGTCGTTTCTTTGTTCACCTTTCAGGGTGTGGATGTAATTCAGGCATATATTCCTGATGCAGTATGGTATGACTATGATACGGTAAGTAAACACAGAGGACACTATGGGGAGATTTTCTAAATGGCTTTGTGACACAATAAGATTGTCAGCTCTGCTTTGGTGACAGAGACCTCAAGTAAAGTCCACAGGAAGGAAACAGTGAGACAAGGGATGAAGGGTGGTGGGGTAAAGGCCCCAGTAAACACCTTGAGGAAAAGCCGCAGAGGTGTGGGATATAGCACAGGAGATGGGAAGAGCATATTTGAAATAAAATAACATAGAATAATTCTAATCAGAATGAACAAGAGTCTGCAGTTATAATTTACTACTCTCATTTCTGCAAGTAAGTTTCCTGCTGCTGTGATGATCCTTTTGATGGGTGAAAAAGGACATAGTTCACATCAGATTCTCATATTCACGTCAGAGTCCCAACAGGACTTCCTCACTGCATTGACTGAGATAGAATCAAATAGTGAGAGATGTTGATTTGTGACATTAAATCATATTGATATGCAGTTGTTTTATATTTATGTGCCCATTGGCACATAGATATTTACATGACTTAAGCCTTTTCTAAAAGGAAGCATTAAGATGACACTCAGGAGTTAAGAAAATGTTCACAGCAGTGAGTGATGCAACGTACCCGTTCTCTTTTACATCCCTGTCAATAAGGGGGCAAAAATGTCAATGAGAAAACAATGGACCACTATGCACCTGCCAGCAGACAAAATGGGACTCCATTTGAGAGGAGGCTATATTTACCCTACTCAACAACCAGCTAACACAACTGTTGCAAGGTATGCTTCAAAACCAAATCCTTTATATTTGGGGTTTTTTTCCCAAGACTGGACTGAGGACTTTCAGGTTACAAATCAGTGGCAGCCCATTGCATTTAGCAGTTTCACCTTGGGTGTAACTGTGAGCCACAGCTCACTTCCACAACTGTTTACAATATGGGTTCAGTGATTAATTTCAGGTTTATTAGCATGGCATTTTGTAAACTTGCCATGTATTTTAATCCATTTACATGAAAATGTAAGGCAACCAAGGACTAATCTAAGGCAATTCTCAAAGTGTTGCAACCCCATTGAGTGTCACATTCTTAACCTGAACATGAAGGATGTATTCAGACTGTTTAAATAGCAGATATGCACGTAAGACAGAAAGTCTCTCTTTCCACAGCCGCAAGAATCCAATGGGACTTATAATTGCCCTGGATGACAACAATGCAGCTTCTGGGGACTTGTTCTGGGATGATGGAGAATCTACAGGTGAGCAGTTATCAATAGTGAAATAAGTAGGATTAACAAAGCATTAATATGTGCAACTTTCAGTCTTCCTGCTGATTTCATGGAGCAAGAATAAGATATTGTAACACTCTATTGCTCATATGTCAATAGTTTTTCACCACTTTTAAGTGGAAAATTGTAACGATTATGAATTTATTTTTTTCTTGTTCAAGTTTCACCATAGCCTTAAGTATGTGAAGGTTTGGTGCATTAGCATGCTGGCTGTTAAACCATGCTGTCAACATTGATATATATTCTGGTATATATCCAAATTAGTTTCAACGGGCGCAAGAATGCGGATAATTAGTGTTCGACACTAAGAATCAGTAGAAAATGAAAAACTAGCACTGTTATTAACTCTCTGGAATTATTTAAATTGCTTGTGAAAACAGTCGAAATTTTGTGAACTCAAAAGTGCGGTATTGGAGCCAATGTTTTTTTTTGCCATCTGGTTTCCCCAGCATACTGGTGCATAAGCACGCAAGTACGCGTGTATGGGCTTTCTTTGTCAAGTTGCCAACCTCGCCTTTAGTAAAGCTGCCGGAGAACTTGTTTCCCCCTGGGACAGTCACTATGATTATGCCAAGGCCCGTCAACCTCATCTCATGTCATGCACTGGCATCGATTCTCCTTACCTCACCAGGTTTTTTCCATCAAAGTCTTTACAACACACATACCTTTTTTGCTTAATGTAAGATTAAGGTTGCAACTTCACTCAACACAAGGTAGGGAAAAAAAATGCATAATTCTGAAAAGTATAATCCTGCAGAGAGCGATTCATGGAGGTATTTTATACACAAGGCATCTAACTACATATGCATGTTTTCAGGAGATATCTTTAGATATTCAGGAGATGACATGTGAATTAACCTCACCACTGTCCATCCACAGGCGGTATCTGAATTCTTACCTCTGTCTTCTGATACACCTAATCACCTTCTTCTAGATACTTAGGCAGGCCACTTTCTCTGGTGTATCCTCCAGCTGCTAAAAGCTACTTCTATCCTTAGTCACAATCTCTTTGTTTCACTTGTGCGTGGCCCAGTGCTCTGACTATACTTCCACGAAAACAAGCAGCTGTTGGGGTTCAACACTGCACCCCCTTTTCCTACTTGCGTAGCTACCTTCTCCTTCTACATTATGCATTCAACCTGTAGAACTCTCTTTTTTTTATTTGAAATATACTAATCATATCTTCCAGAAAAACTTTTTTCTAAATTTTGTGGAAGTTTGGGATGCTTTTAAGAAATAGAGCTGTGATTTGGCTGATTATTGCTGCCATAAATATTGAAGGCCTTGGGTTGTTGCTGATATGACAGCTATATGTACTCTTTTGTCAAGGACTAAAATAACAAAGCTATTATTGTATTCACTTCTGTTGAGAAACAAAGCAATAAAACATCTTATGATGTTATTTCCTGCCCCAAACTTAAAGGTTGCAGTCTTTTCAGGGAAACTGTTTACAATCTGCTTGCAATGACAGTATTTTTCGTTTTGGATATGGAATAAAAGGCCGGGTGGACTCAACTTTTGTATTTCTTTTTCTTGGTGGTGTGTTATTTCCCTCCTCTCTTATGGCATAGATTATTAATAATATTGTCATTTTTGCAAGAAAAGCACTTATTTAGGGTATTTTAAAGGATTAACTTTGAACCATATATCTACATTTGAGAGAAGCTAAGAAGGAATAACAGTCAAATTAAAAATTAGTCCATTTTAGAAAGTTAATTTCAAATAATTTTGGAAAAATTTGGAAAATTAGTTCTCCCGAGAGACTGGCCCAAGGAAAAAAAAGAAAAAGAGAACTGTCAGTTCCTCAACATAACTTTAGTAAATATTTGAGTTGCTGAGTGCAGGCTCTGAATGCAGTAATGATAATAATTAGCAATTTATTGGTCTCTAGCAGTGGCAGTCCTGCTTGTAATGCCGTTCCTTTCTGCACTGCAAGTGTAACTTCTTTCTTTACATTTTAGGTACAGTTCAGACAAAAGACTATATTTACTACGAGTTTAAAGTTTCCAATGTAAGTATTTTATTTTAAAGTATCTTATTTCATTTTTTATTTTTATCAAGACTATCTTCAAAGATTCTTTCCTCCTTATTCTCCTATAATATTTTCTGAGAAGCAAAACATTTGAGAAAATCAAAGAGGAGTCATGTTCAAAATATTGTAATTTAACTGGGATGAAAATCTGCTATTTGTCTTTTCTTCTCCCAGTTAATATAAGTGTCTAAAGAACTCCTATTTCCTTTCACATAACAAACTCAGCAGCAATATTTATGGAGCCAGAGAACTATAAAGCATCAGTGGCAGTTAAAACAGAACAGANTTGTGATTCTCAAAATATTGGAAATTTGAAAAAAAAGTCTCTGTACACTGTAAAAATCTGTCTGAATGTTTCCAAAGAATGATAGGAAGATCTACGCCTTGTCTGAACTTAAGGAATCTACTTCATGACTAAGTTTTCTTTTTGAAGTTTTTTTTTAAACTGAAACTGCCTTGGCAGGGTTAATTTATGGCAGAGTGAAGTCCAGATATTTCTCTGTTCAATATTGACTGGAGATATCATATGACATGGCTTCCAAGTAATATGATAACATATTTTGTATAATAATAATATCTGCTAAAGGTATTCTTTCCCTTGCCATGGTCACGTGGCTTTCCTTTTAGCCATATCATCAGTTGACTGTAATGATGTCAAATTAAAAATTAACATAAACTTTCACGTGGAGAGTAATAAGAAAGTTATACACTGGCATATGACGGCCATGGTACAGTTCTGCTCTTTGGACTCTTAATCTAATAATAACCAGTGCAATTGAATAGGAACTGGCATTTTTATATGAGGAAAAATGTATATGACCTTCACTTGTTAGATCCTGGTGAGACTGTAGTCAAGTACAGATTAGCTGCCCTGTCACAGGCAAGTGTCAGCCTTTTCTTATTTTTGAAACAAGCCAAAAAAGGAGGCTGAAACACAACTATGAAGCATATTATATACATGGTAGAAAAGCATTATTGTAATAACAACAAGCAGGGCAATAATTAATACGTTAGGGGAAGTGTATTTGCTTACTTTATGCTACAGCATGAAGATCTAATTAGAAAAAAATATTAAAACAGGAGGATTTAAGGCAGGGTTTTTTTTGTAAGAATGTGATCACTATATTATTTTTCAGAATGCTCTACAAATGAATCCTACAAACAGCAAGTATGTTGATCCAAACAACTTGAAATTTGAAGAAATCAAGATATTGGGAGTGGTCGGGGAAATAACATCAGTTACTGTATCTCAGAACAATGTTGTGCAAAATTCTACACTGAATATCTCCTATAATCCTGTGGAAAAGGTAAAATAACTGGAAAATGGGAAGTAAACCTCTTTGAAATAGCATCACCTTCATTTTATGTATTGCAAAGGACAGCACTCAGTAATGTCATTTTAAAAGAAGACACTGTGTATTTTATCATAGAAAAAAAGTACAATTGCTTTCAACTCAGCTGCATAGAAAGTGCATCTAAGTTTTGCTCTCAGACCCTCAGTGCAACAGAAAGTTTAGTTACGCAATTATTCATGTAGCAACATTTCGTTTCTAGGAGGAGGAATAGCTTTGTGATTTTGTTTGATATTGGAGGAGAGTAACAAATATTTATGTTTTAGATGAGTATTTATGCATTGATTTTTAAAACAAAGCCGAGCACACTGTTTAAACCTCCTTTATCACTTTATACAGAGTTCTTCACAGGATGAACACAGGAAACCAGCAACACTGCATTTCTGTGCAAAGCAAGCAAACGTGCTGCTGCTAGCGGGAAGCTGTCATGAAAGTGCTTTCCCACACTAAGGACAGTGCTGGCATGGCTTTCAACTTGCATTGTACACCCTCTTTCATTATTACTAGCACCTGAGTTACCTGTTGTGTTATCTCAGTTACTGAATCAAAACAAAAGTATTTTAACTTTTTCTTACTTCTTGCATTCATATTTCAAAATGTGAAGGAGCTGTGCCCTTATCTCTATTCCTGTTTGCTCCCAAGGAAGCTGTGGGATTGACTCCATTTTTTTTGATTCTTAATTTTTCAGATTTTATCTGCAAGAATACCATTTGTAATTTGTATTTGTAAAAGTGAGACTATATCAAATGTTACAGGACAGATTTTTTTGTGAGTTGTCACATAGCAAAGTGTGTTGTTCCTGAGGACCAGCATCTCTGCTGGTTTAAGGAAAGATGGATGTGATGTAGGATTTAATAACTATTTATTGTTTAATATTTATAGGTTGCTCATATAACAAGCCTTCAGCTTGAACTGGGAAAATCTTACACAGTAAAATGGAACTAACTGTGGAACTTGTCGGGGGTCAAGGGACGTGTTGAGGACGACTTGTAGGCCGTAAACCTTGGGACCATAGAGGGACCAAACAAAGACCTGAAAACAGGAACTTGATCAACACTGAGATAAGCAGACTCCTGACTCCCTACTGAAAGAAGCCTGAAGTACTTCTTAAGTGTCTTCAAGATGTTTGTTAATGACAGCACATTGTCTGTCACTGACCAATCAGATGCGGTCGCATAAGCAGTGTATGTACCAAAGGACCAATCTGTTTAAAACACGTAGTCAATGTAAGCATATAAAAAAGAATGATGGCGTACAATAAATCGACATTTTGCTTGCATCAAGCTGAGTCCCGTCTCTCAATCGCGGCAACCAACAACTGAGTGTCAATGGAAGGTTTAATTGTTATCCCAGTCCCAATCCGACACAAGAAAAATGTGAACAACTTGGCTGTGTTTGGGAAGTAAGCAAAAATGATTTATCTAAACTAATGAGAGATAAATGTTTCCAGAAACATACCTTTCTCTTTATAGTTGTTGTAGTGGAAAAAGTAGTCTGGCAGATTTGTCAGATTTAAATAAAATGGGTGCATAGACAGCAGCACGCCTGTACTCGCAGGTTTTATTTGCCTCACCAAATCCGAGGTAGTTAGCAACCATGTAAGCTCTTCCAAAGTGTATCAGAAATTGAGGAAAAATGTGGTATTTTGGAAAGGCTTCACAATGAGAACAATCAGCCATTGGAATAATCTCCCCAAGGAAGTGGTGGATTCCCCGTCATTGGACATTTCTAAGATTCAGCTGATGCTGGGCCATCATATCTAGACCATGCTTTTGCCCAGAAAGGTTGGACCAGAGGATCCTCGAGGTCCCTTCCAACCTGGTGTTCTATGAAATCTAAATTTTGCAGCTTGGACACATCTCCTAGGCATGAAGACCAAAATTCTCTGCTGGCTACTCTTGAACCAGCAACAGCTGAAGGGGCTGATGGACTGTCCTGAGTTTGTTCCACTATTAGGAACGCTTTTTGTAATTTTTGATATTTGGAAATGGCTGTTCGTGTGAAATCAAACTCTGGTTCTGTTATGCACTGGAGATGTTTTGAACACTTGCTCAAGTTGAAAGACGCTTTGAATTTGGTGATGACAGGTGAATAAACATTCATTAGCAATTAAGATGTGCGGAGCAGGCAGTTTAATTTGAACAACTAGGCAGGATTGATGGTAAAGCATCCAGAGGTGGAAGGCTAATGCATTAACCTACATCAGCTCATCTAACCTCAGAATACCTAGTTTGAGTGTTTATGTTCAACTGTTGCAGGAAACTGAAATTAATTTTGATCTTGCTGTCAGGAGATCTTCGATAAATAGGATGCAATTCTCAGTGGATATTTTAAGGATAATTCATGTGAATAAAGCCAATGGAAAGATCTCGTCTGATGTTGCCTGAATATCTAATGAGTTTTGGGCACATCCCCTTGTGTGAGCAAGAGACCAGAGAGTAATGGGATTAAAAGGGAGGAAGGTTTAGGAATTTCAGCACGCCAAGACTAAGCCATTTTGTGGGATTGAGCTGAAGATCACAGATACAGGGAAATAAATCTACCTTCATTGTGTGAGGATTCAGTTTCCTGACTAAACTACTTATACAGCCTTCACTGGATTTTTTATTATATCTGATTTAGTGTAGAGATCAATGGGCTCTATATTACTTCTTCGTTGTTCACTAGTTGCACTAGTTTTTCCAAAAATTCTACATTTGACAGCTATCTGATAAACATGGGAGTTTTGGATTCCATGCTAGTAACTAACAAAAAATACAAGAGGCCATTGTAGCTCTCTAACCTGGAACTTATTTCTATTTGCAGCAGGTAACATCAAACTTAGATATCCCATCCTGCTATTACAGCTCTGACAATGCTTACTCTGTAGACAAAGTAGAATATACCTCGTCAGGTTTGTCAGCCAACCTCATCTTAAACAGCGCCAAGACCAGAGCTAATGAGAATATTACTGCGCCAATTAGTACCCTACGCTTGGAGGTGAAATATCATCTCAACAACATGCTGCAATTTAAGGTAATGTCATTCCAGAATTTCTGTAAGTATGTAATGTCCCATTGTTAAAAATATTTTATTTGTGGAAATTATAAGGGCTTTTCATAGTCAATTTTATATTACATGGACAGTAGCACCCTTGCCTAAATATGTTTCTCCTTTCAAACAATTAGTTGTTATTGCTCTTAGCTCACATCTTTTTTTGTTCTGTAATTCTGTACTCGGTTTTGCAATGAAATTATATGAATCAAAGGTATAATGTCAATGTATATGCGTAATGTCAACCAGAAACTCTGGAACTAAAGATATTTTATTAGTATACAGGCAAATTTATCTGTAAGTCTTATCATGACTGTTCAGTTTATTTTTGCCTTAATCATTCTACTTCTGTTCTAAAATTTGTAATATACTATTGTTTAGACTATGATTTCAGAATACAGAAAACTTCAAAAAGAATCTCTAAAAGAAAGGTATTTACCATACTTATATATACATTCACCTATATTTTAAATATAGGTGTATACTTTAAATTCATATATATAAATGATTAGACAAGTAATTCCTGATCCAAATAAACCCTTAAGGTTTTGCTGGATTTTTTTTCTCCAAATCAAATACTGTGGAAGAATTGGTTAAAGAATATGTCTTGAAAGAAAATACTCATCTCAGCAAGTGTTTTCAACAATTTTCTGTATTTATTTTAAGTAATTCAGATTTCTATCACTATATGTAAGATTTCAAGCAACTCAGTCATTGAAATGAATTGATTTTTACTTCACAGATTTATGATTATCAAAACGCACGGTACGAGGTTCCGGTATCACTAAATCTCCCGAGCTCCCCAACGAGCACGGACAAGGAAAGACTCTACGAAGTATCAGTTCAGAAAAAACCATTTGGTATACAGGTTCGGTGCAAAAGCACAGGAACAGTCATGTAAGCCATAATAATTTTATTTTATTTTACTTGGTTTTGTTAGCTCTTTTCAGTCCAAACCATTTTCTTGTGTACTACTTTTTAAATACCTCAAGACTGGCTTTTGTGTCCTTCCCATGAAATGGCTCTGTCTGCCAAATGCCAGATGCTGCTCCAGCAGAGATGGCTTCACCATTGCATTGTATGAGAGCACTGACCAGGGGAGGATGGAGGAGGGGAAATATTCTATTATTTTCTCATCATTATCTAATGTTTTTCCCTGTCACTTCAGAGCCTGACACTTGCTAATATGACATGCTGAAGTGCATGAAGTGCTGAAGTAGACAACTCCAAAGGCTGTTTCTTGTGTAGTTCCCAAGTCTCTGGGAGGTACAATGATTTTCTACACTTCCTAAAATTTTCCTTAGGTGACCACAGCACTAATCATTAAAGATTGATCATTTGGTTCAGTTTTGGGGAATGGTTCGGAAAAAAAAAAATGGAAGAAAGTAGTGTCTCAACTAACATGCAGATGGATTTTGGTAGCACAACAGCTAATTAGTCTGACAGGAGCTTCCTTTTTTCCTCGATTAAGGTTAAGCCAGAGCTAGAAAACAGAGAAAAATAATGTTATCACTTGTGTGTGTTATGTTTTTTATTAAAAAACCCAACATTCTTATGTCATTTTTTGAAGTACTCAAAACTTAATTGCAAGCTGAGTTCCTTTTTGTGAACCAAAGGAATCATTCAAACTGCAATTCAGCCTCCTGGAATGATGTAATTTTTTGGCAGGCAACCCTCAGGTTGCAGTTTGGTTTCCAACTGTAAAGATGCTGATTTACAACAAATGAGACCTATGAATACAGTTTCAGTGTAATCTGCACAAAAATTCCAGTGAACTGTAAAAAGCACTTTATTTACTCTATTCCATGTGGCACCAAGGATCAGTCTGGGAGGAAAATATGATCATACTCTCCTGAAACACATTTTCTCACTAAATTGCCAAAATACGATGCAACTTGCTCTGCATGGTGCCTGTGCATAATATATATCTCTCTGAGAGACACAGAGGGCTTTGTGTTTCTAAACTGTGTATCAAATTCTTAGACATCCCCATTTCACATGCTTTAAGTTTTCTCAATAACCGTAACAGTTTCATTCCACCTTTATTGAAGAGCGAGATTTTCAGATAAAAAGAGTAGCCCCAAAAAAGCGTCTGCCAGCTAAACACAGCACCAACGATGCTATATTCTTGTTTTTATTTTCCTCTTTCCATTTTAGCTGGGATTCGCAGCTACCCACCTTCACATTCAGCGACATGTTCATTCAGATTTCTACCCGCTTAGCATCCCAATATATATATATGGATTTGGAGAAACTGAGCACACCACGTTTCGACGTAACATGAGCTGGCACACCTGGGGAATGTTCACAAGGGACCAGGCTCCTACTGTAAGTAGAAGCAAATGTGGCTTTTGGACCAATGAACCGAATGTGCGGAGGTGTTCAGCAGGACTTTAAAGTCCAGTGGATGTCTGCTGGTACTGTACACACCTATTAGCTTTGATCGTATTTATTCTGTCTTATAATTTGGATGGCGTCTCAATGGCAATGGTCTTCTCTAAACCTATTCTTTGCGACCAGCAAGACCAACGTTTGGAGCTCAGGCCCTGAGTCAGATATCAGAAGACAACAAATGGATTAGAAATAACAGCACATTCCTCCTTTTTTTGTATTCTTCTCAGCTAATTATTCTGAAAGCTAGATATGAGTCAGGACAACTCCTACTGCTATGGGGTTAAGTTTGTACTTACAGAGGTAAATCAGAACTCTTATGTGTATACTTGTGTTATTTCCTACGAGACAGCACAATGTTTGCAATTTGCAGGGAATGACCAATGAAACAGTGGTGGTTAATTATAGCTCTAATTTCCACTTCGGGTTTCAATATATTTTTGAGTAAATGAAACATAACAGAATATCACCGGCATCTCCTGATCATATAGACATCTGCTACTGTTTGAAAAGAAGGGAAAGTTTTGTCCTGGGGAAGCACTTTCTCCCTAGCAAGTTTTAAAGGCGATAATACTTTTGCTTTCTTCCTTCCTGGTCAGTCTGAACAAGACTGACTCAAATTGTGAGCTTGAAAGTGACCTTCTGTAGATATGTTTTGCAGGCATGTAGGGTGTAAGTATAAATTTTTGGAGTTTATTTGTCGTATGTTTGCCAGTTGTGTGTCTCATCTTTTATTAAATTTACTAATAATTGTAAAAAAGCTGATGCTTGCAATGTTTCCCCAGTAAAATTTTATTTTGTTTGCAGTACAAGTTGAATTCCTATGGCTATCAGCCCTTTTACATGGCTCTTGAAGAAGACGGCAATGCCCATGGCATTCTCTTGCTTAACAGCAATGCAATGGGTAAGAAAATCCTCACTTTATTTTCTCAATGTGTTTTATTTTTACAGTCAGAGTTTTGCAATAGTGGTGAATCCAGGCATCCTTTTCTCATTTCACTTCTTCCATTTCCAGATGTGACGTTCCAGCCGACCCCTGCCCTGACATACCGCACCACTGGAGGAATTCTTGACTTCTACGTGGTTTTGGGCCCAACACCAGAACTTGTTGTTCAGGAGTACACCACAGTAGGATTCTTACTATATTACAAGCTGATACCGTTTTTTGTTTGGTTGGTTGGTTTGTTTTGTTTTCACCTACTCACCACAAATATTCTTTCTTATTTTTAGCTGATTGGATGACCGGTCATGCCACCCTACTGGGCTTTGGGATTCCAGTTGTGCCGCTATGGATACAGGAATGACTCGGAAATCTCCCAGCTGGTGGAGGGCATGAAGGCAGCTGGGATTCCCTATGTACGCTGGTAGCAGTTAACATTTGAGCTCAAGCCTGAACTTTTAACTTCAGAGTATTAACTAAAACCATTTAAACACAAAATCAAAGACCAACCAAAAACCCACCATCATGGTAGAGTAGAGCAGGCTATGTTTTATGCCAGAGCTGAATATCTCTGCACACTTTGGGCCATGTTAAATGTAGGCCTTAGGCTGCTTTATTTTCCTTATCATTCATACCAAAGCACCCAGATGCCTTAGTCAGTCATGGGCTCTTGCCATGCTGGCTGCGAAGGAGCAGTGACCAAGAAAAAAGAGCAGGAAAGAAAATGAAGCAGCATTATTTCAATGGTATATTGCTCTGTGTCAAGTTAGCTATCATCTGGCCCAGGTTGTTGTTAGGGAAGTTGGAGTAGCACATAGATCTAACAAAATTATACAGTAAATTTAATGTGACTTCATTTTAAATGTAATTAACATCACTGTTTCAATATAGAACAAGTTTTCACTGTTTCCTTATAGATGTGGTAACATGTGCAGTTTCTGTGTAGGTACACATATGTACAAATCTAGGACTTCTTTCTCTATCACGTATTAATTTCTACCCTCAGCAGCAGTGAAAGGTTTATTTTTAATTGGGCTTGCTGATAGGTTGTGTAATATTTATTTAATAGCTTTAGCTTAAAGTTACAGCTGCTTCGAATTTTACAGTTGAAATGTTCAATAGTTTACTTATTTTAGCAGATTTTCAATAAATATACATTTGGGAAAAAAGAAAAAAAATCATTTTACATTAATTGTTTTTGTGAACTGCAGGATGTCCAATATGTAGATATTGACCATATGGAAAGGCAACTGGACTTCACCATTGGCGCACGCTTTGCTGGATTACCGGCTCTAATTAACAGAATAAAAGAAGAAGGAATGAGATTCATCATTATCCTGGTCAGTTTTGAATGCTGCTTTTAAATTTCAATATATCATTGCAGAATGCAGCATATATTCAGCAGCATTTCTAAACTTGGGTTTTGAGCATAAGTGGAAATGTATTTTATTGTAGGATCCAGCCATCTCTGGAAATGAAACCAATTATCCGACCTTCTCAAGAGGTGTGCAGAACGATGTCTTCATAAAATGGCCCAATACCAATGACATTATCTATTCCAAGGTACTGCTCTTAAAAGGTTGATGACAGTAGAGGCATGCTGTATCCAAGCGAGCAACACGTCAGCCTGGACTTCGGTGCTAGCCACGGGGGGAAAGTCTGCTACTGATATAGTCATGCCTGGCTGTAAAGGATGCACTGAATAAATACTACAAACTGAACTGTCTTCAGTTTGTGTTGTCATTCACACAGGTCTCAGGGAAGAATGGTTATATGTGTCTGTTGCTGATGCTCAGTTTATAAGCAATGTAGTTTGATTATTTTAAAATGTCCTTTGTCCTATTAGGTCTGGCCGTTCCTTCCCAGTGTTCAAGTCGATGAGTCACTGCCTGAGCAAACCCAAATAGAGGTAAATGTTGATATGATTTAGTTATAGACTCAAATATAGACAGAGCAGCACATTAATTGAGGAAAATAGCAGCAAACTAGTTGATAATTCCAGCGAGAAGGATGAGGTGCAGAAACTGGCTAGCCTTCCTAACAGAGCTAAAAAAGTTAGGGAACAAGTAATTTTAGTATTTTATTTAAATTTTTTTTTAAACAAATTCCAACATTTTAGTAGCAGGTTGCTTTCAATCCTGTAACTGTTCTGTTTTCCTACTATTTTTGCAGAAATATGGAGCACATGTTGCTTTCCCAGACTTCTTCCGCAATTCCACAGTGGAGTGGTGGAAGAGAGAAATCCTGCAGTTCTACAACAATCCCACCAACGCCTCGAGAAGTGTCAAGTTTGATGGCCTGTGGATCGTAAGTGTAGAAATGAATTTGATTTCTGGATTTTTTTTTCTCTGCCAGACATTAGCAGAGCGCACCACATTTCTCAGTATATGTACTGCTGCTCGGAGGGTATCTGGTCTTAAATTGCCATTAAGTAAAATAAAAAGCTAGGCAGGAGGGAAAGCGAGCAGAGCACCAGGCAGAACCTGAGCCCCCAGCCAAAAGCATTACTTTGGCTCAAGGTTTTTCACCTGTAGTGCCTCAGTGTATCACGACTTTCTTCCTCCGCTGTGACACTGTTTGCCCAGGGGAAGCAGAGTCCAGAGTCACTGTTCTTCCCTTGAAATACGTTGCGGCTCCCTGTCCCTGCACCATGCCACACATGAACGTGTCAAGGGAACGCAGAACAGCAACCTGAGGCTGCACCTGCAAGGGCTCCTGAGGACTTCTATAATGCAGCTTGTTTGTAATTTAGAATTTAGTGTGTTTTATAGGTTTGAAGCAAATACAATCGGGTTTTGCTCTATGTTTTTAGGACATGAATGAACCTGCAGCTTTTCTGAATGGCGCCATCGGTGGTTGCAGAAATGACCTCCTGAATAAGCCACCATATATACCTCGTAAGTCTGATCACTCCTTAAAACAGTTTTAGGTCATTTTGGTTACTACATAATTTCTTATATGGTATATGTGGTGTAAAAGCCTAAAGTTAGGTATATAAAACCACAACTCTTAACTGAAAGTGGCCCTTTATTTCTGAGATTATGGGCACAGTTCAACCCCATCTGTTTCAGTGGGAGCAGTAACTCCATGGCACTTCTTAAAATTAAAGTTATTTTCAGTTACTTGCCTGCATATGGATTTTGATACCTATTTTATATCTAGGTGCTTTGCTTCAGGCATGGTAGAGACTGTAGCTCCCTGTTTCGCAGTTTTCTCAGATGTATAAGGCAATTAATTAAAAGTTTAGAAAATATCCTTGTGTCTCCTCTCATTACCATTTATCTGAACAGTCACATACTTGAAATACTTAGCTTTCTTAGCTTGGCTTTACTGAAGTACTGGTGTAAAGTAGTACAAATTAGTAATTATTTATTAATAGTTTATTAGCATACTCCTGTTGCTTACTGTTGTCTTCAGTTCTTATGAATAGTTTAATGTGACTTCATTTTTGTCAGGAATTTAATATTCAGACACAAACCATACGCCTGCCACACACATTTTTCTGTTTATATGGATGATATGACAATGTTTACAAAGATTTGTAATATCTTCTGAATTTGGATATACTCCATTTACTCTTTGAGCCTCTTGAGCATCTGTAACTGAGCTAGTAACACACAGACCCAGATGACTACCTAGGAATATTAGTAATATGCCATTTTGGAAAAGCTATTTTTATAATTATAAATAAACAAATGACAGTATATATATCTAACAGAGCGTAAGCGCCAAAGAGATTATGAAAATTTATAAAAAGTAACTCAAATCATTATTGAATGTTCATTATTAAAAAATAAATATTTTTGCTCCTTTTCCATTAGATCTGGGATACCGGTCAGATGGATTAACTGTCAAAACTCCACGCATGGAAGGTCAACAATATCTTCCAGATGGTACTCCAGTTAGGCACTACGATGTCCACAGTCTTTATGGATGGTCACAAACAAAACCTACCCTAGAGTAAGTGAAATTTCCATACTTTGTTTATGTTTCCAAAATATGCAGCAAATGAATATTCTGTGTCTACATTCTTATGGACAAAACTTTCATGAGTTTATTTCACATTCCTGAGAAATCTTTCTTGTCATTCTACTCTCTTCAATTGTTCAGTTCAGCTAGAAGGGGAGTTTGGTGTTCCAGGCTGAGCAGCAGTGCTGGAGCTCCTGCAGTCAGTATTATTTCAGTCACGTCACTGCTCAGTTGGCGCAGTGATCTCGCCCGTGGTGCAAACGGGGTGGTGTGAACCTGAGCCACGGGAAAGGATGTGTAGGAGAAGGCGAGGTGGATCTGTGCGGGCTCGAGCTGAAGCTGAGCTTCCATGGTTTCACTGCCGTAAATACCTTCTGCAATTGGAGCTCGCTAGAAGAAAAACCCCACACCCGCTCAAGCGCGTCTGCAGCTGCAGCTGCATCACTGACTGTCTCAGGACAAGCAGGCAAGGTCTTTATTTGAGTTTAGCAGCTTTAAAATCCCTGACCCTGAGCAGACCCAATTTTCAAGGTGTGTTTTGAAGCCAGTTTACCCAAGTCTGGTACTAAAGAAACTTACTGCTCACCGAGCTGGGGAGCAATTCTTGGTATATTGGTTCTGAGGGCTTCCTCCATGTGAATGTTATGTGGTGCAAGTGTAATTGCTGACCCGT
>VUYV01000262.1:345753-447783 GCA_008711295.1 Anarhynchus alexandrinus
AAATTCAGGCTTTGTGACATGAGTAATTGCTTTTCGTGGCTACAGCTGTGACTCAGTCCTGAAGCAGAGAGCTGGCACCTCGAGTCAGCAGAACACTGGGGCCGTGCTCATCCTTGAGCAGTTCTACGCGCGACATATACACTTTCTTTACGTTTGAAATTTGGGAGAACCAAGCAGAGACTGCAAGCGTTGGATAGTACGTTACAAAGAAATAAAAGATACTAGAAAACTTACTGTTTGTCTTGGAAGAAATAATTACAGCACATTAGTCTAGTTTAATTGCTACGGTAATTCAAGTGACTTGTGTATTTTTGCTGTAATTATAGTGTCACTAAAGCTGCAAATCCTGTAGAAAAAATAAATAAGGACTGCCTTATTGAAGAGGCTGTTTAGGCAATTATTGTGGGGCTAGCACTGGGGAGCAGTGTGAGTTAATCAGTGCAGCTTTCTAACTAGTACTGTGATTTAGTATTTTGCTGTGATAATTCACAATACGTGTGCACAGCTGAAAAGGAATTGTTCTAGGAAAGGGGAGCAGTAATGCATCCATGCCTGCCACATAGCAGAGACCAACTGCGCACGCTGCAGAGAAAGGTGCTCCTGTCCTTGGACAAGCAACTAGAAAACATAAATTCCCCTGAACTCAAGCTTACTCGGTTACCTTTGCAGGTACTTTGTGGCAATGGCCAAGGCTTTATTTAAGAAAATTACTGGGCTTTTTAAAATTATTTGAGGTAATGGGGTTAATTGGTGAACCAGTTCTCCATACAGCTCATTCATGTCCACACCTCCGGGACCTCAGGAGCTCTTCTCCTGAGTCACTGGCAAGCCACAGTCTGCACTCCCAACAGCAATGGCCCTGAGCAAGGCTCTTGGTTTTTAGCACCAGAGCATCTTGAAAAGGCCATGACAGTCCTTGCCTGGCGCTAGCTATGTCCTTCTGTCCCCCAAACCCAAATGCCTGTGTGTTTCCCGCCCTGTAGGGTTTTGCCTCTAATTTGGGAAAGAGAGGTAAGTACCACCATCCTCAAAAGTTACTAACCTCTGGTCGAAATCTCTTCTGCTTGTGAGGAAGCCAAATGTGCTCAGACCAATAGGTTAGATGATCCCTAGGCAGTCACACACATTGGTAGTCGTTCCTCAGCTGTGAGGCCTGTTACCTGCCCTCAGCTGAGAAAATGCTGATTTAATATGGTTGCTTTTGGACAAATCCATGTCGGTCATTTCATATGGATATCACGTCATCTTGCTGTTTCTGGAGTGCCTACAGATCCATAACTTATTTTTCTGTTCCAATAGCTTTTTGGCAACTAAAGCCCAATATTCCTGGCACCTCTATTTTCCCCTTTATGATCTTTTTGGTACGAGTTTTGTTAAATTATTTTCAACTGTTGCTGCAAATTTTCAGGTACTTTAAGAAAGGAATGATGTGCCCTGGACCACATTGTGAAACCTTTAGAAAATGTGCAAGTTGGGCTACATTCATATTTTCCCACACAGTAATTAGTCTGAGCTGGAAATCTGTATTTTAGCGCCTCGTTTTGCCAGTTCTCTTTCTAGCTACAGGTTGGCTGACACTGCTGACTGTCTGTGTATGTGTGAATCATAATGAATTGCTGTAAAAAACACACCTGGATTGGATGTATGCATATTTATGCATACCAGGCTGCCCTTCACTATGAAAATATAAGCCCTTATGTGTATTTTAAAAGAGGACCTTATGTAATAAGTTGTAATGTAATTGTTCTCATGTAATTTGTTTTTTTGTTCTATTTTCAATGTCAGTGCTTTGCAGAATGCCACCACGGAGCGTGGGATCGTTATCACCCGTTCCACATATCCCAGTAGTGGAAGATGGGCAGGACACTGGCTTGGTGACAACACTGCAGCTTGGGACCAGCTAGCTAAATCTGTTATCGGTATGTAGAAGGAAAACGATCTGTATCCAATTTACTGTGTGCAATTATTTCTTTTCCTTCATCTACTTGCTTTTAGTATTCATATGGTTTTAGCTGAAATAAGCCTTTCAGTTCAGCAGCCCGAATGCCTTTCTTCTTCGATTCTGCACCCGGTGCTGGGAGCTTTTTAATTCCCTTGGGACCCGCCACCTTCACGCCCTGTGTCCTGATACTCATTTTTTTGTTTGCTCCTGACCAACCAGCTCCCATCTCTTTCTGTAGGAGAAAAACATGACGCATTCGAGAAAACATGTGGTTTGTGTTTCTTTGTTGTTTTTGGTTTTTTTTCCTCATTCAGCATTACAATATGTATTATCTATGTAACCATTAGCATACCAAAGGAGGGAAAATGTAATTAATTATTTTTCCTTTCAGGTATGATGGAGTTCAGTCTCTTTGGAATATCTTATGTAAGTTAATGAGTTATTACTTTACATTTAATTAACCTGATGCTGTACAAGAATTTATAGTATTCCAATCGGATCATTTTTAAACTTTCAGACAGGAGCCAATACCTGTGGCTTCTTCAAAGACTCAGAGTATGAGCTGTGTCTTCGCTGGATGCAGCTGGGTGCATTTTACCCATACTCGAGGAATCACAATCAGAAGGGAACAAGGGTGAGTCACAAATTTTAATGGTTGTTAATGGCCGGACCTTTGCAACACACATGTAGAGATCAGCCAGAACATCACACAAGCCGGCCTGGCTCAAAAAAAGGTATATTCTAAGCAAAATGCACAGGAAAAGAAAATGTTTGGCTCTTTGTCAAATAAAAATTGTCTTTATTTATATGCTCGCTCTGCTGCAAGCCTCCCCCTCACCTGGGAGGTTTTATGCCCGCAGAGGGGCTGCTCTGGGATTCACACCACTTGAAGGAAGCATACTCTAACTTTGCTTTGACTGAATCAAACTCCTACATATTTTTCCCTCTATGCCATTTTTATTTAAACGCCCTACACCCGGAAGACTAAAATAGAGCGCTTTCATGGTAAACGCACTGAAAGGAGCAAAACTGACCTTGGTGCTCTCAGCCCTAATTGTCCATAATTATACAACAAATGAGAAAATGGAACAGTGTAATAAGATTCTGGAGTAAGACTCGGCAATTTCTGTGCTTTGCACATTTGCCGCCATCAGATATTGTGTTTCTTTAAAGAGTAAAGGAAAGTAATTGCTTAAATGTAGGTCTGTGCTGGCTAAGGACTATATTGTAGAAAGCTGTAAAACAAGATAACTGGAAAAATAAAAAAAAAAAGAAACAGCACTTCTATTCCAGTCAAAGCTTCAGGTCTAGTGGAGTAGAGCTATTTATATGGCATATATCTAATGGATTAAAGTCTCCTTTTCAAAACCTGTGTGCTTTATCTTGCAGCGGCACACCTTTCGGTAGGACTTTTAAGGCCTTTAAAAATGCAGATGCAGGGTTATCATGTTGCTTCCAGTCTTACCCAATTTGCTGAAGTATTGTTCAATACATTTAATAAAGATTGGAAGTGCTCCCTGACATCAGTCATTAGTGCTTTGGTCTCTTCTTGCAGGTCCTCACTGCTGCCCTGCAGAAAAGAGGGATAATAAATTATGTACACTGGGACATGCCATGCCTTGGGGACTCTTTGCATTAGACATCTCTTACAGTACTCTCCCCCAGGTTTTTCTCACCTTCCCTCTTTCTAGTTCCCTTCCTGGGGCGGACAGTGATACTACTGGTTTTAGCGTCACTTACTCCTTCATTGAAGACTAAAAAACTGACGGTGCTCTAGTTCGGAGGAGAAATGTCCTCATCATTGTCTTGCTGTGGATTTTGATGCACATTTGTTAATTAGTAATACTAACAGTTTATATGAAGCCTGGAGAGAAACATAAAATGAAAGAAAAGAGATGCTAAATGCAAAGTCTCTTGTAAACATTAGCAATTTTTTTTACTTTTTGTTTGTTTGTTTTCAGTTTTTTCTGAACAAAACAATCCAGCATGAGTAACAACGGCCTCTTCTCTTTCAGAGGCAAGATCCTGCTTCCTGGAACTCAACATTTGAGGAGCTTTCCAGGAAGGTGCTGAATATAAGATACACGCTGTTACCCTATCTCTACACATTAATGTACGACGCCCATGCCCATGGCAGCACTGTGATCCGCCCCATGCTCCATGAGTACGCGCGACGCCTTTGCTCTCCTTATCAAGAATTTCCACTAGCACTTCTGTAGTGATGATCCCCCTGACAATAAAGTTTTCTCTTCGTTACAGCAATTTTTATTAAAAAAAAAAAGCATGAGATTGAGAATATGAGCTTTCAATATCAAGTCTCCCTTGAATAGCGCTAGTTTTCCATTTTTCACTCTACGTAACTGAACGTTTGCTCCTCTAGGAGTAAGATTTAAATTTTAAAGATCACCCTTAACCTTGTTAAAAGCAAGCAACAAAAAAGCTTCATCTGACGCTGGGCATACACAGACTCAAAAAAACAAATGTTGCAAAAAGAACTGGACAAAAACTTTAAGCAAAAAAGAGGGAATTCTGCCATAAATCGTGAGTTTTGCAGGGAAAAATGGCTTTTTGTGTATGTGTGTAAGCTGATATAGCAGATTTAAAAAAAATAATGTTGTTAGACACAAAAAGCTTGCTTTGTTCCTGGTGAGGAGGGGCAGTACCTGCAAAAGCTTTAACTACTTCTATTAAAAGATGTGTTCTATTATCTACATGCGTGTCTCGGCTGAGGAACAGAGTCGTTTGCATGTATTGACTTGCTTTTTGCAAAGCAACCGTCTACGAAAAGAGGTGGCACAAACTAGGAAGTGGTTCCCAGTGTACCCGCTCCCTAATCTTACTATTGCTAATACCAGCTAGGCACAACGGACCTTCTGAGTTTTGTGATCTAAATATACTGAAAAGCAAATGCAAAGAAATGGCAAAAAAGAAAGCTAAGTAATAGCTTGCATTCCTCTAATGATTTTCACATTAGGATCTTTATGCATTCCTGGCAAGCATTAATTGATCTATGAATTATTAATAGTAGAATAAAGAGGAGGAAATAGTAGATACCAGGAATAGTAGATTCAATTACTGACAAAAATAACTTAAAGAAGGAACACTTTGGAAAAATATTGCGGCCTTCCAGTCCCTAAAGGGGGCCTACAGGAGAGCTGGGGAAGGACTTTTTACTGGGGCATGGAGTGATAGGACGAGGGGGAATGGCTTCAAACTGGAAGAGGGCAGGTTTAGATTGAACATTAGGAAGAAGTTTTTCACTGTGAGGGTGGTGAGGCACTGGCACAGGTTGCCCAGAGAGGTTGTTGAGGCCCCATCCCTGGAGGTGTTCAAGGCCAGGCTGGACGTGGCCTTGGGCAGCCTGGTCTGGTGGGAGGTGTCCCTGCCTATGGCAGGGGGGTTGGAACTCGATGATCTTCAAGGTCCTTTCCAACCGAAACCATTCTATGATTCTATGATTCTAAGTTCGCCACCCAATGTCTAATCGTAATTCTGTTAACTTGCAGGTTTGTGGAAGACAGAACAACCTGGGAAATATATGAGCAGTTCCTTTGGGGACCTGCACTGCTCATCAGCCCTGGGATGCAACAGGTATGTTTTTTACAAAAATATTTAAGTCACTTTAGCTAAAATTCACTTTTTGATTTAAGGTACCTAAAACATATATGTTTAATTCCAGAATGCTGTTACAGTGAATGCTTACTTACCCAATGCCCGCTGGTATGATTACTACACAGTAAGTCGTTTTAAAAATTATATGTTATATGTCTTCTTCACAGTGCTGTTCAGACAGCAGCAGCATGTGCCGAGAGTGGTGGTGAGGTGCGAACCCTCTCTCTCCTTTTTACAAACTCGCATTCAGTATCAGTTCTTAGCAATATAACCTCTTCGTAGCTGATAAAAAAATCCTTGATTCCTGTATAATAATGTATAATAACATGACTACAGTAAGGGTAAATTAAAAGGTGAAATAACACCTTTAATTTGAAGCCCTTCTATTAACTTTTTTAACCTTCAAATGATATACAAAATGTCTTTGCGAGGAATGCTGGAATGGAGAAAGATAGAACAGGTTTAGCCACAACATCTTTCACAGAAAATAAGAAAAGCTTTGGTAATAGGAAGATCAGACATCAAAAATCACTTCATTAATCACAAGTTTGTATATCATCTGACTGGCCCCTCTGGTTCAGCTGCGGTCAAGCCAGATACAGAATTTCAGAGTTTCTCTTAAAAGCATTGTGTAGCTATTCCTGCAGTAACAACTCCTAATTAATCTGTCTACCAAAAAAGGATCATTTCATTCTAAAAGAAACTGTAAAGTGAGGGTAGCTCAGTAGAATAATTTTTTTTTTTTTTTGTAAATAGGATGAAGATATTGGCGTTAAGGGACAATTCCGACTTTTACCAGCTCCTTTGGACCACATCAACCTGCTTATTCGAGGGGGATACATCCTTCCTTGGCAAAGACCTGCTAATACAACTTTTTACAGGTAAGATCAACTGAAAATTTAAAATTTGGTTTTGCACAATTGCATATAAATACTACCAGTCCTCAGAGAAGCTACGTGTATGATAGCACTGGAACTTCATGGCTGGTTTTTCTTTTTTGGTTTCCTCCTAATGGTCTCCTTAAACTTTAATTGTATAGGTGTGGGAGGATGAGTATGGGAGATCATTTGAATGGCATGCAATATTTCTTTAAAACTTCTAACATTTGATAAATATGAAGGAAAATTGAGGAAACATTCTGTTTTCCATAGCCGAAAAAACCCGATGGGACTCACTGTTGCTTTGAGTGATACTCTGTTTGCAGAAGGACAGCTTTACTGGGATGATGGGGTTCATATTGGTATGTATGATGCTTCTTGCCTTCGTAAAATCCTTTTTTGCTGCGAGGATGGTCGAACACTTCAGCAGGTTGCCCAGGGAAGCTGTGGAACCTCCACTCTTGGAGATATTCAAAGCCCAAAGGAAAACAGACAAAGCAAAACCTATAGATGTCAACTGGGGAGAGATGAAACAAATTACAGCAGTCCCTGACAACCAAATAATGCTCAGTAGTTGACTTGGGAGCTTTTCTGCCTGAAATTTTTAACAGTAACACAGTTGTCAAAGTGGAAACTCCAAGCTGTAAGAAACGGCATCGCTTAGCCATCGCTTTGGAAAAGCAGTGCTGGTGGTTGCTTCTGCCTTAGGAGTCCTGAGTGTAGTGTGGGGTGTTGGAGGAGGAGCAATAGGGGCAGGTGGAAATGAGGACTCTGGCCAAAGCAATCCCATTTCTGGAGGACATATCTGAACATGCCTTCAGAGACAAAACTGAAATTAAACCTTCAGATTAGCATTATATTCTTGACTGAAACTGCATAAAGCTGCGATTGCTAGAATTAATATGTTGTACAAATGAAATTGTGCCCTGGACCTACAGCAACACAGATAACAAAGATTTGTTCTCAAAACTATGGGAACCATAAGCATGGATTATGTGGGAAGTTTTAACTAATTTCCCCAACATTACTAAATTTAAATCCTCTTCAGATAAGAGATACTCAAGTCATTTATCCTTTTCATCCAGAGTGTATTACCCTCGTAATAACAATAAGCTATCACCTGAGATTACTGCAAGTAATGCAGAAAGTGGTGTTATTTTGCATAATGATGTGTAGGGAAGTCTGCAGGATGGTGTTAGCGTATTCTGAGTTGCTTCACATACACCACTGCCTGTTAGCACTGGAATTCAGAAATGATGGCTATGTTTATGGAAGCGTGATGATAAGTGAAATCAGCATAGATTACAAGGTGCATCTCAGCAGGGTGCCTGTGATCTCTTTTTGGCAGTGCAGAAAGGCAAGAACCTACAATGCCCATGATTATCAGCACTACTTTGAGTGCATTTCGTGTTAAATAATAGGATTGATAAAATATACAATTGCAATTTCAAAGCAGCATCTATATCTATCACAGAATCATAGAATGGTTTGGGTTGGAAGGGACCTTAAAGCTCATCTCGTTCCACCCCCCCTGCCCTGGGCAGGGACACCTCCCACCAGCCCAGGTTGCTCCAAGCCCTGTCCAACCTGGCCTTGAATGCCTCCAGGGATGTAGACTTCATGGTCATGTGTAATTGGGCAGTGAACAGCGGAGGATGTGGGAAACGACTCCCATGCCGCTTTCAGTGAGAAACATGTTTCTCTTGCTGGTCTTAATGCCCTTGCTCTTCCTAATGCTGTTTGTTTGCCTTCTTTTGTGTCTTACATCTAAAATGTTCTTATTTTGGCCTCATTTAAATAGCACGCAGTCCTATTCTACGTCTAAAAGCATATATCCTCTGGAAATACAGAACTTTATTTGTGTACACATAGATACATTTGTGTACACATACTATATATTTGTGTATTGTATACGGACACAGCCCTTCAACTGAAATGTTGATAATGTGTTAACTAAGGTGAATAATTAATGCTTTTTATTTTATTGTTTCTTTTAAACAGACGCATATGAAGACGGTGTGTATCTGCTAACATCATTTACTGCTAATCAGGTATGTAATAGTATCTCACAGTTTCTGAATAACTTTATGTGATTATCACTATATTTTTAACTATAGGTATTTTACCTTGGGACTTCCTAATGTCTAGATATCCCACCCTAACATTAATTTGTGCTCATGGTCGAATAGATTCCAGGTAATACGATTAAACTGTGTTAAGAACAACCTTAAGACTGATTCTGAAGATACGGATTTCAGTGTATTGTTAAATCGGGTGTACATTTATGATATTGTAATTTCTGATATAATTCTGAAAGTACAAGTTTATTCCATAAATGATTTCTATAAAGCAGAAGCACATATCAATGCAGAACATCTGGAACACTTAAATGTGTCAGAACTGCTTTGCCAGGAAAACCAGCCCTTGCTGGTGAGAAGGAAGCTGGGGGTTGCAGACAGGAGGCTTTAGGGACACAAGGCTTTGACCCTGGCTTTCAGCTGCAGAGAAATACCTCTGCTCAGCAAAGAAATTGGGTTTCTTCTCAAGAACGGGCACCTAAAATTGTTCCGAATCCATTTTGCAAGTCCAGGGTCCTCCTTGTCCTCTGCCTTTTTGTTCAAGCTATGTCACTGCTCCAAAAGAAAAGTTCACAGGGTCAGAGGGAGGACATTTCTGTTAATAGTGTGTTTGCCCATATTCACTGTAGAATATATTTGTTGTGTGTAATCTTAGTTCTGGGAGCAAGTAGCGGAACACACCATCATTGGCAACCACAAAGGAAATCACTCTCTAAACAGCAAAGAGGAGGGAACAGGACCTGCCCCATTCATGTGTCCTATTCATCCCCTCCCATCGATGACAAACCAGAGATGTGTTTGCGGTTATGAGTGATAAACTTGAGTCCCAATCCTAGGATGTGTGCATTGACCCCCCTCAACATGTTCTATAGAAACATCTCAGCATCCTGTAGGAGCCGGTGGGTGTTGCTGCCATGGCCATGCCCGCGAGGGGCAGCCTGATGGGAGGGCAGAGAAAGCGGCTTAGTCCCACCCAGAGCTTTGCACAGCGGCGGGTGCTGAGTCACTGCCTCAGTTCAGGATTGCTTTTCCTCTTCATTCTTCAACATGGAAAATCTGGCATGCATTCCTGGGTAACGAAGTCAATGAACACGAGTGTTTATTTTGAGTACTGGCATTTCTAGGATGTCAGGTTTCAATTCTTATCATAAGCAGTTGAATAGCTGGAATTAAATTAGACTGTAATTATACGGACTTTTGGTTTAAAAGAAATGCTTTTTCTATTGTAAAAGAAAATACACTTCATTATTTCATTAGTTTTCCAGGGTACCAGAATGTCTTCTAATTTTATCCACACTATTCTTTCTTCTCATTTAATTCTGTCTTTGTCAAATAATTGAATGTTAATTGCTAGGGAGGAGAAGTTTGTTTTGCTAATATTCAGTATTTGCAATTGCCAGGAGATTATAAAATAAAGGCACATTTTCCTGCTCTTACAGAAAGTTCGTAAGGAAAAGTGTAATTAAAGAGGTCTTGAATCAACCAACAGTGAAAAATACACTAGAAGTAATGCCCTCTAAGCACTAAATATGCAGAATTATATCATAGCATAATTGCACGGGCTCACGCTTGGGCTGTGAAGCAGCAGGCGCCGTCTCTGGGCTGGTTAACACGGCATTCGCTCTCGGGAGACCTGCTGGACCTGGTACACCATCGAGAAACCGTGTGCCCATAATCTGCTTAAAATCACTGCAACTGGAAACGACGGGGGACCTGTGAGATGATGAGGGAGATGATGGGGGTGGAGGAGCTGTTCTGGGGTAAAGCAGGGAGAGCAGAGCCTGGATCGGGCCTCAGAGAAGCCAGGGGATGAAGCTGCGACAGTGATGGAGGGGTCGCACCACGCAGCGCTTGCTGCCCGTGTCAGGGGTTAAGAGCATCTCCTTGCTTTGCTCCTCATGTCCATCAGCCGAGTGGCAATTAAAGACCCAGCAGAGCCCAGGACCTAGCCAGATTAACAACGGGAAGAAAACTGAAGCCTTCAACATTTGGAAAATTAATAACAACATACAAGTATTAAAAAAAAAGAATTAAAAAAATAGGAAGAGAGGAAAGCAAGTGAAAAGCTGAAGTGGACTCATACCAGTCTAACGACAATCTCTGACTTATTTTTTTTGCCTTTTCCTTTCAGACTGTTTTAGATACCAAGGTTTTGCATAATGGCTACACCGATCAAAATAAATTAATGTTTACTGAAATTAAA
The DNA here is from genome assembly GCA_008711295.1 of Anarhynchus alexandrinus. Taxonomy (NCBI): domain Eukaryota; kingdom Metazoa; phylum Chordata; class Aves; order Charadriiformes; family Charadriidae; genus Anarhynchus; species Anarhynchus alexandrinus. The sequence goes on from VUYV01000262.1 coordinate 356,467, forward strand.
GTCCTGGGGGTGCCCAGCAATGTTAAGCAGGTGACCGTATCGCAGAACGGCGGGACGGTCCCATTGCCTCACATCGTGAACTACAACGGCACCAAGAAGGTGAGATGCCATTTGCAGGGTAATGCCACCTTCACAACTGCATATGTGCTCTTAAACCTTTGGAGATGCAGCTCTCAGCTGTAATACCATATTTAAAATATATTTCAGCAAGATACATAGGCTACCATCAGGTAATGATTACATTATACACTGTTCAATATATGGTAAATAGCATGCAGTAAGTGCAAGTAGAGCTTTTAAGCACAGAAATTACTGTCGAGGAAGCCAAACCGCATCTGACAGTGGAGAAGTAGTGGATTTTGGTTTGTACTTGGTTTCCACTCTTCCTAAGGTCTTCCAAGACTTGCAACCTGTGAGATTTGAAGGAAGGAAAAGCATCTCCAAGTATTTTCATAGTCTCTACACAAGACCCCATTGTTGTCAATCTCATGACAACATTTTCATTTCCCAGCCCTGTTTGCCTACAGCCATTTCCTATTCTGTCATGCCACATTTCGGCTGGAGGCATTGCAGCAGAGGGCTCCTACAAGTACAAGTCAAGTCCCACTTCTTCTAAAGTTATCGGCATAACTTCCACCAACTTCGGAGCACCGGGGTTTCCATCTGCACGGGTCATGTCTGTCCCGGGGCCTTTCCCTGCTCCCGCCTGCCTGGACAATCAAGTCAAGCACTCCCAAAGGCAGTTGCCATAAATGTCTATAATTGTGTTGCCATTCAAGGCGGGACTCCTATGGAGCATCTTTCAAATATGAACAGAACTGCCGAGGCGTTCAGTCTTGCCAGCTCTCTGGTAGAGGGAGACTGCCTGGCCTCTTCTCTTACTGGGATCTGACTACCCTTCCTTTGAAATTCCATATTCTGCTGTCTTAGTTCTTCCTCTCTTTCAATGGAAAGCCAGAACTATATAAGTTTTGTACATAGCCAAAAAGATGAGNTAGCTAAAAAGATGAGTTAATTCTGCTGTTAACTTTTGGACGGAAAAAAAAAAGAGAATTCATATGCACTGTTGAATTACAATGAGTTCCAAGTTTTGCTGCTTTTTAAAAATTCCATTCTTTTTTAAAAGAAAAGGAATCTCATTTCTAAAAGAGCCTCTGAATGAAGGGAAAGGACCAGAGCCTCATCATCAGACACCCCAAACCTATGCTTGTTAAACTATGTTTGTAGGGATACAAACAAAAAAGCAAAGGAGGAGGAATCAATTCTTGTAACGTAAAATGAGAAGCCACTATATTCTCTATTGAAGACAGAAAAAGCAGTGGATCTTCAGGGCAGAGTTACTAATTGTTCAGTTTCTTTGTTTTTTTCACAGCTCCTGACAATCACCAAGCTTCAACTGGAATTAGGCAAAGAGGACACTGTGCAATGGAGCTAAAACGCCTGCAGAACAGCGTTGGCCACACCGCTGAATTTTCTCATTGTTTTAAAATTATCCTTCAACTTTCATACTCCCTCTTTGGCCTCCTGAGATACTTTTAACCATAAAACCATCCAGGTACAGTTGGTTCATATTAAGGCATTATGTGTATAAAGCATTCACGTCTCAGTATTGTTGAAGACTACAGGGTCTACATGTGATGCAAAATCTGTATTTTAAAATGTGGCACTTCAGTGTAACTTCGTCTTTCAAAACTGAGAGTAAAACTCTGTGTTTTCTCAGAGTAGAATTTCTGGCTGACTTAATGCGTGGAAAAAAAAAGATACGGTTGGTGTTACCTGCATGGATTTGGGGCCATAAGTCTGCCTATATTTAACTTCCGTCTTAATTTTAATTATGCCTGAGTAAGCCACTACTATGGAGAAGTATTTAAGGCCAGACAAAGTAAAAGTAAATGTTTTCAGATTACTGATTTAGCATGAAACAATATTTCCAGTTGTTGATTTATAAAATACTGAGGTACTTGCAAAAGTAATTTTAAGGGTTTTTTGGCATGACTTTAGCCAGGCGTTTGTGTTCCCCAGTGTTTTGATCTAAAGTTGTAACAATAAACCTGAAGTTTCAAGGTTAACTAACGAATGTTGGTCTCTGAGTGTTTATTTCACTGAAGGAAATGTTGTGGTATATTTACTATAATAGCAATTCATGTTAAAGACTCTTTGTATCCCACAAGCGCAGCATATGACCTAAACAGATTGGTAACGCATGTTTACAGTTAAATTTGATGGGATAAACTGCTGTCAGAGGTAGTAGTAATCTCTAGTGACTGTGCTTAAGATTCATTTAAAGGATTCCTCTCTGCTTTAAAACTTTGTAGTGAACCAGCTAAGCAGCCAACATCTCATAGGCAGAGCGGTGTAATTATAGGGCTGAATTTACTGAAACTTCCCCGGAAAGGAATAATGAAATTGGCAATCCAGAGAAGATGATCATTTAGGACTAGAGTCACCATTCTGAGAAATATTTTTGTCTGAAGGAACAACCTACGGTGTTTCTCCAGAGCTAGCGATGCAAGGACATGTCCCAGTGCTGCAGAGGGGCGGTGCAGGTTACCGAGCCTTTGACCCATTCCATCTCACGTTATCTCCTACCGCTTTGCACCCACCTGACTGACATGTGAAGCAGCAGGTACAGCCAAAGGCTTCCAAGAGCTTATTTTCATCATTTTTCTAATTATTAGTTTTATTTGGGGAACCTCACCGTTCTGTTTCCTTGGCCTTAAGAGGCTCAGCGTTCCAGCTGAACTGCCCGCGTTTCAGCCACGGGGGAAGGCTTTCCCTGAGTCCCCAAGATAATAATTCATGAAGAACTCGTACAGCCTGAGAAATCACAGCTTCAAACACACGTCGGCCACCTTAGGGAGGTGCTCCCTGCTGTGTCCCTTCCAAAGGACGCAGGAAATGAGCGTCCCCATCTGCAGCTTGTCCATGGCTGAGCCTGGCCCACAGCTCACTTCTGAAGGATCTGTGCAGCATCACAGTCCTTGGCTGGAGACCAAAAAAGGTATATGCTGAAGCGGGTGGCATTTTTTTCAGGTCGATAGTAGCTCTTCATGCCATGCTTCTCTTTGGGTCAGGTCCATACACGTGTTGTGAAACATCTCCCACTGCAGGAGGTCCCATTAAAGTCCATGAGCCGTGCTGAGGAGTGGGGCAGTCTTCAACAGAATTAGGTAAGCAGCAACAAACACAGTACTTGTGTTGAGGATAGAATTTTTTGACTATTGCTCTCTGTGTAGTTTGACTTTCTGGCACTTAAAAAAATTAGCATAAGAACACCCAGAGGTTTGACGCAATCCTGCTGCCCCTCGAACCAGAAAATTCTCCCTGAAGGCACAATAACCTCCCTGAAAGCCACAAAGTTCTACTTTCTCTATCCTTTTGCTGAACTTTATTGGCTGCTGTCCTAGGCAGTCTTAAAAAATAAATCCAAGGAAAACAAGTACTTGTGAAAAGTCATAAATTTGTTTGATATATTAAAATTTTCAACTACCTTTTTCCTAGTATTAAAATACCAGAGGTACATTATATTGTGGGATAGCCCCAGCAGGCAGCTAAATCATAGAATCACAGAATGGTTTGGGTTGGAAGAGACCTTGAAAGTCATCTCGTTCCAACCCCCCTGCCATAGGCAGGGACACCTCCCACCAGCCCAGGTTGCTCCAAGCCCCGTCCAACCTGGCCTTGAACACCTCCAGGGATGGGGCAGCCACAGCTTCTCGGGGCAACCTGCGCCAGGGGATCACCACCCTCAGAGTGAAAAATTTCTGCCTGATATCTAATCTAAATCTCCCCTCTTCCAGTTTGAAGCCATCCCCCCTCGTCCTATCACTCCATGCCCCAGTAAAAAGTCCTTCCCCAGCTCTCCTTTAGGCCCCCTTTAGGGACTGGAAGGCCGCAATAAGATCTCCCCAGAGCCTTCTCTTCTCCAGGCTGAACAGCCCCAACTCTTTCAGCCTCTCCTCACAGGAGAGGTGCTCCAGCTCTTGGATCATCCTCCTTTTGGAAGATGCTGCCATCTGATTGTCCTTCCTCCCATCCCGTGCTGCAGCTGAAGGACATTAGCAGCGAGCTGTTGGGTACAGGATCTCCTCCCTTAGCTTAGATCTTCCTCCATGAAACCACTGCATTTTGAAAGCAGCTCTCTCACTGCTAAAAAAAAGTGCCCTCCCTTATGCCAACTTACAGGAAAACCACCACTAATTGGTGCGGGAAGAAAATTAAAAAGAATCAGCTCAGATTTGCCTCCGGTGTGATGCCAAAGGGTTTCCAAAGGTTGCACTTACTTGCTTTGAAGGACTTCTCGAGATATATACGAGTGAGTGGATGGAGGTGGGGTATCTCTGTTGAAGAGGAGCAGATATTGCGGTGCTAAAGAGACACTGATGGCCCTGAAATTACGATTCCGCGAATGTAAAAGACAAAACCGTGTCACGCTTGGCTGGGCTTGTTCTAATGAAGCTGCCGCGCACGCACAGTTAATTGGATTTTTTTCCTTGGAGCCTGGGAGTAACAGCTGGATGGCAACATCTGGCAACACGGCGGGAGCGTGGTCTGGCTTATAAAAAGCGACGGTAATTCACCATTCCGGATAGTACAGAGGAGGGAAGTTTTCAGATGTCTTCACTGCTCCGGCACAAGTTCACCCCACCTCCCCGGTGGGACGAGGAGTTCTTTCTTCCTTCCTTACTTTTGGTGGTGAGCACAGCCATACGCTTTAAAGCCTCTCTCAACTCCTTTGCTAGGCACAAAAAGAAACATTTTTGTTCAGTTGATGAGCTTTTTGGGTTTTCTTGAGCTGAACCAGGAAATTTTGGTAAGGAGCCACACCAGTGAGGACAAGTTTGTACGGTCCTCTTTACATTTGCTGAAAATACTAATCTCATTGCTCTGAGCATTCACTCAAGCTGGATGGCGTTTACACTGCTGTTAGTAATACCGATATATTGCAATACGAATTGCTATGAATTTTTGAATGGTGACAAATTGAAATTGAAACTTTAAAAATTAATCCCATGGGACGTAACACTTCAAATTGTCCTATGTGGAAAGGTTAAGTGCCCAGGGCAGGGGGGTTGGAAATAGATGATCTTTAAGGTCCCTTCCAACCTAACCCATTGTATGGTTCCATGAAGTGTTTAAATACACATTGGTATATACTACACATATATATAATTAATAAGTGTATGTCTCAGTGTATACACTTACACACACATACTATAGATATTCTTTAAATTATTAATATTTTAAATTGTTACGTAAAATAAGTTTTTTTAACGTATTATATGGCTATTCTCAAATTCAGAGTCATTTAAGTAGATTTTTTAATGCATACGAGGCATTATGCACATTATAATAATTATGTAATAAGTCATTTAGGAATGCTCTCTGACCAGTGCTTCCTTTTCAATAATCTCATGAGACCTTTCAGGCGGATATAGCGCACCATTTACTCCCACCGATACAAACCCTACATTCAGGGTCAGGCCATAAAGCAGCCGATACCGATATATTCCAGCTATTTTTAAAAACTGAAGCAATTTGCATCGTGCACTCGGTGCGGGAAAGGCAAATAAAAGTGACATTCATCAGGGATGGCCAACAAGTATTTGTTAAAAACGTTATTTGCCATAAATTGCCTCTTTAAAATGCCACGGGGATGGAGGAGAGCAGCGAGTCTGGTGTAGATGAGTCCCTCCGGGTCCATTCCTTTCTTTGCCGACGCGGGAAGAGCCGAGCTGCAGCATCAGCTGCGTCACGGGGAAAACGTTCGGTATAGATGTGACTATCCAACGCGAGGGCTCGTCAGGACGCAGCCAGGAGCTGGAATTAAATCAGGTGCGTACAGGCGTTGACACAACAACAATTCCCCGTATTTGGGGATTGTTCTGTTCAAGGTGACGCGGGGACAGTTCAATTCACGTTGAAACAGACTGTTAAGAAAAAAATAAATAACCTCCTCTCTGGTTTTGATATTCGGCTAAAAGTCTAAGGCAGAGGGGTACAATGCGATGTTTTGTACCCAGAAGAGCTGCTGCCTAAAACCTCCAGAACTCTGCTGGCGTGTGTTATTTTCTCATGAATGTAATGGAGAGTAACACGCTGTGACTTGCGATCGTGACGTTTGACGGGACGCCAGCGAACGGGAACCTGAGAGAGCGCGGCTCTTCCTCAACCCCAGTCACTCTGCTTGCTTCATTTTGTTATTTTTTGTTATTTCATTTTATTTTGCTAATATGTTTAATTCTACAGGTTGTTATTTTTAACAGATTCACGGGAAAACAAATAGTGTTTCTTAACACCACACTGTCAGATGTATACTGAATAAATGTTATCTGTAATGACACTTTTTGTCTCCTCTGAAAAGACCGCACAACTCCGTACATTCATGTAAAAAACCAGCTCCAACAGCTCTTCTCACCTCTCTGCCGTCTCCTGTTTGATCCACACAATTCCCGGCGACACCCCGACACCTGTATCTTACCATTACTGCTGGGACGTTTGGATTAGAACAGACAGCAAAAAAACACATCTCTGGGAGGATGTGTCCCGTTCGGAAACAGCCGGCTTGGCTGTTTGATGGCGACACCGTCACCCACCGCGTGGGGACTGATGCGCTCCACCCGCTCCCCGCTGTGCCCTGCTGGGGACGAGCGATGCCGAGGAGGGACCCGGGCAGCGCGAGCTCACCCAGGCACCGCCGAAGGGGGAAAGGGAAAGGTTTTCCTCCCGTATTAACACCACTAAATGATCTCTCCTTGGGTAATAACATTATAACGAAGTTTGCAAATCCAAGGAGAAACGGTAACCCTCACTAAAGTGACTCTCTGGTAACCCGCAGTGAGTTCAGAAACTGCTTTTGATGCACCCATTTTTCAGCCATTTCTGGTGGGCGTCTCTGTGTGCCGTGGTTTGGGCCGGACTGGCGGATGCAAACCAAGGACAGAGGCTCTCCCCCACCGAGGAGAGGGGGGAGAGAGAGAGAGAGACTTATGAGTGTAGAAAAAACTAAACTACTTTAATGAAAATATTATTAAAAAAATAAAATAAATAAAATAATTAAATATATACAAATATATATACAATATACACAAAACCAGGACTGAGCCCCCAGGGTGACAATCATGTCACCGGCTGGCACTGGGGAAGTCCCAGACTGGCACGTTTGGGTATTTTTCATACCAGGCAGCTCTTGCTTCCTCTACGAGCTTCCATCTGATTCCTTTAACGAAATACCTCTCACAATTGAGCTAATCTCTCCTGCAGCTCCTCCTTTTCTCATTTTCCCTGCCAGCCTTTGCCTTCTGTTCAGCACTCCGTGCTGCTATCAGGCTTGAGAAAATGCTTTTACGGGTTCTACCTATTCCATCTCTAACTTTAGAAAACGAAGTATTTTCATGCCACCTCTACACACTGCAATTCTGAATGGATCTAATCGGTTCTGCCCTCTACCTTTTATAACTAGAAACATTTTCAAATGAAAATTGAGATATCCCATCCTTCAGCGATAGCCTAATCTCGCACTCTTTTCCCATATAATGTTTCAGGCAATAAAAAAAAAAATAAAAATACAAAGTTTGCCTGACTTTGAGAACTTACCCACAGCACAAAAGCCTTTTCCGAGAGTTTTAATTGAAGCTAAGCATCTATTTAGGTTACGATGTTTTATCTTGAACTTGAATAGAGTAATTCCTTTTCTTTTATTTAACCTTTGATCAGCTGCCTACCTTTGAACTCTTGGGTCCCTCGCCCCTTCGTGTTATCCTTGTCCCACTTCTCCTGTAACTCTTGCGTAACTGTGCCCTATAAATCAAAACAAAGGGTTTTTTTAGGTGAAATAACTTTTTTCTTTTTTTTTTTTTTTTAGTCACTTTGTCCTTTTATTTTGAATATAACCACTATAGAGATCTGGGATATAATACTGCAGGACATTTGTACCATTTTAAATTAAAGTCAGTATTGTGGAAAAATAAAAATATAAATCCTGAATCTGGTACTGATATTCCAGATTACGCCTGAAAACTTCTCTGTGATGGACTTTGCCCAGACTACTCCCTGGTCACTTACTGGATTGACCTCCCTCTTCCTTTCCCCCATCGCTCTCGGAGATGGACCCTGCGGGACCGTGCAGCCCCCAGGCAGGAGCGGGGCAGGGGGGACTGCACGCTCTTGGGAGAGCCGAGGGACTGTGCGTCCCACCATGGCTGTGCTGGGGGGTTCCTCCCTCCAGGTGACAGACGCCCTTGAGAATGCTCCCCTTCCCTGCCGGGATCCAGAAACCTCGAGATAAAATAAATCACAGAATCACACAGACTGGTGAGGGTTGGAAGGGCCCTCTGGAGCTCCCCCAGTGCCACCCCCTGCCAGAGCAGGGGCACCTCCAGCAGTTGCACAGGATCACATCCAGACGAGTTTTGAATATCTCCAGAGAAGGAGACCCCACAACCTCTCTGGGCAGCCTGTGCCAGTGCTCTGCCACCTGCACAGGAGAGAAGGTCCTCCTCATGTTGAGATGGAACCTCCTATGGTCAAGTTTGTGCCCGTTCCCTCTTGTCCTGTCACTGGGCACCACTGAAAAAAGACTGTTCCCATCCCCCTGGCACCCTCCCTTTAAGGATTGATAAGCATTGATAAGATCCCCCCTCAGTCTTCTCTTCTCNGTGCCTCAGCCTTTCCTCACAAGAAAGATGCTCCAGTCCCCTCATCATCTTTGTAGCCCTTTGCTGGACCCTCTCCAGCAGTTCCCTGTCCTTCTTGACCCGGGGAGCCCCGAACTGGACACAGCACTCCAGATGTGGCCTCACCAGGGCAGAGCAGAGGGGGAGGATGACCTCCCTCCACCTGCTGGCCACACTCTTCTTGATGCCCCCCAGGATGCCATTGGCCTTCTTGGCCACCAGGGCACATTGCTGCCTTGTGGGCATCCTGTTGTCCACCAGGACACAGAGCTGCTCTCCAGCAGGTCAGCCCCCAACCTGTACTGGTGCATGGGGTTATTCCTCCCCAGATGCAGTACCCTACACTTGCCCTTGTTGAATTTCATTAGGTTCCTCTCCGTCCAACCCAAATCAGCAATAACAACTACAAACAAAACGATGACACTCTGTGTAACTGGGTCGGCCCTTTTTCCAGCGTTACCCCGGCTCACGTCGCTCCTTCCCGCCTCCCTCTGACCACGCGAACCATCCCCGGCGATGCAGGAGGGGAACAAGTGACGAGCGGGTTGTTTTGGGTTTCAGCAGCCTTTATCGTCCGAAGCCGAAGCAAGCCTCTCCTGCACACGGGACTGGATCGCTGCTGCTGCAGAGAGGGGCAAAAAAATAACAGCTCTTAAATTGCTCAAACAGAACCGCTGGAGTAAGGCAAGAGGTGGCTCGCTGTGGCACTCAGTCACCCGGATTCCCGTGGTGGCACCGACCCTAAACTACCCCTTCCACCTACAGGGCACCTGCAGAGAGCTGCTGTCAACGCATTTTAACTATTCCATTTCAAAACATATATACTTGAAAATGTACCACCAAATCCTCCCTTGTTAACAGTATCACTCCAAAGTGCGGTTACAAAAATAATAGTATTTTTTTTTAAAATTAACATAAATCAAAAATTAACATGTTAAAAATTGTGGCATGCTCTGATTTTTTTTTAATATCGTCATTGCGTGGCTTCGAATGTTCTAAACTATTAATTACCTTGATCTAAGTGCTTGCATTCAATAATTTCTTGCTGCAGGATAGGCGCAGGCGACAATCTTCCTTATTAATACGTGTCTCCAAATGAATTCAGAACAGAGAATTGCATTTTGGCATATTGGTGTTCATCACGCACGGACTAGTAAGCAGTTATCAATCCCCTTTTCCCCAAATAGTTTCAAACTGTACCGCTCTAAGCGATTTATAATTCATATGGCAACTGCCGACCCAGCGCACGTACAAAGTCTTTTTCTTGTGAAATATCCTTTTCCATCACGCATCCCACCCCGCTTCTTTCGCTGTCACATCCCGAATGAAGAATAAGTATTTTCTTACCCAGTGTGCATATAGAAATAAATGAAAAGCTGATTATAAAATTACTCATGGATCCTCCCACTTTGGCAGCGGTGTCAGAAAATCAGAGTCGCACGTAAGGGCAAGATACGGGGAAGAGCGAAATGACATGGAACAGAACTACTGACCGGTGTCCTGCTTCGCCGCGTATTTTGGCACTGAGTTTATCACAAATTATCACAAATTTCACTCCGAAAGGTACAGTGAATACAGCCGGAGATACCACCGCTCCCTCTGTACGCGCCTTCCTTCTCCCCCGGTGCCGTGAACGCGCCTCAGCCTCTGACACACTCCCGAGGACGATTTATTCCCTGCGCATCTCTTCGCGACCGCAGCGGTAACACACAGAGGCGCACATCAAAGTTCCCCGACTCTGAAACAGGAACACGGAGAAAAAGTTCTGCCACCGCAATAACCCAACGTTTTCCTTCATTTTGAAACTATTTAGAGCCACGAGGATGATCCGAGGGCTGGAGCACCTCTCCTATGAGGAGAGGCTGAAAGAGTTGGGGCTGTTCAGCCTGGAGAAGAGAAGGCTCCAGGGAGATCTTTTTGCGGCCTTCCAGTCCCTAAAGGGCCTACAGGAGAGCTGGGGAAGGACTTTTTACTGGGGCATGGAGCGATAGGACGAGGGGGAATGGCTTCAAACTGGAAGAGGGCAGGTTTAGATTGAACATTAGGAAGAAGTTTTTCCCTTTGAGGGTGGTGAGGCACTGGCACAGGTTGCCCAGAGAGGTTGTTGAGGCCCCATCCCTGGAGGTGTTCAAGGCCAGGCTGGACGTGGCCTTGGGCAGCCTGGTCTGGTGGGAGGTGTCCCTGCCTATGGCAGGGGGGTTGGAACTCGATGATCTTCAAGGTCCTTTCCAACCTAAACCATTCAATGATTCTATGATTTCTCCATAGATTAACCTAATTTTCCCTCTATTGAGCGGCAAGTCCCCAAGGAAACCATATCATTACTGAATGATGGTGACAGAGCCGGCATTAGGGTGAGATTAGTCGCTACCAAGGAAAGCTGTGCTGGTTCCTCACCCTCGGGGTTCCTGGAGATGCTCAGCTTCTGGCAGCCTCTTTTCATCTCAGCACGTTCTGCACGGCAGCACCGAGCAAATAAAGCAAAAAGGAATGGTTTTAATAAAATAATCTGAAATGAAATTATTTCTGGAACTGAAGGCCATTAGCAAGATGACGATAAAGAAGGATCATCTTATTGAAACTAAAAATACATGATAAATAATATGGCTGAGAGGGCAAGTGAGGTGGTGAGACTTGGGAAAGTCTGGGACTGCAAAGTTCAATTATATCCTTTTTTTTGAGCATCTTTACATTGGTTCTATTGCGCATGAAAACCTCAAGAGACTGCCGGTTCCTGTGCCTTATTTCACTGGGGCGACATCTCCGTGCGCAGGTAATATTTTATAGTGTGCTTTAAATATGAATCGAGTACACCAACATTACTCGAGTACGGCAGCGTTGGGTGACGTTCCAGTCAGAAAAAAAAATCTGCCTATACAACTGAAGGCTGTAAAAAGTGCCTGAGAGCGTGAGGAATGTTGATCTGCAGTTATAAAAATACCCATAGTTAAAACCTTTTCCATGACCCAGTGATTTTTACACCCGCGGATACGCTCGTGAACATGATTTAGCCAGGCTCGTTTTAAACAAAAGTTATGCGCTACGGCGAACCGGGCTGTCAGCCCCTCTATATTGTTTTATAACGGGGAGCTTGAAGAATAGCTCAGATATTTTTTCTTTTTTTTTCTTTTTTTTCTTTTTTTTTTTTTTTTTTTTTTTTTTTTTTTTTNTATATATTTTTTTCTTTATTCTGAAAGACAAAAAAAAAATTTAAATAACAGGATATTTAACATATATATTTAACATATAACAGCTTTTTCTCCCAACTATGTGAATGCCCCAGGAACGGGACAGGACGAGCACGCTGATGAGGGGGATCTCCTGTACCTTTACATCGCAGCCACGCGCCGGCAGGGCTGTGGGATGGCACCGACTGCCCCGCTGGTCCGTGGAGGGTGATGGCCCCGTCCACCCGGTGGGTCACCTACTGCAGGTGCATATGGCAGGTGCCCCCCCGGAGCTGGAGGTACCGGTGTGTCCCCTTGCTGCAGAGCACCACGTAGGGCTCCTCCTGGCATCAGGCAGCCAAACCGGTAAAGATATAGACGATTCTGGTGTGGATCCGCTGCCCGTGGATAACGAACTAACCCCAAAATCAACTCCAGCGCAGAGAGATTCAACGTGCTAGAATAATTTATAGCACTAGCTATTATGTCCACGAGAGAAAACAAACATTTGGATAGTTCAAACTAATGAGACAATCTAAGTCTCAGTGCATTTTATTTTGCTTTGATGGTTCCATTAAAAAACTAATTTGCAAATAATTTAAAACTATTATGCATATACACACACACACACACAGAGATCCCACACTGATATACAAATATATCAGTATCATTACTCCACACAAGTATTACACAGCTTCGCTGACCGGACATAGGATCATCTAGGCTGGAAGCAACCCTGAAGATCATCGGGTCCAACCGTCAACCTAACACTGCCAAACCCACCACTAACCCATGGCCCTCAGCACCACGTCTACCTGTCTTTTAAATCCCTCCAGGGATGGTGACTCCACCACTGCCCTGGGCAGCCTGTGCCAGTGCTTGACAACCCTTTTGGTGAAGAAATTCTTCCCAATATCCAATCTAAACCTCCCCTGGTGCAACTTGAGGTCATTTCCTCTTGTCCCATCGCCTGTTCTTTGGGAGAAGAGACCGCCCCCCATCGCTACCCCCTCCTTTCAGGGAGCTGTAGAGAGCGAGAAGGTCTCCCCTCAGCCTCCTTTTCTCCAGGCTGAACACCCCCAGGTCCCTCAGCCGCTCCTCATCAGATGTGTGCTCCAGACCCCTCACCAGCTCCGTTGCCCTTCTCTGGACATGCTCCAGTGCCTCAATGTCCTTCTTGTAGCACATACCTGTTGCCATAGTAGATAACTGAATATTGTTGAAACAGTTTTCCGTTCCTTCCCTGTGCCGGCAGGGGTGGAGGCAGAGCCCTGTGGCACCACGATGCTCAGGACCAGTGCTGCAAAGAGGAGTTGAGAAAGGTTGGTGGGAAAAGGCAGCGAACATTCACCAAAAGTGATTCCCCAAAGCCTCAGCAAGTCAAATTCCCCCGGTGTTAATATAAGACCAGCTAAATGCACATCTTTCATGGGATCGATAAAAATATCTCTGCGTTTTCTCAGGATTTTTCAGATTTGGGTTGTCCCATAGGGTGTAAGTCAGGTAGGACTTCACTGAAATCCCTGGAATCACACGGAGAAAAGCTCCCAGAAGAAGGTGCCCGCGTCTGTTCTAGCAGGGGGCTATTCTGACCGTTTCTCAAAGTTTCTTCTTTCTCATTTGCACACCGAAAACGTCTTTCAGACCAGCATCCCCCTCCCTGGATGTATCTTGCACCCCGTTACACTGACTGCCCAACACGCTTAAGTTTTTGATATTTCTTCAGACATTTTTATGCTTTTATGACTTTCAAAAAAATGGATATTGCCATCAGGCAGCACGGGCTTTGGCTGGCAGCGCCACATGCATGACCAGAGTGATTATTTAAATACTCTCTCAGTACCTAGAAAATAGAACCATTCATTAATATCTTATGAGAAGAATTTTGGGTCAGGCTTTTTGCCTCTCATAATGCATTTTAATGCATTTCTGATTGAGTCTTCCATTACAGCTCTGGAGAGGTAATTCATACTTTCCCTCTATTCAATATTTCCTTGCAAGAGCAGAACAAAAGCTGGAATTCTCTACCTACTGCTAGATAATTCCTATGAGATTTTTTTATTTATTACTAACAGAAGTGAGATAGGGAATAGACTTTCCACCATACTATAAAGCATATTTATGAGAATACATATATGGGTCAAAAAGGAAATTATTTTTTCCTTAAATAAAGGGGGAGCAAAACCAAAAAAAGCATTTTTTTTTAATGACTACGCAGTGAAAACATCAAACTTTGAGGCTATATATTTCTAACACAGATTGATTCAAAGTTCCTTTACATATTGGGTAACGAATCATAAAATTCTTTTTGCTTTTGTTGTTGTTGTTGTGTAGAGACAACACCCCGGAGAGGAAATATTTTCAGCTGCTAGAAATGTGGCTTTCACATTCATGTATAGCATATACCTATATCGAATGTGTCTATTATGATAAATATTTACAGACACAGAGGTGCAGAACTGATTATGTCAACAGGAAAATACTTAGTTACTCGACAAAAGATACCGCTTTTCTCTTTTTTAATATATAATGCATATAATAAAAAATATGACATACTGTAATGTTCTCTGCAGCAACTGTGAAAAACACTATTTTCATACTATGCTATGGTGACTCTGTAAAAAGTTACCATGTTTAGAGATTGTGCATATTTGTTTTTATGGATATTTACGCTTAGGAACCCCACAGTTCCTTATATTCACATACGTATCTTTCCAGCTGCCTGCTCAGCTGGGCAGATGTATGGACATAAACAGTGCCCTTCCTTTGTTTTTTTGAGCTAATTTTAATTAATAAATTAGTACATCTGTAGCAGCAAAGCTTAAAATACTATATTCTTAATATTTTGACAAATATCTTCAAGAATGACGACAAAACCAACACTTCATTTCCTATAGCCCGATATTTTATCATTTTTTTAAAAACCTTTTTGAAATTTTGAGTAAAACTTAAAGCACAACCCCTCAGTTTGTTTCGCTGTCACGTGAAAGTAAAAAGTAGCAGCTACGCATTTATTGCAAGACGTGTACGAGAACGTCACTCGGGCGCTCTCCGGAGACGGCGCTGCGTATCTGCGCTAAAGGAAAATAGGGTTATGCTGCAGCAAATCCGCAGCAGTTTTCAAACACGCTGCAGCCAAACAGCGGAGAGAACTGTGGGACACAGGGAGAAACTTTAATCCCTCAGTCCCTTTACCCCAAGCATCACGCTTTTATTCTTATTTACTTTATAGGTACCTCATAAATTTTTAATTTTAACAGGACCCATGAAATAAAATGAGTTTTTAGTACAAGGTGACCGAGCGGTGGTTTGGTTTAACTTTCAGCTACGATTAAAGCTCTTATTGCCATCCTACTGGAAGAGCACGGACACAGTAAAATAAGCGAAATGAGGAGGTTCAGCCCAGGCGGAGCCTCCCGAAATCCCGAGGGGACCCTCCATCCCTACATGCCCGCGGCTCCCGGGGCGGCTGGCAGGGATGTGGCTGGGAAACCGCATCCCTGAGGCCACGGGAAGGGGAGCAGCACTGCTCTGCACCCCCAGAGCTGCCAGCGGCGGGGGGGAAGTTTGTATGTAGTACTGCGAAAAAATAGGAAAAAAAATAGGAAACTTTTTTTTTAATTCCAAATCACGTATTTTAACAATAGGAAAAAAAAACCCCACCCACCATTATTGTTGAAACCAAAGAATTTCAACTTCCCAGTCATCTTTTTTGTTGTCAACTTCAGAAGTTTCCAAAGCCTAACAACATCACTTCAAAAGCATTGGGTTTAAATGTACGCTAGATAAAGAAAGAACATCTTTTAAGAGTACTTCCAGACACACAAAACCCCCCCAGCAAGCTTCCACGGCTGGCATTTTGACAAACGGCGTACCAAAAAAGATCTCGGTGGCAGAAATAAAGATGGTGGAGCGAGTGACACTCTCTCCCCGGCTAATTGGCAGCTTGGGAAACAAACACATCAAAAGAACTACGTTACGGTATTACTCTAGCGAATACAGCCTGTCAGCAAACGCAGCCCGTTTATTAGTTGGGAATAAGCGTTCATTTTGATCTCAGGCGGGGCAGAGAGAGGAGTTCTGGAGGCAGCAGAAACCTCCCTGCGAGGGCGCGCGGCACAACGCGCCGGAGACACGGCGAAGGCGCCTTTGAAGGCCCATTAGGCAGCAGCGAGAGCATCTGCGAAGGCCACATATTTGCATATTTTTAGTGCTCTGCAGCTTCTTTCTTATTTAACAGCTTAGCAGGGCTGCGTATATCACTGAGGGGTTGGAAAAAACTTCAAGATGGGAAGAGTCATACGTCCACTTGAACGACTCTGGATTCGGGACAGGACAATTCGGAGCAGAAACCACCTCCAAGAGTTGTGTTTGGTGCAAAATCCAGAAATGCGGCGTTTGATGGCAACTATTTCGCACCCAACCAGGTTCCAGGAAACCTATCTCCTCATCTGGGAGTCCTGCGGAAGCGTGGAGCTGGGAATGTCCCACATCATCCCCCACGACTGCCATCCAGCAGGAGGAGCAAACGGAGCGCCGGGCACTTCAACGTCCCCCGTTAAGATGCAAGCCCACTCCAAACCACTAAAACCCCTGTGTATTTGGAACGTTATTACCCCCTGCCAGCACGTTTGTCGGTAGCAGTTTTACCGTAAGAAGATCCAGCAGCTCTGAAAGTCCTCCCACCGCACCCATTTTTAAAGATAAAATTAAGGAGTTAGGGAAAACGGAAAAGAATGTAATAAATGTGACATCCTGGAACTTATTACTGATACGGATAAAGTACAAGACAGAAATGGGAGAGAAGGAAAAAAATATAATAAGACTCCTTTAAAAAGGGCAGAGAGGACACCATGACAGTTTAACTTCAAGCATGGTCTACCAACTTTATGACCACCCTCCCACCCCGAAGTCAAATATGCAGATTTTAGGGCATTCAGCATCAGATCAAATGCCCTCCTCAATTCAATTTCATTAACCACCCGGTTTTCAGACCCCTACCACAGTGGTCTATGGCGCAAATATAGGGAAAGGAGTTGGTGGGGGGCAAAAAGTCTTTCTGTGAAAATGGTTTCCTGCTCCATATTTCTCTCTTACAATTCTAAAAAGCTCAATAAATGTGAAATAAAATGTTAAAATGCTAAAAAAGTTGCACCTCTTTCTCACACAGTTGATTGCATCTTCACAAAAATGTGCGGAAAGAATAAATAACGTTTCGATGCAGTTGTCCTTTCCCATTTTTGCAGGTACCACCACAAATGGGGATGGTGAAACCTCGGCATTACCGATGTCAGATAACCTTTCCAGTGACTGGGTCCAGGGTCTTTACTCAAGTTTTATGTCTCTGTTTCCATAACACAGTTTTATTTTTAAGGAAGACAAAAATACCATGAGACAATAGTAGTTCTATTAAAATGAGGTGTTTGAAATGAAGAAACCATATATGAATGTTCAGCCTTATTTAAAAAAGAACTGCACCACTGATATTAGTTTGAGAGCTGAGCTGTACTTTCAAGGATTTTACCACTAATACTTAAAGGAGTAAATAGCAAAATTCCTTTTTATTTTTCTTTGTCTATAATTGTGTTCAAACAAACAAAAAAAGCCTTGGGTTCAAGCATTTGTTGTATTGCCTGTGATGTCCTCAGTAGATAATCTTCTGCTGTTGAACTGCACATTTACAGTATCTGGGTTTTTTTAACTAGACTTTGATTTTGAGAAATAATGGGCAAAAACTGAATTGTCCATTGTTCACTTCTATACCCTGATATTACAATTATAATCATAGAATCACAGAATGGTTTAGGTTGGAAGCGACCTTGAAGATCATCAAGGTCCAACCCCTGCCCTGGGCAGGGACACCTCCCACCAGCCCAGGTTGCCCCAAGCCCCGTCCAACCTGGCCTTGAACACCTCCAGGGATGGGGCAGCCACAGCTTCTCGGGGCAACCTGCGCCAGGGGCTCACCACCCTCACAGGCAACAATTTCTTCCTAATATCTCATCTAAATCTCCCCTCTTCCAGTTTGAAGCCATTCCCCCTCATCCTATCACTACATGGCCTTGGAAAAAGTTCTTCTCCAGCTTTCTTGTAAGCCCCCTTCAGATAATGGAAAGCTGCTACAAGGTCTCCCCAGAGTCTTCTCCTCTCTCAGCCTGTTAAAGTGTTAACAAATATCTCTTAAACATTTTTTTTCTTGTTTAGATAGTATTAAAATAGCACTGAAAGTCAGGAGCACCTGGTTCATTCATGAACTGGTGAACACCTTCCATT
The DNA here is from genome assembly GCA_008711295.1 of Anarhynchus alexandrinus. Taxonomy (NCBI): domain Eukaryota; kingdom Metazoa; phylum Chordata; class Aves; order Charadriiformes; family Charadriidae; genus Anarhynchus; species Anarhynchus alexandrinus. The sequence goes on from VUYV01000262.1 coordinate 374,582, forward strand.
TCCTTCAGCAATAACCTTCACCGTGATACTGCAGCACCTGATACATCTTCAAAAGAAAAATCTTCTCCTGACTTTCACGTGTGTTTACACAAGCTGATGGTGATGCGCTCACCAAACAAAGCATTAAGGAACAAATTGCCGCTTAAAACTGGAGATGCCTTCGATCAGACAGAGGTCCATGCAAGAGAACAATTCCCTATCTACTCTCCAGCAGCCGCCGCTTTTGCCCCAGTGGTTATTTCCCCGTAGCGGTAAGGGGCTGACTCCCCACGTGAAGCTGCTCAAACGGCTGTTGTGAATAGGTGAACCGAGGAGCAGAGACGAAAGCGAAGGCTGGTTGGGCTTGGCTCAGCAGAAATCAGTGTCGGGGGCCTCCGGGGAGGGAATGGGGATCGCTGAGAACATGTCCCCACAGTCAGCGGGTACACAGCTGTACCAGAGCCTTCCTTAGCAGAAGGGAGCACAGACCAAATAACCGATTTCAATGTGAGCGTATCTAAAAATACGTCTGTATCAAGTCAGAGATTGCCTTCTCTCCAACATTTATACTTATTAGAAAACGACTGAACAGAATTAAGCACGGCAAGCAATCAGACCAGGAAACAGCAAATGCCATTTCACTTGTCTCATTTGACAGCCTAACGGCAAAACCATCCACGACAAAATTATTATCGAATTTAAGAGCAGAGATGAAGCTTCCTACAGGAATGACTGAAAACCACATGCGTTTCACGGTGACAAGGTGGTTGAGCTTCCCTCGATGGATATAACACATCCCTCCATCTCCATCAGCCTTTTCCAAACAACTGCCTTTGCTCTCTTGTGGGAAATTTCCACCTTTACTTTAATGGCATTTTCCACTGCAAAGGAGGAGTTAAAAATCATTCCGACGCTCTCCCTTAATAACTCCCGAGCAGTGGCTACGCGGTACCCTNAAAAAGTTCTTCTCCAGCTTTCTTGTAGGCCCCCTTCAGATAATGGAAAGCTGCTACAAGGTCTCCCCAGAGTCTTCTCCTCTCTCAGCCTGTTAAAGTGTTAACAAATATCTCTTAAACATTTTTTTGTTGTTTAGATAGTATTAAAATAGCACTGAAAGTCAGGAGCACCTGGTTCGTTTATGAACTGGTGAACACCTTCCATTTCCTTCAGCAATAACCTTCACCGTGATACTGCAGCACCTGATACATCTTCAAAAGAAAAATCTTCTCCTGACTTTCACGTGTGTTTACACAAGCTGATGGTGATGCGCTCACCAAACAAAGCATTAAGGAACAAATTGCCACTTAAAACTGGAGATGCCTTCGATCAGACAGAGGTCCATGTAAGAGAACAATTCCCTATCTACTCTCCAGCAGCCACCGCTTTGCCCCAGTGGTTATTTCCCCGTAGCGGTAAGGGGCTGACTCCCCACGTGAATCTGCTCAAACGGCTATTGTGAATAGGTGAACTGAGGAGCAAAGATGAAAGCGAAGGCTGGTTGGGCTTGGCTCAGCAGAAATCAGTGTCGGGGGCCTCCGGGGAGGGAATGGGGATCGCTGAGAACATGTCCCCACAGTCAGCGGGTACGCAGTTGTACCAGAGCCTTCCTTAGCAGAAGGGAGCACAGACCAAATAACCGATTTCAATGTGAGCGTATCTAAAAATACGTCTGTATCAAGTCAGAGATTGCCTTCTCTCCAACATTTATACTTATTAGAAAACGACTGAACAGAATTAAGCACGGCAAGCAATCAGACCAGGAAACAGCAAATGCCATTTCACTTGTCTCGTTTGACAGCCTAACGGCAAAACCATCCACGACAAAATTATTATCGAATTTAAGAGCAGAGATGAAGCTTCCTACAGGAATGACTGAAAACCACATGCGTTTCACGGTGACAAGGTGGTTGAGCTTCCCTCGATGGATATAACACATCCCTCCATCTCCATCAGCCTTTTCCAAACAACTGCCTTTGCTCTCTTGTGGGAAATTTCCACCTTTACTTTAATGGCATTTTCCACTGCAAAGGAGGAGTTAAAAATCATTCCGACGCTCTCCCTTAATAACTCCCGAGCAGTGGCTACGCGGTACCCTGCCTTGAGACACTCCAGCCCTTTCTCACTTCTCTTTTCCAAATAACTTCTACAGAGTTAATAAATAACTGCAAACATCAGAGACCACTAAAATCTGGGTGGAAAAAAAAATAATCACGCATAAGCCCACCAAAAAACAACAAACCCCAACAGTTTTCACACATTATTGCAGAACAGCTTCAAATCCGTTATGTACACAAGTGGGGACCTGTGCTTACCCCCTACAGCAAAATCCGTCACACAGCCCAGCCGTCCTTCTTCCTAATACGTGCAGGTAAATATTGATAAAATATCATTGGGAGTGCTGAAGATCCTCTGGCAATTCCCCGGGGAATTTTTTATCTTTTATCTTTATCTTTTCTTGGGGAAAGGCTTCCTGGGCAGTCGCCGGTACGAAGAACGTTGGGTTACGTGATCAAGAGATCAGTGCAGGTTTACGATGCTGACCCATTGGTTTTGGCACCAATAAATCCTTTTCTCCTAAATATCCTGCTTATTTTTTTTCTCAGTATTGTGAAATCAGCAATTATTTGATATGTTTGCTACAGAGCTCTTCAATCACGTCACTATCAGAGCTGCCAAAAGTTTGTGTCTTCTGTAAATGACACAAAGTCTGAAAAATATTGGGTATTTTATTAACCCTCGTCTAACGCATTCTCTACGCAATCGTGAAACAGCCCTTAGGTTTTATAAGCTAGACTAGAAATTTTGGATTTTACTGCAAATCAGATCAAAAGAGGTTTAAGATTAAAGGCAGTCTCCTACTAGATATTCTTAAATAATCCAGAGAAAAGACAGGTAAAAGGTGACCCTCTGAGGAAACTACATCTTGGTGGAAATAATAATTTTTTTACAAGTAAATTTGAATTTTTATCCACACTACAGACCTCATATGTACAAACCCTGTCACCAGACTGCTTCAGGAGAACACTTCTGCGTTCCCGCTCTGCTGCCTGACTTGCTTCTGCCACGAGACCGTCAGCCCGCTTGGCAAATTGAGAGTCTTTGCTGATGGCTGAAATAATTCTCCTGGAGAGAGGTGCGATGTTTATTAGTCCGCGTGGAGAAAACCTACAAGGGAAAAGCCCCTTTCCTGGGCAGAAAAGGTGCGCAAGGTGTGATGTTACTCCACCGACGGCAACGGGGACCGTTCCTCCGGCCTCTCGCCCGCGGCAGCGGCGTGTTTGCACAGACGCCCACACACAGACCTTTCTCAACCAGGTTGTATTTTCTGCTCTAACTTTTCACATTTTCCCTCTTCAAACTCTTCAGCGAGGTAGATTCGTACAACTTTATCTTATAAATAAGTGTCCTTGTGCTCTTCTACTCGCTTTCCTTGAACTCAACAGTAACACCTTGTCTATCTGTTTGAGAGAGCTCTTAAAAACAGTGTTTTACACGAAAGAACACTGGTCCGGTGGCTTTTTTTTTTTTTTTCCCCATGCTTTTATTTCTCTCTACCATAAAACCAACCCTCCATGAACTTATCACCATTGAAGACAATAACAGAAAACAAAATGCACTGATGGAAACTTTAGTGCCAACCAACCCTTGCGGCTATGTTAGAAATGCTATAAAATACACCTCGTTCGCGGGAAAGCTGACACATTCCTTTTGTGCCTGTAATCTCTGCAGACCACTGCTGCCCTGAGTAGTTCTGATGATTTTGCCATCAGAGCTATGAGAAACTTCAAGGAGAAGGCCACCAGATCATATATTTTGCAGCCAAAAACGACGTACGGAGCATTCAAGTTTGCCACGTGCGTTATTTGCTATAGTGATCGCACAATTTAACAAATTATTAAAAACATGACAATTGCATACTGAGTTCAGGGCATTTCCTTTGCAGGCTCAGCTATTACGCATTTTATTTCACTTTGCAGAGAATTTTGTTGTGGTCTACTGCCCAAATATTATTATCAAGTATTAATAGTTTTTCCCTATTCATAGTCATAATATGCTAAGTGGTTGACTGTTTTCCACCATTTTAATAAACTACTCTGAAAGGAAAGAATTATGAGTCGTCTTAGATGATGAAGCAATATTACCCTCGCAGTCGAAAACTACATTCCATTTCTAAAAAGCACAATAGAGAGCGAGTCTACACGACTGATGAAGAAATGTTAGGGCTCTCGATGTACAAATGCAATTTGTCAATCATTTTTGTTTTTTTAAAAAAATAATACCCGAACACTTCAGATATTCCTGTACCTTCCTCACACAATGCAAAACCCCCTTGAACTTCTGTGGGAGGCAATTAACAATAATGAAAGCTAACTTCAGTTTTGAGTACGTTGTTTTTAAGTGCCGCCCACAGAAGTTCAGGTAGATCTTGAACACTTTTGGTGAATAAAAACTTCTCTTTCAAAACGGAGACGGACAGAGTCTATCATACACCAAGAGCTTTTGTTTGCCTTCATTGCAAATTAAAAAAAAATTGCTCTTGTAGCAGAAATCACGGTTGACTTTGACAAGGTGAAGACAACGGGTACAGACTCGTTTTACTTAACAAAGACTAACTAGAACATGCATAGGAAGGAACTCAACCTCCAGATTAACCTCAAATTCTGGGGATTTCTATCTAGATCACATCCAGATTTCGTGGCCTCTTCTTTTTTAAGTGGATGCATCTAAAGACAACCAGCAGAAGACAGCTTTCATCTGCAGAGTGAAGTTTAAACCCATCTAATTTCTCATAAATATGTAAGCATTTCCTTTCTGAAATGCTTTTAAACAAAAGTTCCCTACAGAAAAAAAAAAAAGACAAAGGCTTCATTAAAATGAAGACATTCCTTGTATAATATTTTAGATTAAATTCGTGATTTAGTAAGTGTGACTATTGCTCTCATTACACTTCCGCAGCATTTCGAAAAAAGTAGGTGGCCAGAAAAAACGTGAAGAATTATTGCTAACAAAGATGTGGTGTAACACATTTAAAGCTCCTGCCAACTACAAAAGTAATAAAGATTGAAGAAGATAATACAACAAACCTAATGGTTTGCTTTGCATCTTAAATAGATAATGAAGCAACTAGACACAATATATCTAGCAGTTAATGTACTCACTACTACATAAATAACAGGTTACTGCAGTATTATTTAGTACGCTAATAAAACTAACAGATGACCAAATTACATCTCTTTTTCTCACACTGTTGGTTCCACTGGGTGCTATTCTCCCGCTGAAGTTAGCGGGGCTACTCCCATCAAAAAGACAACGACAAACTTTGGACCGCTAGAAACAAATATAAGCCAAAACACTGTCACTCCCCTTCGTGCAGAATAACTGATTTTGTGAATCATAGAATTATAGAAAGGTTTAGGTTGGAAGCAACCTTAAAGATCATCAAGATCCAAACCCCTGCGCTGGGCAGGGACACCTCCCACCAGACCAGGTTGCTCCAAGCCCCGTCCAACCTGGCCTTGAACACCTCCAGGGATGGGGCAGCCACAGCTTCTCTGGGCAACCTGCGCCAGGGGCTCACCACCCTCACAGTGAAAAATTTCTTCCTGATATCTAATCTAAATCTCCCCTCTTCCAGTTTAAAGCCATTCCCCCTCATCCTATCACTACATGCCCTTGTAAAATTCCTTCCCCAGCTCTCCAGGAGCCCTTTTAGGTTCTGGACAGCTGCAATAAGGTCTCACTGGAGCCTTCTCTTCTCCAGGATGAACACCCCCAACTCTCTCACAGCTTATCCTCATAGCAGAGGGGCTCCAGCCCTCTGATCATCTTTGTGGCCTCTGGCCCCACTCCAACAGGTCCATGTCTTTCCTGTGCTGGGGACTCCAGAGCTGGACGCAGTACTCCAGGTGGGGTCTCACCAGAGTGGAGTAGAGGGGCACAATCCCCTCCCTTGACCTGCTGGCCACACTTCTGATGCAGCCCAGGATACGGTTGGCCTTCTGGGCTGTGATCGCACATCGCCTGCTCATGTTGAGCTTCTCGTCAATCAGCACACCCAGGTCCTTCCCCTCAGGGCTGCTCTCGATCCATTCCCCGTCCAGCCTGTCTTTGTGCTTGGGATTGCCCCGACCCAGATGTAGGACCTTGCACTTGGCCTTGTTGAGGCTGGCATGAACCCACCTCTCCAGCCTGTCTAGGTCCCTCTGGATGACATCCCTCCCCTCCAGCATGTGGAGAGAGGGTCAGGTCTTTAGGAACGGTTCAACACATGTTCCCATAGCTCGACAGCATTTGCAGGTCCCACAGGAGCCTCCCGCCCCAGCCAGGGCAGCTCCATCCCCACAAGAGAAGGGTCCGGCTGCTGCTCCCTGCCCCGACCCCTCGTCCCGACCATCAGCACCTTCCAACAGGAGAAGGAGCTATCACAGCATGCTGAACAACGAGGCGAAGATAAACAGTCATCTAACGGCGGCAGTCCAGGCTTCGACTGAAATTAAACAATCTTGTACCTAAACGCCCTCTTTCTATTCACACTACGAAAATCCTCTTGACATAATTTAATTACACCTAAAAGGACATTACACCACAGCATAAAGCAAGAAATTTTGACAACACTGTGTCATAGCTGATGACATTATCTGAGTCACTTTTGATGGGATTAATGTTGTTTAAGTAAGCTGAAGAGAATTTCACTGCACGAAATAGAACAGCGCCAGAACAACAGGTCCAGAGGGTGAACAATGCTGTTATAGGCAAAGGCGGATAATTATGAAATGTAATTATACTTTGCGTTTCTCAGGGAAAAGAGCAAGACTTGATAAACATTTGAGCGCGCTCTTGCTGGGAGGAAAAAAAGGACGTTTCAAGGAAATGAAAAACGTAAGGTAGCAGTTTTTGCAGCAAGAGTTTGAAAAGCTGAACCCTGGGCTTAGGCAGGTCATTTAAATACACGAAGAGATCATTTATTTCATGTGACCAGTACCTGTACAAATAAAAGGTAACGTGAATATCACACATATGTGTGCACACACATGGACGACGAGAATTTTAGAATCTAGACCTGATCATTGGCCAAACCTAACACGGAGCGCCCCTTTCTGTGCTGGTGGCTTCTCTCCTCCACAGCGCTCCGAGGTGACCCCACCACTTCTCCAGCAGCAGTACGTATAGACTGGATCTAGTCTGCATGCAATGTGCTGAACTTTGTATAATATTCTGAACAAAATTATAAGAAAAAGCTCATAAGACAAAGGAATAGAGGTAAAGAATCCCATTTGTTCTATTTCCCTGTACCTTTGTACAAAAATGTGCGAGGTTGAGTAGGTCACGTTGACATTGCCCAACATGGGCTGAAATGGATTTAAAATGTCTTTTCTACTATAAATTGTGAAAAAGAAGAGGATAATAGAATGACAGTGGCTATGACTGCCAAAATAACCAAACACACATTACAGGACAAAGCAGCAAAATTTTTGTTCACTCCTTACAATTCATTGTGAATTAAACTTTTCACACGTAGCAAATCACATATACAATATTAGCGATCTGCTCCCCCTCCTTTTCTACATGCACAAAAAGTGGGATGTGCTTTGCTGAGGACCCTGAAAGTACAAAAAAAGATGTGAATGGAAATATTTTAATGGAAATATTTTAAACATTTCATATTTTAAATAACTCTACTAATTGGATTTAAGTAACTCTATTAGTTTGGATTAAAAAAAAAATTGACGACTCAATGCTGTTGCAAGATGTGACCTCAGCTGAACTAAAACTTTGCTATTTGGAGTTACTTGCGCAAAACTGTCATGCTACCTTATGTTTATCCAATTTAGGACAGGTATTATGGGGCCAGAAATGCGTGATGGCTGCAGAAACAGATGTGCTACAAAATGGGAAAATCTGTAGCTGCGTTAACTGGGATCCCTTGCCTTTTGTCAGTTCAAATCAAGATTTTCATGCGTAGTTATGCATGGGTTTGGCTATTTTGATGAATTTTTTTAAAAAAATCATTTTGCCTTTATTGAAAAGAAATCCAGCAGATCAAAATCTTCTAATACAATCACTGACAGATTAAAAATATGTTTCGTGAGGTTAATAGGGAGTGACTAGAAGATACATCTAAGTGCGTATTTTCATCATTTGGTGTTCCCCTTAACAATAAAACCCCCTAAGCTGTCAAAATGTCAAGGTGTGTTGACTTCACAACAAGCAAGGAAAGGAAAAACCTTATGAAAAAGCACAAGAATAGAAATGCTGTAAGAGAAAAGAAATCTTTGGGTTTTTCAACATTTACTCAGATCAAGTATCTAAAAATAAAAACGTCTGCCTTTCCCACTAAATTAGTCTCAGCCAGAGTATGTTGTCGGATACATGCTTTATATAAAACCAAAAGAAAAGGGTATTAAAATTAGAAGAAAATAAATAAATCAAAAAATAGAAAGCAAGCAAATATCTTGCTTTGAAATAGGAGATTCGCTTTCATATACACAAATACAAATGATTCTTTTATCATGGCATATGTACCCTTAATTAGAGGTGTACGTACAGGATTTTCCAAAAACTACAGAGGATCTGTCACTACAGTTCCCGATGTACCTCTGAACAGTCACGCTGCACGGAACTCCTGCGTGCAGCAATTTCTTTTGCAGAAACCTGTGGCGGCTTGTTCACCGCAACGTATTTATAAATGTTGTTTTAAAAAAACAAAGTAAAAAAGCAAAAAGGAATCAATTCTGCACTAAGTATTGCCTTGAAGAGACCATCTAAAATGAGTATGTTCACTATCTGATTTTTTGTTCTCCATAAACTTCTTTCTATATCTACCTAAAATAATTTTGAAGCCTATTTGACTTAGTGCAGCCTCTAAGTGGAAAAAAATTTTACCATCCTGGTAGATTCGTATCCTCAGGTACATTCATATCCCCGTTATCCAGGATGCTGGTTGGTTCTTTTGACCGGGGAAAACTCATGCACATGTTGTACAGTCTGGCACCGATCTCCCAATGGGACTGGAAGAAGGGAAAGAGAGAAAATGAAAGGTGGAAAAGGAAGGACAGACAGACGGAAGCACTGCTCCACGTCTTGATTTGAGAACTCGGTCCTTTTGGAAAAGGGGTCAGAACCAGAAGACTCACAGAGTGCTAATTTCAGCTACAGCACTATTTGAGAGACTCCAGAATAAATTTAAAAAACAAAAAAAAAAGGGGAAAGGAAAATACAGGAATCCAAGGACCCTGGGCTTCCTTAGAGCTCCCGTGGTTTCAAATTCACAAGGCTGAGAGCACTGAGTGCCCACGCCAGCGGGGAAACCACAGTGGGAGAAACCCCATAGGCTTGGATCGACCATTTTCCTGCCTTCCTGACACATTTTTTCAAGTAAAAGCGGACATCTCAAACTGCACATCCGCTGGCCGCTTTAAAAACTCAGGATTAAATCTAAAAATCATGTAATGATCAGCGACGAATATAGCTATGAGCGCATGGGGTGTTTCAGGATAAAACCACAAAGAACTGCCATTAGAGCTCAGCAGGTGGCTGTGCAAGAAATTAAACAGAATCAGGCAAGAAAGGAAACAACTAGCAGTGAGAAGGAAATATTTGGGCACGAAATACGATGAAAAATTGTTTCCTTGGAAGTACTGTATTAGAAATCCAACAGTTTGCTTGTATTAATTAAACAGTAATGGAAAAATGGAATCACTTTCTACACTGATGCTGGGAATGAAGAGGTTTTCTTTGACATTCCAAAGTTTTCAGGGTTCTATTTGCCTATTGAGATGTCTTCAAAATAACTTCTAATGTAAAGCGGACAGACAGAAATGGTAGCAAACCAATTCACTAGCAGTGAACACGAAGATTCAGTGGTTCAGCTATATTTGGAATAACAAATATTAAAATATTTGACCTTTTAACAGTAATACACGTGATCTTACAAACTTATGTGCCATTCCCTCTGTGCTAGATGGTATTCTTAAAAGCGCTAACGATGGACAAAGTGTTGGTCTAAGAATGTATTTGTGGAAAAATGCAGATTCAGGTCAACAGAACTATTTATATCGAATTCACAAGATTGTCTCATCTGAGGGAAATTGTCTCATCTGAGGAAAAAAGTTTTAGTAGACATCAAAGTGTTTTATTTTGTTTCAACATTTCAAAGCAAAATTGTTTCTATTTTTTGCTTTCGATGTTTCATTTCAAAGTACTTCTTTTCTAAAGAGTAAAACATAAAGACATTTTCAAGATTTTTGTTTTGTGAGAGGAGGTAATGAAAATAGTTTAGATTACCATAAATCGAGCTACTAGGCTGCCTGAGGTGGGTTTGGCTCACCTCGCGAAACAAGTACCAGTTAACCACATCGTTTCATAACTTCACAATTCAAAGGAAATAAGAAACTATATCCCATCACTTGATAAACAACATACAAACGGCCATATCATATCAAAATGTGTCTGTGTCCCCATTCCTCAAAGTATACTTTGAATAAAATTTCATTTTCCTTTTCTTATTTTTTACAGAGTTGATATGAAAGAACTCAAGCCAACAGGACTCCGTGCAAACAACAGCCTGGTGGCATATTCTGAAAGTTCAGAGCACCTGGTGTGCTTGTGTATGTGTGCGTTTACAGGCAGTACTTGTCTATTGTATTTTTCTTATTAAGTATGTGTATTATAATTACATATATATTTACATATACTTCATACAAACATTTCTATACAAAGACACTCCGGTATTGAGGATGAGTACGCAGTTCGGAAGCTTCTGCTTCTTCTCTGGCTTGGTCACAGAAATGCAAATGGCATAGTTTAAGAGCTGACATGGTGTTTGTTTCTATTTTATACTTTTTCTTTTATATATTTTTTTCTCCTTTTAAGATTCTCTGACCTATTTGCTCAGGAAGGAGCTCACCTGTTTGTGGGGAAGGAGGCTGCCTGCCTGTCTGACTCGAACAAAGCCATCAGCTTGATCATAGGAGATGCAGCTGTTTTCCCCAGTCACACAGCACACGAGAAACTCTGTGTCCCATCATTTCTAAACATTTACCTTGGAGGTACAAATCCCACCATTCTTTACTTCTAAGCCACACACCACAAAGCAAGAATACTTACGAAACATCAGATTTCACAGAACTCATGGAATGGTGTGGGTTGGAAGGGACCTTGAAGACCATCAAGTTCCAACCCCCCTGCCCTGGGCAGGGACACCTCCCACCAGCCCAGGTTGCTCCAAGCCCCGTCCAACCTGGCCTTGAACACCTCCAGGGATGGGGCAGCCACAGCTTCTCTGGGCAACCTGGGCCAGGGGCTCACCACCCGCACAGCCAAGAATTTCCTCCTGATACCTCATCTCAATCTGCCCTCTTTCAGTTCAAAACCGTTCCCCCTCGTCCCATGGCTCCCCTCCCTGATCCAGAGTCCCTCCCCAGCTCTCCTGGAGCCCCTTTAGGCACTGGAAGGGGCTCTAAGGTCTCCCCGGAGCCTTCTCTTCTCCAGGCTGAACCCCCCAACTCTCCCAGCCCGTCCTCCCAGCAGAGGGGCTCCAGCCCTCGCAGCATCTCCGGGGCCCTCCTATCAGCTACCTAAAGAGACATTCCCGGACAACGCCGGCCTTCGCAACGCAGTGCATAAATCAGAGCAAACTTTGGGGCTACAGGAATTCAGGACCCCGATACCACCGCGGTGTGAACTTCATTGCTCTGCAAACGCACAACAGCGAACCGTGGCTGTGTCAGAGGCGGTGTTCCGCCGCCTTTCTGAACAGACCACCATCAGCTCAACTGAGGGGTTTTTCACTGTTTTATACCATGTGATGCAAATGCACGATACCAAAAATCGAAGAGGCTAGATTATCTATATGTGTGTGTATGTATGCGTATATGTGTGTATATATATAAATATCACACCTCAGCTCTCTCCCAAATGTTGCAAGAACTGAAATAATTACGCTGTTCACAGCTTTAATTAAAAGACTACGGGTTTGCCGCTTTTCAGGAGCTTTTTCTCTTTTAAGCGTCGGGGGAAACGTGTAGCAGCTGATGTAATGAGCTCCTGTGACTTACGCAGCCCTGGAAATTTCGAAAATATATTTGAAATTGCTATTTATGTTTTCTGGAAGTCTCTTCAAATCACGGCGAACCTGTAACGGAAATCGAGACCGTGTATCGCAGAGGAGCCCTTTACCGACCCCTCCTGCTCTGCTCCCTCGGCAGTAAATCACACTGCATGTGGAATTTCTCCCTTTTCAGAACCCACCCAAGAAAAGCAGTTGTTTTGTTTTGTTTTGTTTTGTCAAAACTCAGCCCCTCAACTTCTAAACTTCTCTCAAAGATACACTGTGATACCACGAGTCATCCAGAAAGTCTATTTGGATTTAGGAAATGAATTTTGGCCGGACTGTCCTCAAATCCAGGCAACCCACATTAGGCTTACGGGGTATCTGCTCAAAGCACGCAATTATATTTACCACACAGGTTATTCCCCTTGCAAAGCAAGCTGAAGGAAACAGAAACAAATAGAAATTGCTCAAAAGAAACGTCTTTATAGCTACAGTCCCTCCGCAATTTATTCCTATAATTAAAAAAAAAAATAAAAGCCTTATAATAACCGCGTTCGTGGGGGAAACGGCTTTGCTGATTATCAGACTCTTTATGTTATCAGTGACATCAGGAGTCATTTTATGTTGGCGTACAGACGTAGGTGCTTGCAAAGGAAACGGCAAATTTCTAATCAGGATTCAGCTGGTGCCAGACTCCGTCAGAATGTACCAGTGACTGTCAACGAAGCGTCACGTGAAATTACGCAACGTGCAAAGCAGATGTAGGGAAAGATCATTTGGGAGACATTACCGATCCTGTTAAATACACATAGCCACACTAAAAGCCCGAGTTTCAAAGGCCTGGAGGTGCCTAGTGAGATTTTTTAAAGCTGGCTTTTTAGCGGTACCGCAACGGGGTGGGCAGTGCCCCACCGCACCCACCCACCTGTGCAAGCGTCGTTTTACCTTTCTGTCTTCGAACCTAAAAATACCCTTCTGAAGCCGCGGAATGAACCAAAGCGACTCCAAGGAGCGATGCCACCTCTGCGTTTGCCAGATTAAAGCCGCATTTAAAGGAGATCTCCTCTGACTTCGGCTGCCTTCAGACCCGGCCCCACAAGAGACAGAACTGGAGTTCCTACGCGTCCACCTGCACCCCCGGCTCCTGGCGCGCACGCTTTCTGGGCTCAGATAAGACACGTACCTTTAGGATTCAGGCCACATCAGCCACTACTTAGCTTTTTTCCCCATTTAAAATAAGACCAGTGAAATAACTTCAGCGACACATATATGGGCGGTTGCATTACATATACACAGAGGTTTCTGGTCCAGGCAGCCATCGGGTGGTAGGGCTCAGAGGTGGCCTCTTCTGAAGCCGTCTGCCCTATCACAGCCCGCGAGCCAGGCCATTTCTAGGGCTCAGGTATTCCCCCCGTGTTTCTAAGAGAAGGGTTCTGTGATTTTTTCAGCTTGATCTGAAACGAGGGGAGTGGGCTGCAGCCGGGCAGAGCGGCTCAAAACGTGGGTCAAACCACACGGAGTGTCATCAAGGTGTCTCGGGATGGCTTTGGAGCACGATGCAGAGTCAGTCAATAAAAAAACTGGAAGGATAAAAATCCTGGATTTTATTTTACTTTGAAGCAAGTCAAGCCTTGCTGAGCAAAATCACGAATATTAAGAGATAAATGTGGAGGACTGGGGCTTGGGACCAAACCAGGGAGCCAAGCTTTGGACAGCACAGATACACTTGCAATTTCAAACAACTCTATTGTTTTTTTTTCCTTTTAAATTTACCGTTTCCCTCTTGGTTCGTAACAGAGATATATCCTCTTAAAGATGAAGGGCAAACATTGAAAAATGCAATAAAGATCCGTTTGCCATTTTTCCCTCCTGCAAAAAGCAAACTATTTGCATAGCGATGCCCAGGCCCATCCTCCTCCTCCCCGCGGGCAGGCTCTGACGCTTCAGAAAAAAAACAAAGAGCAGAATACAAATCAGTTCCTCCTTCCATGACATCCCATGATTTCAGCTGAGAGCAATTTACTTAAGATGTATTTCTTCGGCTGGGAATACGCCGCACCAGTTCTCCTTATTGTCCCGGACATTTCACCCACTAAACCATTCGTTTCCTCTGAGGACAGAAGTAAATAGCACAATTTGTCCTCGCAGAAGACTAGCTGTTTCTGAAATGTGAAGAAGCTCATGGCAAACGGGCAGAATGTGAAGAATAAATAAGAAAAATGGGGCAGCAGGAATAAATCTTCCGCGATGACTTCTCTCATTCATTTAAATGGGGAACGGTCTTTGCTGTTGCTCGCAGGAAGCAAGATGCAGCAAAGTTTGCAAGTGCCACAGAAAACATCTTCAGTTCATTGGTAATTTTCTACGCAGATTTGCAATATCAACTTTAAAGAAAAATGTGAAGACACAGGCTTCCAAAACTGGCTAGCAATTTAAGAAAATTATATCACCGAGGGGAGAAAAGATGTATGCTACAGCCATTTAAACAATAAATGGCTTTAAACGTGTAAGCAAACCAATGAAAACACTAAATCTTGTCCTATTTTTTAGAAAGCTGCTGCTACACCAAGGCAGGAATTAAATAGTACATATTTTACCCTATCTTACAAAAAAGTTTAACCTCAGTCCCACTTCATACGTCTCAGAAGCTCCATCTGCCAAAAGACTCACCTTTTCCAGGTACTATTTCATGCTCTTCCCTTGCCTATAGCAGAGCTTTCCCCCTGCAGATTAATCTAAGTCTCTTCAGATGCTCAAGAGACTGAGATGAAAATGATAAGTCAACTCTCTTGATGCTCCTCAAATTATCAGGAAGATTCGGTACAAGTGCAGGTGACAAACCTGCCCCAGCTAGATTTCACTGGGAATTTCCCGAGCAAAAGCAGAAGCAAGACACCTCGCTTGTCTGAATTCTTCCTGAATTTTCAGACAATACGGTGATCTAGACAGTTTTTCCCAGAAGACTTTCAAAATGGCCATACTTACTGGGGCAACACAAAGAGGGGTTATCACCAAAGCCACGCAATCAGAGAGAAAAGGAGGTATTAGTATTAGGCAAACAAAACTTCAGCTGGAAACACTGATTTCTAAGTATATCTGGATTTTAGCCGATGCCGGGTAGAAGATGTCTCAGGTCAATCAGGATCACAAGTGTATCAAAGAAGCTAAAACCCAATATCCCATCCCAAGGAAAAAGCTCTGGTGCCCTTCCCTGTGCTGCTCCTTCCCATCGCCCCCAGCAGATGCCCCACCACTACCATCCTTACCCCACACCCCGCGAGCAGCAAACACAGTGGGACCTGCAACATACACCCCTGGTCTCCAAAGCAGATGCCTTATCCAAAAGGGTCTCCTAATTCAGGTTCTTCTTATCCTTTTAGGCCAGAGAGGAATTAAAAGAAACTTTCGTAACCAAATGCGGTGGTCCCTCAGAAACATTTTATTTCACTAACAAAAGTCAGTAAGTTTGTTGAATAATTTCTAATTTGTTCTCTTCCATACATGCTGTGATTTCACTTCCCAAACAGCATTTTCATTCCCGACCTGACAAACTGATTGATGATTTTTGTTATCTGTCTCAGAGCTTCGTCACTGAATTTTGAAGAGAAGTTATAGGTTGAAATAAATTCAGAAGACAAAGCGGTTGAAATTAGAAACCTTCCGATTTAAGACCAAATTACAACACTTCACCTTTTTGTCTAACTTTAAACCAGCGGAGGTGTGAGCATGACACAGGTGCTGAAGCGCCACGACTCGTATGTTGTAGAGCACAGCAATGCACAAGTTACATTAAAAATAACCAATTTAAACTTCCAAAACATTTCACGCTCATATTAAATGCATTAGCAACCCCGCTGCTTCCTTCTTATATTAAAGCAGAGCTAAATTTAGATTCTTTTAGCATAAGAGGCCAAAAGAGGTGATGATAAATATGGTTGTGGTGGTGCGAGCGAGTCCGCACCTACCTGTGGAAATGGAGGGTGACATCCCGTATGCCCGAGGGGATTAGCGGAAGCCATGAGTTACGACCTACTTCTGTTTAAGATTCCCTCTAAACATGGACGCATTTAGGAATTTGGTCCATAAACTTTAACGATTGTTCAGTTAATTTTTCTCTTCAAGCGTGCGGCATGAGCTCCATCAAACCTTTTGTCTGCCATCGTGTCCCCAGCCAGCCACGAGAAGACGCGCCCCGCCGGTCTCTGCAGATAGCGCTCAGCTATTTTTGTGACAACCATTGTCAAGGGAAAAGAAATGGCACGTCACCACCGCAGCTGTCTGAGGCGTATTGAAACGCAGCCTCATAATGAACAGACTTTTACAAACGACAGGATCCTACGGAAGGAAGGCTGAGGATTTTCCCACCTCTGTATATGAAGAAGGCGGCAATGCCGCGTTTTATAGACAATAAAGCGACACTGAACACAGGATGCCCAGCACCGGTACCCAATACACAGGAGACCTCAGCATCAGGTGTGAAATTGGGGCATAACACACAGCTTAGCAACAGGTTGTCCCCCCGCAGTCACAGACCGGGACAACAGCACCACACGGAAGCCCTAGGACAACTCCGGGAAAAGACGGAACAAGAACGATTGAGATAATTTGGTTTTTAATGCGAATAATTGCAACCTTCAAGAAACTGCAGGCAGAGTGACAGAGCGTTAAATCAGACTACAAAAATGTTTCACTTACCTCTCTACCAAATATAGTCCTTAAACATGGTAAGACGGAAGCAGGAGCAGCGCTGCGATGTGGTCCTGGCAGGAGGCACAAGACAGGCGAGGCTGGCCAAGGCTGAAGCTCAGATGAGCCATCTCAACCAAAACGTCTGGTTCAGCGGGGCGTTTTGTGGTTGGTGGCGGTCACGGCGCTCGTGGAGAGCCTGCAGGTGCAGATTTGGTAAGTGAAAAGCTATCCAAAGAAATGGCTTGAGGCATCTGGATGTTTACCAGCCCACACATCAAAATCTGCCGCTTAATTACCAGGAAAGGTCGGTCTCATGCTCAGCCCTGGGGCTGAACCCAAACCGGGCCTTCCCCCTCCTCACACCAGAGATGCTGCAGGTCCGCTGGCACTAATTTCTGTTATTCTCATACAGATACCAAAATACTAACAGAATCCTAATTAAAAATAAAGAAGCAGTTAAAATACCTGTGGCCAGCGCGAGAGGAAAGCAGGTCGTTCCCACACAGAGGAGAACCTCTTTTAAACGAGAGCGCTTCTCTACCAAACAACAATCACCGAAGAGAGGACGTATCAGACAAATGCAAGACCAACTAAGCTTTCCAATAAATTTTTCTCCACATTAATAAAAATTAATTATAGAATGTTGGTGGGGTTTGACATTGGCTTACAGCACTTGGATCTGGCAGACTTGGAGGTGCACGTCAACTACAACCTCCTTTCTTGACACACGTTTTGATTAGGATACCGCAGTTTCCAAAGCAGATGCCATATAGCCAAACAGAAATAGATTTTATTCAGGAGTTTTATTCAGGAATCCATGCTGCAAATAGTTTAATATAAATGTCAGCTAGGGAGAGGATTTCACCTTCGCAATATTCAAGGGTTAGGACAATATGCCAAGGGAGATGCTTTGTTAATGCCGGTACCAGGGCTATATAAACACCCGCAACAGAGAATCACGAAAAGCAACTTTAATAAATTGAAAACTCAGTTACGAGTTGTTTCTAAAATGCATTAAATTTCTCTGCAAGTTATTCAGCAAAGAGAGGGAATCTGTTGTTGGAGTGGAAAGACCCTTAAGTTGTTGAAAACAGCTATTTTGAAAAGGCAGCCAACACCCAGGCTCTGGGCAAAG
Organism: Anarhynchus alexandrinus; assembly: GCA_008711295.1. NCBI lineage: Eukaryota > Metazoa > Chordata > Aves > Charadriiformes > Charadriidae > Anarhynchus > Anarhynchus alexandrinus. The sequence continues at coordinate 392,437 of VUYV01000262.1, forward strand.
TCTCCTCTACAGTGACTTTCCGTCGTGATTGTTAATTTTCATGCCTGAAAGTAGTCTTGCATATTTTATTCTCATTTAGAAAACCTGAGAACAATAAACGCCAAAAAAAAAGGAACGGATGCTTTTGTAAGTTCACCCAAAGTGATTAATACCTCTTAACTTCAATGCAACAATAGGACATGTCCGACCTACACCGCTGAAAGAAATGATGACCAGACATGTAAATCTTCCTTAATTACCTCTCGTTGTAACACGGAAAAAAACGGGTGGTAACTTAAGAAGTAATCAGCCAGTCAAATCACAGAGCAGTGGAAAGGTCAGGTTCTTACAGCCTAAACATCATGAATTACAAGAAATATAAAGCATTAAAATTCCGAACGGCTTCTTTTTGACAGAGGTTTTAATGAGAATGGAAAAAGAGAAAGCAATCTGTCCTCACGACAAAAATTGTAATGAGAATATTCTCCTCCTCTTTAAAATCTCTTCCATGAGAGAAAGTACACTTTTGTACCAGGACCCTGAAGGACTCGATTCATGTTTGCACATCAGACATTTCGAGAAACTCGCGCGATGAGTTGATTTGTCTGTCGTCTCTCCATTACCAAAACAACCGTGCTGGATCATCTGGCACGGCTTCCCGCTGCCCTCTGCCACGACTCCTCTTCCCCACTTGGTTTGTACAACGCACATCCAAACTCTCTAGTGGGCAAGGAGTAATTAGGAAAGAAGCACCAACAATTACAAATAAAAGCTAAGCAAGCCTATCTAAATTATGAGATTTTAAATCCCCCATTAAAAGCATTCCCATTAGCGAAACTGTCAGAAGACGACTTTGTTTTTTCTCTGTGATGCTCCAAAACCCAGATCTCCTTGAACAAAGATCCCCGGAGCTCAGTCCCATCCCTTCCCACTCTGGAGCTGTGGACGGGCTATGTTGGGAGAGCGGTCGCTCTGTGAGTGCTCCGCTGCCGCTCACCCACCCCGCAAACACCAACGGGACTTGTGCAGCTTTCAGCGAGCTCCACTAAGGACATCCCCAGTCCCAGATGGCATTTCTGCACTTAACGACCCTTGGTAGAAACGCGTCTAATGATTTTAATTCCATGTGAAAAGTGGCACTTTTAAAGCTTCTCAGTGTTTCCTTACTAACGTACCCCAAATACGCCCAAGAGAACGATGGCTCCCGAGCGTGAACGTGTCTTATTCCGTTCTCGGCTTCACTACTGCACATTTCATCAAGGATGGAAAAGTAAGTATGGTTTTCCATAAGAACCAGAAAATGTAATTTTTTGTGGCTTTTTTTTCCCCAATAAATCACTAACCATTATCAGTTTTTGGTAAGTGGCAGACATGTAACACACATTACTTCAAGGGGATTACATCTGAGGCTCTCTTTAAAGGGGCTTCATACTGACATCGTCGTTACCACCACAAGTGGGTATAACAAGTCCTCCTTTCTGTGTTTAAAAAATAATCACGGTATCATGGCGTTTTACCATTGCACTTCCTCCTTCTCTTGCTCTCTTCCTACATCCAGCCCCATAGGAAGCAATCATTTCTATGCAAATGCCGTGTAATAGAAATATAACTCCTCCACAACCTGCCTTTCCTTGGGGAAACCAAGCTGCTGCCTGTGTTTGGATACGTACAACATAAAACCCGCTGTGGTTTCCAAGCAGAGCGCTCCGCTGCAAAATTTTATGATATTAATGGCCTTCTGCATCATTTACATATTCATGTCTCGCTTCCGACTTGTGCACACTTTATTATTTTTGGAAGGGCAGTAATAATCTCATTTACACAATAACCGATATTGCCCAAATTCAATAATCTGTGGCAACTGGCACAAACACCACACGGACCTTATCAGCCGTGTGACCCCCTGTAGTGTTCTTTCATAAACCACTCAGGAAAAACGTTTAGAAGGCGATGCCAGCTAGGAGGGAGACCGCTGGTACGAACAGTTAATTGCAAAGTGCTTCATATTCCCTCATCTCAATGGGGAACGTCAAGGTTGTAGCGCTCGGCGACCGTTTGGGGCGAAAACACGAGAAATTGGCCTGTTCCCAGCAAGGTATGCAAGAGGCCACTTTGCATACGGACTGCTTGTCCCCTCCTGCTCTGAAGTGAAAAAAACCCAGCAGATTGGGATAATAAGGGACAGGAATTATTAGCAGGGAGCACTCCTGTCGTCTCCATCAATCTGCAAAGCAGCTGGTAATCTCTTGAGTAGGTACGGTCTTGCTGATGAAGCAAACAACCCACTCCGTCTGGATTGTAGGACACGCTGCAGCGAGGTTTGGGCTAAAAGGGGCGGATTTGTCTGTTTTGCCTAGGGTCCAAAATGTCATGCTGGGGGTCTCTCTGCTGCAACTTGAGGCCATTTCCTCTTGTCCTATCACTTACTACGTGGGAGAAGAGATTGACCCCCCCTCACTACCCATTCCTTTCAGGGAGCTGTAGAGAGCGAGAAGGTCTCCCCTCAGCCTCGTCTTCTCCAGGCTGAACACCCCCAGGTCCCTCAGCTGCTCCTCATAACACTTGTCCTCCAGACCCCTCACCAGCTCCGTTGCCCTTCTCTGGACACGCTCCAGCGCCTCAATGTCCTTCTTGTAGTGAGGGGTCCAAAACTGAACACAGTACTCAAGGTGGGGCCTCACCAGGCATCTCTCAAGCCTCATTGCTCTGTCTGGGAAAAAAATAAAAAAAAGATAGTTGTGCTTCCTTGCTTAACACGGCTGTTTGGAGAGAAAGTGCAGGAGAAGGTATGAAACCTTCCAGGCCAGTAGACGTAGGGGCTGTGTAAGATTAAATACAGCTACAAAGCAAGCGCTAGCCACAGAGGCTATGGCAGATTCTGAGCATCAAGATGTTCTAAATGGAAGACATGGTGAATTGTTAACTCAGAAATTAAAGAATTAAATCCTTCACCTTTTGAGAAAACGCATACAATGAAAAAAAAATCCATCTGAAACAAAAAATTTCCTTCAAACAAGACCTGCCCAAAGGTTGTTGCGTAGAAATTCCTGTTTTCTAAAGTTTCAGTGTGGAAACTGGTAACTGCACACAAATTAATAAGTTAAAAAAAGGCTCAAAATATAACTCATAAAGATCTAAAAAATGTTCATATTAAATTTAGCAGATTTTTGTCTTTCTTTTCATCAAAGCCCTTGGTTGTACTTCACCCGAACTTGTTCATCTCTCTCATCTTATCCGTGGGGAGGTAAATGAAACCGAATGCATTGTTTCTGGTTGACGAAGCATTTTAGCCTCCCTCCACAGGCTCATCTTTCCATTAATAACACAGTCCTACCTCTAACAAAAAGATTATATTTTCCAAAGTGACAACAACGAAGAAAAAAAAAAATCAATGCATAGGTGACATTCTTTGAGGAAGTAAGTAGAAGAAAAAACCTTTCCGCTAATCAAACAGAAATAAAGCAAAGCGACGTGAGAGTCAGCAGTTTGGAGCCAAATCTCCATCCCTTTGCAGTTTCCAGTGTCTGCAGGTGTCTCTAGGTTTTACTCTGTCTTTACTGCTTTGTTTTGGGTTCGGGTGTTGGGGTTTTTTTTTCATTTTGATGTATTTTGGCGGTAAAGAAGACTTATGGCTGGCTTCCGTGCTAAATCAGCGTATTGTTGGATCCACCTGGATACGCCGTTTTCCCTGCGGCTGGTTGACCTGACACCCATTCTCGGAAGAGCTGGATGCAGTCCCGTATTCAAACCGGGGAAGAATTGAGCCCTGATCCATTTGCGCTTGAAACGGCTGGAAGTGTACTTTTCTAACCTTGTGGGAATTTAAAAACATTAGCCTAATTAAAACTGTTGTTGTATTTGTTTTGTCAGGCTCTCCCTTTTATCTGCATGATAATGATTTTGCCTCATCAGTTCAAGAAGTGTCTGTGGGTGGAAGCAGTGAGTGATAGATTCATATAATGAGGCTCTAAATGACTACAAAAGACTTTACATCGCTGTGAATCATCCATCTACAGTGCTGCATTATTCAGAAATTAATGCAACCCTATAAATGAATAATGATTTAAATGTACTTTTAAAAATTGTTAATGCTCCAGCATTTTTTCCTTCTCTACATAATCAGAAAATTGATTATGACTACGACTAGACCTATGTTCTTAATTTAACTTATGTAATGGTAATGTAGAAGAAGTCTTGTGACAACAATGAAAATGGAAAGATTTCCAGGAGACGAGAAATGGGTTTATAACCTTCAGAATTCCCTAGCCAAATTCAGTCGACTTCAGAGGGAATTAACACCAAAAAAAAGCCTCCTGAAAGGCTGCAGGGTCTAGAGACAACTGAATTATTGCCAAAGTTGATCCAAAATAGATTAGAATAGATGTGGAATAGCTAAGAATAATATGACACAGGAAATGTTTTGCCTGTTATTTGTTTTCTCATATTACTCTTTTTTTTTAAAAACGAGTGATTAAGAGAGTCATAAAGCAAAGAGCCGTATGAGCAGCAGAAATAACACAAACTGATTTCCCAAGTGCTTGTCTGAGGATGGTATCCCACATAGATTATCTGATGAACAAAAGAGGGTGAACGCGACCGCAGCCTTCATCACAGTGGGATCTATAAAAGGATTTCATCACTCCTCTAACCGGATTTTTATTTTTCGAAAATACTGATAGCTCGCTCTCTTTGAGACAAGACTGATAAACAGACTCAACACTGTCGAAGGCAGGGAGTTAACCTACAGATAAATAGAGACAACCAATTGCAAAGAACGGTCATGTAAGTCCTCAGAAACCGGGATAAAACCAGTTATGATGTTACAACGTTGGTTTCAGCGCTTCTGAGACTTAAATACCCAGGCTGCCCCCCTGGCCACATCATGTACATTAGGGTACCGTAACGCAGGTTATGCCCCCAACTCCAGCCCTGTAAAGCTGATTCTATTAAAATCACTAGACGTATTCTGCTGTTTTTAGGAGGATGGAGGATGTGATCAAGATTAGAATCGAGCCTATGCATTTTACTGAACACCATGTGAACAACATACATATCATTTCTTCAGGCACACGTTTTAAACCAGGTATTACCTAAATTATTAAATGCTTTTCTGTTCAAGTTATAATAGCAAGTTTTCAGAAACAAACCAAAAATGAGAAATCGTTCTCCTCACACAAAAACAAGTGAAACGTAATAACTCTCTTCACCAAAAGACTGTTGAACAAGGTTTCTTTCTTGCCCAATAATAAAAGTATAAAGGACACGTATTTAGTGTTTCATTGCACCTAGAGACTTAAAAGAATCTTCAGCCACAGAAGATGGTTTCAATAAAGCCATCTTCCACTAGGATTGTTTTATATTCCACAAGTCCCTATTAAATTATCGTAAATTATTGACGGTATGAAGGACATGAACTCTGCTAAGGTTACAGTCACAGATGTCCCCCTTATTAAACCCTGTAAAAATCGCTACCGCCCGAGCAGCAGAATTGAGTTTGTATCAAAGACGCAGTGAAATATTGCCACCCACCTATCAAACCACTGCTCCTTCCAATTACGTGGCGTTTGATAAACCTACCAGTATGTACTTTCGTTATTACCTAATTCCGCTGATAAATTGTGATCTCAACATTTTTGCCCACAAATGATTTACTAGGCCGAAAACAATCTTGCCTGTCTTAATTCATCTTAGCCAGCGAGGCTTGATTAAAGGATTGGACGAACACTGGGACCGCGGCGTTATCTGATTGTTTGGTACGGGACCACCCAAAGAGATCTGCCTGACATTGGCCCACAGTAACTTCTCTTTCAGTTATGGGGAGACACGGTCCCGCTCTATATCACATCTAATAATACAGGCGAGATCTTGACAATATTCAGACACACTAATAACGACGAAAAACGTCTCCTTTTCTATCACCTGCCGAGCAATACTTCTGTTTCTGCAAATTGATTACTTGTACCGAGTCAAACAAAATTTCTCAAGCTTCACGTCCAGGATTATACATTTTTCATAGACGGCGAAGAAGAGAAGCTGAAGTTTTCAATTTTTTATAGATTTTAAGGGAGGTAGATCTTTGAATCTGTCAATATGTTTTCCCCCTTCAAGAAGGAAAAATTTTGACCTCGATGATAATTAATAGCCAGCTATTGAAAAACAAGTGTCTCATCTTAATATTGGATAGGATCTTCGGTGCCTTCTCTTGCAGCTGACTAAACAGTTAAGCCAGTAACACCAAAATTAGGGTGGCTGCAATTTTCTAATTAATTTTGGGGTTTTTTTGCACACCCCCTCCCCCATGTTTCTTTGTCTATTTTTTAATTATCAGCAGTAGTTTCTGTCTTTAGCACTCTCTCGACTGAGCTCATTAATTAGGAAAAAACCCAAGTTTCTGCTGTTTTCTAGAAATTTTGTGGGGGTTTATTCCAAAACCAAAATGTAGAATGATTCTTTTGGTATTCGTTATCAAGGAACTGAGCAAAAAAATCCTAAACTACCTCACACCTCACAAGTGCATTCGTTTTCTCTGTTTTAAATAAACTCACTACATGGATTAAACTAGGGGGGGGTGGCGCCACTTTATACAATTAACTTTGATGATTTGTATGGAAAGCATACAAATCTGGCTCTTCTGTATTTTTGGGAGAGCTGGGAATGTGGCTATTACTCGTATAAACTCGCACGGGAAAAGACAGGATCAATAAGCAACGAATCCAACTGTTTCAGTCCTTCCTGGACACACACACAAATGGAACATCACTTATTTGTCTTGTACTTTCCTGATCTTCATCGTTACAAGCTGCCAACCTTAAAATAACTTTGGTACCTGTTTTTAAGAATTCCCAGCCCCAGTTCTTGAGAGCTGATCTCAAAAGCTGTAGGAAGTGCTTTATCTGAAACTTGTAACATTAAACAGGGATTGCCACGATTCATAAATTATTCTCTTTTTCATGTTTAAGACTGACAAATGTGCCAACTTCTCAATTTAATTAGGGAAATTCTCTGCAAGAGATGCATTTTAGTTAAGTTCTCTTCTCCCAGTTTCACCTTAGCTTTTGTCCTTTACATCAATCTAAGAAATATACTCAACTTGTTCTCTCAGAAATCATCTCATGTAGATAAAACAAAATGCTTCATTTTACATATTTACATTTGTCTTGAAAGATGCCTTCAAATCCTCCTCTGCCTGGTAGGGAGATGCATTGCTCTTCTGAGCTTCCTGAAGGAACAGCTTCCCGATGCAGAGGAGTTAAAGGATGTGAAGTCATTATTATGCAACTGCCTTTCACAACCACCTCACCTTCTACCTCCCGTCCATGAATTCCACCACTACATTTCATTCACAGAAATTTGCAGCAGGGAAAGGCCAATCAAAAGAAGGGTTGAGAAATAATCAGGGAGGAATAACTCATGGAATGGTGTGGGTTGGAAGGGACCTTGAAGACCATCAAGTTCCAATCCCCTGCCATGGGCAGGGACACCTCCCACTAGACCAGGTTGCTCCAAGCCCCGTCCAGCCTGGCCTTGAATAAATGAATTACGCTGAATGTTTAAAGTAAAATATTCTATACAGTATTTCTGCATTAATCATAGACTCTGAAGAGGAACGGAAAATATTTTTTTCATTGGAAGGATTTCAGACATTAAACTTCCATTACTTTTTCCCTGCATTTTGCTTCAAGACCCTGAAACACAGAAGTCATTGGATCCTTACGCAGTGGCTTGCAAGTCACAGTCTTAACTATGGATTTACCACTATTGATTCAGAATGCAGTAGCCTAGGAGAAATATATCAAGTTGATTAAAATTACCCATTTTTATTGAATTCTTTTGTAATGAATTTTCCCCTAGCTGAACAAAAAGCACAGTAATGCCATCTAAACTTCTCCTGTAGGGAAGAATCAGAGGCAGCAAAATGGGGACATGACTTTGAACTTAACAGGCGTTGTCTGTTCTCATCTCAGCTATGTTTGCAAAAATACTGTTCCCCAAATTACACCAGATGTACGTAGTTTGAACATGTGTATCGCTGTTACTGCAATGCAGCAGCAATATCCATGCCATACACGATAAAGTATATTATTCTAATTCGATTAATTTTATAGTTATGGTTACACTTGGAGAGTTTCTTTTAGTGAGTTACGGCATATGCAGGGACTGGGATTTTTAGATATGAAAAGTGTTGCTTAAGACTAATTTTAGAATTCCAAAAAAGAAATCAGAAAAACCCCACAACTTTTTAACACGGAATTTGTAGAGAGGCTGTAATGAACGCACACATGAATGCTATTCCTTTTCTTGACTGTGGGTAGATTGGGTAGATTAATTTCATTCCCAGGTACTGGACTTTCCCCTGACTTCCCCATTTCTTGGTTTTCATAAATTATAATGCTTTGAAAAATTTTGAACTACTGTAACTTGGGTTTTCTAAAACTTAGTGAGCGGTAAGTGACATGACATTTAAAATGTGGTTTATTAAATTCCTGAATTACACATGCATTAGTTTTACAACTGGCAAACCCACAAAGATTTAATAGAGTTTCTGTCATCCCAGGTAACTGTTTATCCAGGTATATTAGTGCATTTTCTAGGACCTATAGATTTTAGTGAAATTCCTTTTTGACATATATATATATATATATATAATTACGCAAACGTTAAACACCATTAGCTGACAGAATAGGTACATATGAGAAACTAATCAATATCAGTCCTTACTAAAAAACCCCTCCATTGAAGAAATCAACATAGTTATTTAAAATAAAGAATTTCCAAATGGGAGATCAAGCTGTCACTCCCTCAAACATCGAGGCAGTGACAGGTCGGCATGGACTGGAGAACGAATGGAGTCTCGAGACGGTGACCAAGGGCACCGTGAATGTAAGTATTTTCAAATTTTTCTGTGCACTGGATAACTTAGCCTCCTTTCCTCAGTGAACGAAACTTGTCTAAGTATTCTGATAATGGCTTCGGAGCTCATGGGCCAACCTGAACCAAATCTGACAGCTGAATAAAATCCAGTAACTGTTTCCCTACAAATTTTGTATCGTAGGTAGCTCAGAGAGAAAAGAAAGCGCCAATACTTGCCCCCTATTCACGAACAATGTGACCTCCAATCTTACTCTTACGTTTAAGCACAGCCATTTTCCAAAGGTTTGAAAAAGAACAGGTTTTGAAAAACTGGAAGCGTGGTTTTCTAGCCCAAATACTTCATCTGACTTCCAACAATTTTCTTTGTCTTAGTCATAAGTATTTCCTTCCTAATACTCTTATCCTTTTGGTTCTCACGCAGATTGCTCTGTGACACATCCCTGGACTGTTTCTTTTTCTTGTCACAGCCCTGTAAATTATATCGAAGGCCATACTCTTTATTTTACTTTTTTTGGTCTCATTTATTTATTTAATGGTATCGTGGTTTATCAAGCTCATGGCTATGTCTGTGAGCTTTTCCCCAACAAAACGCAGCAGCAAAAGATGCAAAGAAAAAATTAAATTGTTCCAATTTTGTAAAACTAGGGTGTTAGGTAAAAGAGAAACCAGGTTTTGAACAATTTTGTCCTAATAACGATTGATCCTACTGGGGAATTTCTGCGGCAACCAGCATGTCACTGCCAAAATATTCAGCAGAAAGGGATTATAGGTATATGCAGAGATAACATAATCTTCATATAAATCAGTTAAACAGTCAATCAACCAAGAGACACAAATCCATAGGAATTCTGGCTTCATTAGTTTCACTGCTCACAGAACTACTTGGATTTTTTTTTTTAATGGTGCTTTAATCCTGTTAGATTTCCGAGGCGAAGCAGTTACGAGATTGAGCTAGAATCTATTCCTTCTTATGCATCATTAAACAGCTCCAGAGTGAATTAATTACATCTGATCAACCCACTGAAGGCAATAAGGCCATGAAAGGTGCAAGTCAGGGGCTGCAAAACATTTATTACTGATGACAGGGCATCAGAAAGGAAACTCTGACTTTCAGATCCAAGTGTGAGCTAAAGATCTAAGCTTGAGTTAGTAGGGCTGGTTTTAGTGAAATAACTCTTTCATTCTACAAAGTGGTTGCATTTGAAGTGCAAAAATGGAATACAGAATGCTGCGATATTATTTTCATTTTTACAGAGCCATTTTTGAGCGCGATACTACAATTTCACTTCGATGCTTCAGGCTTTGCCACTGACCTCGATTCCTGCAGGACTACATTCAGCACACAAAAGAGCATATTGGGCAGGACCTCAGGAGCCCCCAACCCACTTGGATGATGATCCAGGAATCTGCTCATGAATAGCAGAGGTCACAGGGACATTTGCTAATCACAAGCTCTTCAGCTACAGGCAGGCTGTCACCATATCCTCATTAGGAACTTGGTGGCTCTCACTCTCGGTACCAAAACTTCCCGGACAACCACTGCAAGTCCTGTGGACTGCAAAAGACATACTTCTGCATGGAAAGAAACACCACGGGTGGGGTATTGTCAGGAGTGTTAACCATGTAGATGACAGTGGGGTTTTAGAGAGCTTCTCCTTTACTAACTGGACACAGCTGCATCTTTTTTCCAGATTGACATAAGACCAAGATGTGACTCTGCAGCACTGAGACAGCTCTTATTCACAGTAGGAGCTGGACCATACAGGAATAATGGTAGATCACCTACTTGGTTCATCCAGAAACTGAACCTGTAGGAACAGAGCTAGGTTCAGAGCTGGATTTAGTCAGCTAGCCACAAAACGTGAGCCCTACGGGACAACTCAGATGCCAGCACAAGTGGAATGACACACAGGCATAAGGCTGTCTGCATCCATCTATCTCTCCAAGAAAAGCTTCCCTCTCCTTTTCTGGGCCATAACCCATCAGGGCTTGTGCTCTTCATGCCCTACATCTATGTCCTCCTGCCTCCACCTCTGAACACAAAGTCTCCTTGGCAAGCCAAGACTTTTTCCTGCTCAACACAGCAAATCTGGAATCTTTCCATCCCTCCAGAGGTCAGGACTAGCAAGGAGTGCCCATGGGCCAGCAGTCCCACCAGGGCCACGTGGGCCTGCTCTAACCACTGCGTGGCTCTTCCGGATGAGTTTGCTTCTCGGTCTGCTGTACGGAGAAGCTGGGGCTTTCTATGAGCACTATATCACCTTGGTGTTTCTGCTGTCAGGATGAAAAATAAAACTCCACACCCAGCTGAATGGTGTGACCTCTCCCTTCCCCTGCCTACTGCCTTTTGGCATCTGCCACCCCACATCGTCTTTGCAGTTAGAGAGTATAACCATTTTCATAAGCTTGCTAAATGTATCAATTAAAATGTTGAGACCTTAATAATACCACAATCACTGGGAGACAGACCCAAAACCTCTCTCTTTGGGCAACTAAAATTCATCTTCCTTCCAGTCTCTTTATTTGTGACCCATTGGTTATTGTGCCAGCAGCATCATCTTGTATTATTTTCTCCCAACTCTTAACCCCTTGAGGTATTTGAAGATAAAATCTTATCATGGAATCACAGGATAGTTTGGGTTGGAAGGGACCTTTAAAGGTCATCTAGTCCAACCTCCCCTGCCACGAGCAGGGACATCTTCAACTAGATCAGGTTGCTCAGAGCCCCATCCAACCTGACATGGAATGTTTCCAGGGATGGGGCATCTCCCACCTCTCTGGGCAACATGGGCCAGTGTTTCACCACTCTCACTGTAAAAAATGTCTTCCTTATATCTAGTCTAATTCTTCCCTCTTTTAGTTTAGCTTGTCCTATCGCAACAGGCCCTGCTAAAAAGTTTGTCCCCATCTTTCCTGTAGGCCCCCTTTAAGTACTGAAAGGCTGCAAGAAGGTCTCCCCAGAGCCTTCTCTTCTCCAGGCTGAACAACCTCAACTCTCTCACAGCCTGTCCTCATAGGAGAGGTGCTCCAGCCCTCTGATCATCTTCACGGCCTCCTCTGGACCCGCTCCAACAGGTCCATGTCTTTCCTGCGCTGGGGGCTCCAGAGCTGGATGCAGTACTCCAGGTGGGGTCTCAACAGAGCAGAGTAGAGGGGCAGAATCACCTCTTTCACCCTCGTGGCCACACTTCTGATGCAGCCCAGGATACGGTTGGCCTTCTGGGCAGCAAGTGCACATTGCCAGCTCATGTATTGCTGAGAGTGCGCTCGATCCCACTGTCTAGTGATTGATGGAGTTATTGAACAACACTGGTCCCAATACAGACTCCTGAGGGACACCACTTGTCACTAATCTCCATCTGGACGTTGAGCTGTTCACTACTACCCTCTGGATGCGACCATCCAACCAATTCCTCATTCACTGAACAGTCCACCCATCAAATCCATATCTCTCCAATTTAGACAGAAGGGTGTTGTGGGGGACCATGTCAAAAGACTTATAGAAGTCCAGATAGATGGTATCCACAGCTCCTCCCTTGTTCACTGATGTATCCATCACAGAAGGCCACCAGGCTGGTCAGGCAGGACTTGCCCTCGGTGCAGCCATGCTGGCTATCCCTTTTCACCTTTCATTTTGGTAGGCTAAGCAAACCATAAATTAGGTTCTCTGTTCTCCCTGTCACCTTAACAGTCTTTCTCTGCACACGCTCCTAATCAAATTCACATTTTTAAGCATAAATACACTGTATTTAGAAGAAATTTAACTAACAACCTGAACTACATTTTGCAGTAATACTATAACTGTGTACCTGCACAAAGACTACATTATGCAGCCCTAAACCAGCAGCATCTCTATTTTCTAATGCCTTAGATCTCGCAACCTCACTCTTTTTTCTGTCAAGGCTAGAAAGCGGGTAAGAAAAATTATGACAAAGCAATTTTGTTGGGGTTTACTGACCTCTATTACGTGGAGATATTTCAGTGTTGTCGATGCTGGCAGATTTGTCTGACCGGCTCCCCAGCAGCTGTCCTCACCCACCGACGAGCCAGCCTCAGCCGCACGCTGCCCGAGGGCTGCCTGCTCTTCCAGGAGGAATTCCAGAATTTGGGCTTTGCTCATTTCGCAAATACAGCTACGCTTCAATACAACAATATTCTGTGCAAACCAGAACGGCCTGTCTTTAGTGAGTCATTATGTTAATGAAGTCTATGACCCAGTGAGTGACGGGATACAGGCTGCTGGACCTTCCATCTACATCACAGAATCATAGAATGGCTTAGGTTGGAAAGGACCTTGAAGATCATTGAGTTCCAACCCCCCTGCCATCATCTCAATTTATACAGAAAGGATACCCAATCTTTGGGTAGTTCTTCTTGTACATTTTGCCAAAACTTTTTAAAAATATTCAAACTGACAACATTTTTGCCAGTAATTTGAAAATGCCTATGAAAAAAGTTCATTTTTTTTCAACAAGCTGTGTTACAGAATTAACGGATCCTCTCCTTTTTTCCCCCCATCTTCAACATTCTGCCATAAATGAAATTTAACAAGCAGAGGTAGTTAAACGCATTTAGCACAGATACCTAAAGTAGATTTTAATACTTTCAGTATTCCTAAAATACCTCTTTGAAAAAATACGTAGCTAAAAGCAAGACGTTAGTGTGTGCTGCAGTTTTCTTCAGCGTGACTCTTCAAGAAGGTACGACTACACATCATCTCTGTTACGATGGATTACGAAGACCTTTTGAATTCTGATCGAGGGGGAACTTCAGGTCATGTCACCTGGCACCGGCTGTGTACAACGCTCCCAGGGAATCAGACCTCCGGACTCCTCGCGTTCACTTTGCCGAATTGTAACAATTTGGGGAAGCTTTATGTTCTTTTTATACACCTCGTTAATTCTTATGGGAAAGATTAAAACCACTACCCCGTTCAAGACCTTAACGCAGATAGCCTCAGCCATTTTTTTTGGTGCTTCAAAATCCTGTGGCCATTCCCGTTTTACAATTCTGAACTGTAGAGGAGGGAACTTTCTACAACTGATGTAAGAGCACTGTGAAAGAGACCCCAAACCCATGGCTTATTTCACATACTTGAGCAGTCTCACTGTGCAGTTGGGACAGGTGGAATGGAGAGAGCTTTCCCTGTCCCACAGAATGTCAGAGAGACACTGGAAAGAATAAATGGCAGTTTCTTTATAAATGTTGGAGTCACAGATAAGAAAGCTGTCCTTCAAAGCTTCGCTCGTCAATGGGAGTGACAGGACACGCACACTATTGCTAACTGTAATTCCAATTATTGAAAGACTTTTTAACCTCTTCAAATGTCAAAGACTATGAAGAATCTTGCTGAAGCCAATGGTCCTCTTCTCTTTTAAAAAATTAAGCATGTGTGGGCCTAGAGCTAACATAACTCAACCATCAAACAGATTCCCTTCTCCACATCCTCAGCATGTCCCAATTTATGCCAAGAATTTTTAATCTACAGAATAATCATTCCAGTACTTGATACTGACTGACAAAAATATTGAAAAAAGTTATTTTTGTGGGATTGATTACAACTGTGTGTGTTTTAAACTTAAACTCTTACTACAACTACAATTATAAATCAACAAGCACGTGTCTCCAGAGGTTTCCCCCGTTATCACATGATGGTTAAATGACGGAATGCTTGAAACTTCATAAACACCAGAATTGTACAAAATTAAAATCTGTAACTTCTTATCTAGAACTAGATAAAACTAAGACTAACTACAACTGGTTAGGAAAAAAAAGATCTGGTTAAAACTGTTACCTATGCTTTCACCAAAGAATAGAAGTAGAAATAATTTCATGAATAAAAAAGGAACTGCAACTTGGGCAACCTGGTCTGGTGGGAGGTGTCCCTGCCTATGGCAGGGGGGTTGGAATTCGATGATCTTCGAGGTCTTTTCCAACCTAAACCATTCTATGATTCTATGATTCCATGACAACTAATTCACTGTTACAGAACAGTAAATACTGAGCATTACTGCTTGTAGTAGAAAGTTTACAGTCTTTGACTAAATCCATCATGCCTCTGCATTCCTGTTAAGCTTATTGAATGTTCTGGGTACCAAAGTCATTCAGCACCAAGTGAACGTGTATTGTAAAATAAATGTGACGATGTCCACACCAGATTAAAAGCCTGCGGGGGCAGGCAGCGAGGAAGAGCGTGACGAAAAGGACCCACGCACCAAGTTACTTGATTTTCAACAGGAATGAAGTTGGCAGTGGTATCGGCAAGGAGACGGAGCACGGCCACGCGTGCGGCGAGCCTGCCACCGGGTGATGCTAACACCAAGGCAGGGGTGGGACTAAGTTTATACAGTCAAGATGTGGGTACCTCATCACAGAGAAGTGTCAAAAGCTACAGACAAAAAAATACCTGCCAGATGTTACAGGACAGGCCAGTCAAGCGCCCGGAGGAATCTCCATCCCGTCAGTTTTCTAAGTGCAAATCGGTGTTAAGAATCTGAAAAAAAAAAAGCATCTGTGTTAAATCTTCAAAAATACTGCAGTTCCAAATGACTATAGCTGCTTTTAGCTCCCTTTCTCTGTAAATTCTGACTTCCTGGGTTCTTTTAACTGCTGTTTAAATTATATTTACTATTATCAGATCCCAATTTCCCTGTGAAGTTGCTTGCTTCCATTTCTAGATCCAAATTTTTTTTTAAAAAAAAAAAAAGGAAGCAAAAATACAACTGTTACTGGATTTTGTTTAACTGATCTTCAATGTCTGTTGGCGTGGTCCAAGGGTCATTGACTATTCAGACTTCTTCCTGAAACAGAGAAAATTGAATTTCCCCCCCCCCTTAGGCTAAGAGTTTTATTTATAAATGCTGGTGAAAAAAAAAAAATTAACTGATGTTCAGTGGTTATTGTGTATACACTCACAGGGCCTCCTCTTACCAAAAAAAAAAGCTGCATTAATTAGTTAAACTTGTATAAATGACCTAGCTCTACCATTGCTGTAGTTGGTAAATAGGTGTTAATGACAAGGCATTTCAGTATTTTCTTGGCAAATCAATAGTTTCAAAGTAGAAATTGCGATTTTCTGCCAAAATTAATGAATCTGCTGCTCTAGAGGTCAGGATGTCATTTGTAGTGGACTGTGCAGCCTGGGAAAGAAATCATTCCTCAGTGCACTTACTCACATCGAAATGTAGCATTGGTCCAGCGCGAATATTGATAGATGTACGAGCAGGAGGTTAGAAAGTATAGACTGGAATAGAAGGCAACAAACGCCTGAAGTCAGGGAGATAGCTGAACTAAAAAAAGACCTTATTTAAGTGTTTGTTGTAACAAGAATAATGAAACAAAGTACACCAAGTCCCCGGAGTGGTATTTTTTCTGTGGCTGGCTCCCAAAGAAAGGTAAAAGAGTTATGAAAACAGCTCATTTCCCAGCTCATTTCAAATGCTGTCCTCTATGTCAAGTTGAAACAACTCCAATAAACCCTCCAGGCTTCTTCTGCTCCTGGATCTCATTTCCATGGCCTTGGCCAGCACAATAATTCTGTTGTTCCGACACGTGAGAAACCATCAGCTGCGGTATTTGCTGGGACATGGTGCCCACGCTGGAGGCTGAGGATGGCATCTCCTCCTTCTCCAGACCATGACTCCACGTTCTTTAG
The DNA here is from genome assembly GCA_008711295.1 of Anarhynchus alexandrinus. Lineage (NCBI taxonomy): Eukaryota > Metazoa > Chordata > Aves > Charadriiformes > Charadriidae > Anarhynchus > Anarhynchus alexandrinus. The sequence goes on from VUYV01000262.1 coordinate 408,941, forward strand.
CTACAACCTGGAATTGCCCACGCTGGAGGCTGAGGAAGGCATCTCCTCCTCCTCCAGACCATGACTCCATGTTCTTTAGCTACAACCTGGAATTGCCCACGCTGGAGGCTGAGGATGGCATCTCCTCCTCCTCCAGACCGCGACTCCATGTTCTTTAGCTACAACATGGAATTGCTCACACTGGAGGCTGAGGAAGGCATCTCCTCCTCCTCCAGACCGCGGCTCCATCTTCTTTAGCTACAACCTGGAATTGCCCACGCTGGAGGCTGAGGAAGGCATCTCCTCCTCCTCCAGACCATGACCCCATGTTCTTTAGTTACAAACTGGAACTACCCACGTAGGAAATCCCACTGGTTTCATCCAGGACTTACCTGTTCTAGGACGAAAGACCCAAAATCTTGACCGTGTTGCACAAGTGCATTACGATTTTGTAGCTGAGATCTGCACATTAATCTCTATTAATTAAGAAGTTGAAAGAAAAGGCACTTTCTAACTAACTAACTAACTAACNTGTTCTTCAGTTATAACCTGGAATTACCCACGTAGGAAATCCCACTGGTTTCATCCAGGACTCACCTGTTGTATGATGAAAGACCCAAAATCTAGACTGCGTTGCACAAGTGCATTACGATTTTGTAGCTGAGATCTGCACATTAATCTCTATTAATTAAGAAGTTGAAAGAAAAGGCACTTTCTAACTAACTAACTAACTAACTGCAGTGATTTTCAGAGTGAGTGTCTACTTTAACTTGGAGTTTAAATACATTCCTCCATTTTAAAGTATTCTTCAGACTTTCTGTAAATAAAAAAGTTTCCCTTGTCCCTAGGCATATTTTTCCAAGGTTTCACAGCTCTAATTATTATGAGCAATATCTTCATGGTCTCCTGCTACATCGCTCAAAAATATAACGGAAAGAGATCTATTTTGAAAGTTTCTTTGAACTTCGTAAGTCGATGATTTCTTATATAACTGCAATAAAAACCTCTGGGAAAGAACCTATTACGAGTACTGTGTCAGCAATTTTAGCTTATTACAGATGGCTTGCTCCCCTTTCCACATAACTATTTAATGAATTTAAACTAAGGATTGTATAATTTCACAGCCAGCAGCAGCCGTGCGCTTTCACCGGGAGTTTTTTAAGCTGAGATTACGGACCAATTTCGGAAAGGAAATTAATGAAGAAGGTAATTCCTAAACGCAGCTGAGCAGTGTTTGACGTCGGTCATCTCAGCGGGAAGTCGGCACCCGACCACATCTTCCGGCAGCGGTGTCAGGGATCCCACACCGCCTCCCAGCGTCACGGCCATGCGGGAGATGTGTTGAAGATGTTGGCCCGGTGACACCCCGGCGCGGAGACAGCGGCTACGGGAAGAACCGGGGCAGCGCCAGCAGCCACGAGCAGCATAACACCACCATCCTGGGAGGCAAAGATCTAAACGCTCCGTATTTTCCTATTTTCGGGTGGCTGGTAGGAGATTCAATGTCAATGAATGTCAATGGTTGTCAATAGTGAACCTCCAGGAGAAGCTGTTAAAAGGCAGCAGATCGCCCCGTTCAAGCGCGCTGGCTCTTAGATCTCAACTGGATGTTTCCTTATTTTGTTGTTTTTCCTTTCTTATCCATTTTCCAGCCCATTATCCTCACATTTTTAAGCAGTTACGGTAGGAAGTACTCTCTGTCCTCCCCTCCTCCCGTCACTCTGTTAGGAAGCAATTGTTACTGCTCCTTGTTAGAACAGCAGTTATCAATGAAACTATTTATATATATCTTTATGGATATATATATTCTTATATATATTTATATATATATATATATTTTATATATATATCCTTATGGATATATATATGGTCAGAGTTTAATTGTACTAAGAACTGTAAATAAGATAAAAATAAAACAAAGCAGCTCTCCCTCTCCCTCTCTCGCTCCCTCTCCCCCCCAAAAAAAATCACAAACTGTTTCCCACAGAAATCTTACTTCTAGGACAATAACACAAAGCTGATGAAAGAAACACAAAGGGAGGGTAGAATAAGAGTGCAAAAATACTGTATGGACATAATTCTTTGCTCACGTTACAATACCATCAGAGGCTTTAGCATCTGTAAGAGGAGAATCAGGTCTTTTTACAATGGGAATTGCAACCCTCTGCCTTTCAAAACAACTCTGATAACCGACAATAGCACAAAAGACAAAGTTTTGAAGGTTTAAACTTTTAAGGTTCTCCTTTCCCAGCATGACTTTTGTGTGATACTTTTTCCGTACAGAAGTTTTGTACCAATTGTTGAAGATTTAATATTTAGTATAAAGCATAAATTTACTGTTGGCTAAAAATACAGGAAATTCCACACATAGGGTGACCTTATGCTTTTATGAATTTCATTTTTGTTTTTTACAGTTTTGACATTTGTGGACCTGAGTGTTCAAAACCAGAAGTTCCAGTCAGGAAGATTTTGGTTCGCACCCTACACTGACATTACCTACACCAAAACAACGATCCTTTTGCTTTTGCAAAGTCATTAAAACCAAACTTACCCACCATCCACTGACTCATCATCTTCCCATCACAGCCACATATGGAGCACCACTGTTGGCGCATATGACATACATTGCGTCACCGTTGGCACTTCCCATCTCAAATAATACCAGAAAGCAATTTAAAGGTGTGTTCTCTGACTCAGGGGAATGAGAGAGAATGGATTTAATTGAGCATGAGGTTTTTCATTTGAGTAGCACGTAGGAAAATATACCCTGAGCACCGCTGAACCGGACCGGCTCTGCAGAGCTGTGCAAAACGTCTGCGTAGTCCAGGTTTCCAGAAATTCCGGCAGGGATTTTAGAGAAGACAGAGGAACAAATCACTCCAGATTCAAACACCAATGGGTATAAGTCGGAAAAGAGACTAAAGCAGAGTACTCGACACACACCAGTTGCTTAGTGGTCTGCAGAAGATCTGCTTCTCTGGGTGGAACAACTGCTCTCCTGGGTCTAATGGTTTTCTTGAATATGTCGTACTTACAGCATCAAGAGGAAAAAATTATCTGTATTAGTCATAGGTAGCCAAATGCCATCTGTTATCCAGCCTGAAAGTGAACATTCACCACAGACCCTTTCATGATTACAGTTTGCCGTCTGGAGAAGGTCCGACTGCGGGTAAAGCCGCGCTACAGAAATTGCTAAGAGTTTTGTCACCCCCCACTGGGAAACTCTGGTTGGTCTACATATTACAGATGCCCTTGTTAATGTTTTAATTACGTCGTGTAATTTTCTTTTGCATTTTATCGGGAAACCACAGTGCATTCCAAAACCAGAAACTAAAATATTTTTATGTGTTTTTTCAGCAAAAAATTAAAAAACCTCATTGTAAAAGGGAAGAATTGCTTGATATCTACTTTCCTTGTGAAGCTGCTTTCATCAGCTTAGGTTTATGCAAGGTATTTCTAAGTTAGAGGGCTGCAGAATTTGGCCGCTACCCCAAAAGATATCCTGGCTACGGCGAATCACAATGTGGCAAAGAAATAAGGTCACTTTTTTTTTTCTGTCTGGTATCTTCCAAACGCCCCCATACACCGCTAATTATCCACTACCAACCACGTGAGCACATACTTGACATCATTTTAATTCTAGTACTTATTTCAACTGTTGTCCTTTGCAACCTAAGTGCTTGAACCTTGCCTTCAAGTAAAGTGAGGTTAAGTTATTAACACATAATACAAGAAAGAAGCCTACGATACCCATAAAAAGTAATTTTTTTCATTTCTAGGCTAAGCTATGCAACAGCATCGGAACAGAATAGCCGAATTCCCATATTTTTGCAAACAGATAACTAAAAGCAAACAAATAAATCCATAAACATTAACATTTTAATTACTTACATTCTAAACACTGTGATAACAACTAGATAAAAAGCACAAGAGAGATTTCCTCAGCGTCAGTAGTATTAGCTGCAAATATTGCTGCAGTAAGTCAACAAGCAAAGTTTTTATTGTTAAATATGTAATTAAAAAAGAAAACATCATGATCACCGAGGAAAACCTGAACTGATTTGCAACAGAAAATCTTACTTTGAATCAGCACTCCAGAACCCAAGTGGAAGCCCATACAGCTCAAGGATTTGGTTTGTCTATTTCTTATTACTCCCTTTTTCCATAGTGGAAAAATAGATTCATTTCAACTAAAAGAGTGCATTTATTTAGAATCATAGAATCACTGAGGTTGGAAGGGACCTTTAAGATCGTCAAGTCCAACCATTAACCTCCCCTGACCAAACCACTTCTAAACCATGTCCCCAGGTACCACATCTACCCTTTTTTTAAACACCTCCAGGGATGGTGAATCCACCCCCTCCCTATGCAGCCTCTTCCAAAGTTTAATAACCCTTTCAGTGAAAATTTTTTTCCTAATATCCAATCTAGTATTTGCATAATAGTAGCCCTGAAAAAAAAAAGCACCTTAGGACTATCAGGTATAGGATAAAACAGAAAATTACACTAACATATACATTTTTTGGCAGTTTTTCATCATTTTTGTAAGATTCTGACCTATTTTCCGGTATTTTTCTGAAGCTACCGTAACCATCTAGTAATCTCTAAACTAGCCCTGAGAGAAACATATGGCTTAAAATGAACAATTCCTTTTGGAAGAACTGCTTCTCCAGTACCAGGTGAGTCTCTATGATGCTTCTCATAGTGTCATAGTGTGACACTTGCACATCACTGTAACTTAATCCAGTTTTTATATTGCCAGCAGCATTTAGCGGTAGACTCATTACTGGGAAGAGACTCTCCAGTCTTTATGGCATCTTTTACACCCTGGTTCGTGGGTACCTTGGAACTTTAAAACCAACAAATTAAGGGATTTCTACTAAAATGAGGGTTTTACTTGGTAAACACAAGCTAAGGCCCACGCAGCTGTACAAGAAAGTTAGAGAGGGGAAAAAATAAAGTTATGCAAAGTTTCACTAAGGAGCTGATCTTTATAAACGGCTTCTACCATTGAAACTGTTTTTATCATGTTCTTAAAATACCTACTCAGACATACTGCTTTCGTGCATTACACTACAGTATGTCATAACTGCATTTATTACACATCAGTGATAAAATTCAAGCGCATATTAGGAAGTGAGATAACGGGATAAATCGCCTTATTTATTGAATACTTAGTGCAATAATTGGTATTGAAAAAGATCACATGAAAAGATGCTTCAATATCTATCATTTTTCCAGAAATATGCCTCTGTTGAGAACTGGGATGATACGATGCTTAACCTGTACCTGCAGCACTGCAGCCATTAATCTTTCCCAGGTGAAGTGGCAGTTGAGCTCCCAGTTCTACAGTTTGCTTTCTTAACATTAAAAATTTAGCTGCAGAGATTATTTCTGTATCAACTCCTTGCCAGCCTGGGCAGAACTGCCTCTCCACCACCTCCGCCGGGATATCTCTTTGCTATACCTCTCCCCACTGTGTAATTCTGCAGTTATTTCTCCCCTTGAGTCTGGATCCTTCCTTTTTTGAGAGAACATCTGGCTTTCTCCAGCGCCCAGCCAGGAGGACCAGCTCTCCCCCGCCACGGCCGTGTCCCTGCCCGGGGTGAAACCAGCGCTGTGCACGGGAAAGGGATGCTCCAGCCCGACCCACTGCAATGAAAAGGAGTGGGCTGAACGAAAAGGAATCATGCCGAAAAAGAAGCTAAGAATATCACCCGGGCACAAAGACTCATGAAAATACATGAAGGATTTCCCTTGATATACATTCAGACACAGATTGTGTTTACCTCTGCAGGATGTGAAGCTGATTATTCATCACCAGTATCTCATCAGTAACAGAAGTTTCAGTTTCCACCCGCACGCAATGAAAATGATATTATGATCGCATCAGCATACTTTATTATTATTGTTACATCAAATCATCCTCCCTAGGTACGTGTAAACACTTTTTTTCTTTTTTTTTCTTCCACTGAAATAGCTCACTGGGTGGCCTCTTTATAAAATAATGAGGAATAAAGGTGTTCACATAGATTTGTGTCAAAAACTATTCATCCATCCAAGGAACAGAATGAAACAGCATCTCTGCACACCTGTAATAAAATCTGCATGACTGTTCTGATAGCACCAAGTCCCTAATCAAGTAAAAGGGAGCTAGCATCATTAAATAGAGACATCCTGAGGGGCAGCGATAGAACACATTCACCCTCTGTTCAACCCTCACAGATACACAGAAACATAATTTCACACAATATCGAACAGCGGTTCAGACTGTCCAATGTTAAACTTAAAAAGATCTGCGAGACTAAGAAGCACCTTCAAACACACGACAAAAATCAATAAATTTATGGAATTTAACACAGTGAATGAGTCCATGCCACACTAATGACAATGGGAGCCCCATAAGAAAAATTGCAGCTACATACAGTTGGCAAGGTCCCAGCCTAAACCAGTCCTTTCCACTGCCCCGGGATCTCCCAGACCTAGACGAGCCTCGAATAAGAGTATCAGAGTTGTTGTGACGCTGCCAGTCTATAAACAAGGGAGGGTTTTAGGAGAGAGGATTCTGAGGCTTAAAAATGCTTTTGAGAAGCTCATTAAGGAACCGAAATTCATAAATCTCCTGAGTCCGCTGGTAACAGAACTTCAGACAGGTACTACCGTCCCAAAGAGCACGCTTGCCTCTTTTGATAACCCTCAAAGCAGAGGCTCCAACCGCTCCCTATCCTGAGCTGTCTCACCAATTAACATAATTGAGCTTAAATTTCAAGACACTGTTCTGAATTAAATTAGCTTTGCTGTTGCATCTGCCTTCGGGGATGTTTCTCCAGCGAAGCGGCGTCTTTAACCGCTGTCTGTAAACGGTTTCTGTGCCTTTCACCACCCTGGGTTAGACGACTTTCTTCCTAATATTTAGTAAAAATATTTTTTTTCTTGAAATTATTGACTCTAACGCGTCGTTTTTTGTAAAAGCCCTTCACGTATCTGACAGCTCTCCTGCAACTTTCCCAAGACGCGACAGCCCTTGGAATGGGCATTCAAGAGATGAAACACCTTCTGCCAACGAACACCCGTGTCCCGTCCCTGGCCATGCGGGTATATGCACGGATCCACGTGCGCACATACAGCCCGGAGACTAAAAGTGAAAGTAATCCTGTTTTCTGAAGCACATCCGCGTGTTCAGACTGAGAATAATTATTCACTGTTGAAATTCCAGGAAATTTGAAGAGGTGAAATACAAAGCAGTCCAACGATACAGTCCACGAGACCGGAGAAAGGAAGACTCCATGCTGTCAGATCCTCAATGCTGTCACTTAAAAGCTTCTTCCACAAAACACACAAAAGCATTCCCTGAGAAAAGGTTTCTATTTTGGACGGGAACGTTAACTGGATGATCTACTGTAAATTTTTTTTCCCATAACATCTGTGATTTGTTTAATTACGGGTTTATATCCAAATACAAATTACACCAGCTGTCATTCTAATAATAAAAGCAAATAAACAAAGGTGGATTTTTTAGACCTAAACTGTAGACTTGAAATGCCATCCACCTATCAAGTAACAAAAACTTTTCCCATCTACAGCTATTTAGATTTCCTGGGCACAACAGTTATTGATATTTGAGTAAAGCTGCAATAAAACAAAATGAGGAGTAGTTTGTTTTTATTCACAGAAAGGACTTTTCACTGCCCATTTATGTGAATCCTGACTGTATCTATGACAATATATCGCCCAATGCTATAAATAAAATCCATTCGATATTAAAATAGAATTAAGTCCAATTTTTAACTTGCTAAACCCATTTATTTCTTTGTTTCCTTCCTTAATAAGTTTCTAGTCCATGAAAGTCTATTATATCCCACCTTGTGATTACTCTTAGTTTCCTTAATGGCCTCTTCAGCTTTTTAAAACCCAAAATAAATCACATGTATCACTTCTCAGTTATCTGTTATTTTGCTGACACACTGGAGGAAAGAACATTCTCCTTTTGGGAGCGCTGCAATTTGTCCCTCCAGTATCGCACTCATTATAACTCTGTAGTTATTTTTCAGCTAATTTACTAAATACTGAAGTAAGGCCCCTTGGTTTATAAATCCTGAGCTCATCCCTAGCATGCTTTTTAGAGATGGAGAAAAGACAGTTTTCCCTCTGGTTGTCCAGATTTTAATGATCAGGTAGTTCAGGAAACCGATTCTTTAATTTCTGGAGAAATCTTAAGAAAGCGTTGCCTCCGTTTCAGGGAATATATATGAATAACGCCGCTGGTTGTCTATTGTGGTTGTAATCCACTGTATCCCTCAGTGTGCCAACAGCACAGGCGGTAGGGCTATACTCCCCGGAAGAAATGCGATTATCACAAAACGATGCAGAACAGACCATCTGCATCTTTAATCAATAGTTTAAATGTTAAACAAGGCATATCGAGCATCGAAACATGGCATTTACTGCTTTATCCCTTGTGGGGTACAATTATAGTTTATATACATGAAAGCCATTTCATTTGTTTATATCAAGAGATACACTTGTGTAACATCCAAAATAATAATAATGTGCACAATGATCCAGACAGGATTTAAATGTTTTTAACAACTAGCTCCGTATTAAATAACACATCCTTGTATTATTTTAGCAGATTATCTGCATTCAGCACTAAAAAAGAAAATCAGGAGTGAGCTCAAGCAGAAGTGAGATGCAGTTTGATTCATCCCCACGTTACTCCAGTCTTCCTCTGGAGTATATCTCTTCATTTCAGTGGGGTTAAATAAATTAAATATGTGACAAATCAAGTATACCTCCCTGCCCTCCTCTACGCACGGGATTTAAACTCTGCCTGGCCTAAAAGCAAATGTTTATGGGGAGAACTGATGTATATCCTTGTCTTTGCACAGAAACCTGACACATTTCACTGCTTTTGTGGTTGTTTTATATAAGTGTCACCCTTTGTAAAGTTTGGGTACACCTGGGACAAGGAAATCAAAGACCAGGGAGATCCCCCGTCCACTCCTGTCCTCATGGAAGCCCACTGAGGTTCTGAGCCTCTGACCTGCTGCAGCAAAGAGGCAAAACAAAACCCGAAACTCACAGATGGCTGTAGTGGAATGAGACTTTTTGCCGGCTTTTTTTATGTTCTTCCTGTAGATTTTGTTATTAAATTATTTCATTATTTATTATTATTATATTATTATTTTGTTATTAAATTATTTTATTTATCATTTGTAATAAAATTATTATTAGCTCAACACGAGCCAGTAATGTGCAATCGCAGCCCAGAAGGCCAACCACATCCTGGGCTGCATCAAAAGAAGTGTGGCCAGCAGGGCGAGGGGGGGATTCTGCCCCTCTGCTCCACTCTCGTGAGACCCCACCTGGAGTACTGCGTCCAGCTCTGGAGTCCCCAACATAAGAAGGACATGGACCTGTTGGAGCGTGTCCAGAGGAGGGCCATGAGGATGATCCGAGGGCTGGAGCACCTCTCCTATGAGGAGAGGCTGAAGGAGTTGGGGCTGTTCAGCCTGGAGAAGAGAAGGCTCCGGGGAGATCTTATTGCGGCCTTCCAGTCCCTAAAGGGGCTCCAGGAGAGCTGGGGAAGGACTTTTTACTGGGGCATGGAGTGATAGGACGAGGGGGAATGGCTTCAAACTGGAAGAGGGCAGGTTTCGATTGAACATTAGGAAGAAGTTTTTCACTTTAAGGGTGGTGAGGCACTGGCACAGGTTGCCCAGAGAGGTTGTTGAGGCCCCATCCCTGGAGGTGTTCAAGGCCAGGCTGGACGTGGCCTTGGGCAACCTGGTCTGGTGGGAGGTGTCCCTGCCTATGGCAGGGGGGTTGGAACTCGATGATCTTCAAGGTCCTTTCCAACCTAAACCATTCTATGATTCTATGATTAAAGCATACCTAGAGAATGAAAATGCCCCGTCCTCCTTTCCCTTTCTCCACACAGCAGCGTCACTCGTCACCGTGCCCACCAGCCCGCCCTGGGCAGCCGCTGCGGGGCGGCCACCGCTCCCCAGCGCTGGAGCCAGGCACGGGAAACTGGAGAATAAAAATAGCCACGATCTTAGTAGAATTTTGATAATGGAGTTCTAGAACGACTAAGCGATCGGTTTTGACGTGCAATGCAAATCTGATGTTAAAAATATCGTTTTCCTGCGAAGTTAATTATGAATCATTAGAAAGACTGAAATAAAATCTCCCAGCGCTTTCCTTTTTAGCTTTTCTGGGCAAACATGGGAAATTCAGCTCACTTTAGAGACGGGTTACAACACAGCAGACAATTGGTAACTTTTTGTTTTTTTTAAACCAGTCTTGTGTCTCTAAATCATACGATTTTGTTGTTGCAGCTGGAAGTACTACAAGCAAACAGATGTAAATTACCTCAGTGGCTACAGATACCTTCTGCTGAAGCGTATTAAAACGAACAGGTACATGAAGAGACACACGTTTCATGATGGCGATGAAAATTTGATACTTACAGTGAAAAAGCACTAATCGGTTACGACAAACCAAAATAGAAACCGAAAAGTAAAGCATCTTCTCCCCCCAGAAAGTAGCCCCTGGTAAAATTAAATTCAACTGCTTTCTAAGCTCCAGCATCTCCTCGGGCTGTAGGAGGAAATCATCAGTATTGCTGAAGTTACAGAAAAATCCCTTCCCCCCCCCCCCACCCCAAACTTTCTGAAATGGAAAAAGAGGCATTGCTCTCTTCTTCTCTCTTTCTTTTAAATCACTCAAGACAGAACGGTGTTTCAACAGCACCAGGGGTTGGTTTGTTGGTGGATCTTCTAAAGAAAAGCACAAAAAGGCAGAAATAGCAGAGTTTACTTCCCTCTGTTTTCTTTGCACCGTACCTCAACTCGGATCTCAGAGGAATCTTTTTCTGCCCTCAACCTCACCCCCTAACGCTTGAACACTTACGTTAAATTTGGCTGTGGATGGAGAAGAGGGAATTGAGAGAAAGACCAAGGGGAAGAAAGAAGGGAGAAGAAAAGTCAAAAGTATTTAAACTTCCAGGAACATACTAAAGGCAAAAAAGGTAAATTGATACACGTCTGTATATACACAGCGTGACATCAATAACCTGTGACATTCCCAGGCCCAAAAATCAGAGAGGCTGAGATGTAAGGAACTTGAAGGATTAGAGACAGGGCAATAATTCATCAGCATATCCATAAGTACAGGAGTAAGAGTGACATACGGTCCACCAAACACCAGGAGAGACTCAGCCCTTCCCAGGTGAGGATGCTACGCCCCGACAGCGCTGGGACTGCTCGCCTCCTTCTGGATGTTTCTGCCAGAAGGCGATGGTGTCCCAAGGCAATGGTGTCACGGGCGGCACCGTGTTGCCAGCACACTCAGTCGGAAGCTCACAGAGACAAATCCACTGTATAAAGGCGGTATTTACGGCAAAAGACACTACTACTTGCCTATATTTACAAAAAAAAAAAGCAATATTTGCGTGGGTACATGGGCAAACTATCCCTTTCACAGTCCATAAAGTGTGCTGGAGGGGCTGAGCAAGACCGGAGCACACTTCAACTCCGCTCTTCCAAACCCCCCCTGTACTTCAGCAGCACCGCACCAGACCTCAGGGGCTGCTCCAGAATCAGCTCCCACCGAACCCCCCTCCCCGATGCCACGACTTCTAGAGTGGGGAAGGTGCCATGTAGCCAACGGCCACAGCTCGCGGAGGTGCCGCTCCTCTGAGAGCTTCCAAAAGTTGCTCTTGGGCTGCGGCAGGTCCCCGCTGTGCGGGCAGTGGCCGAGCATCCCCCGCTGCTCCCACCACCATCCCTGCCCCGCCGGGGAAGGCTCGTGTGGGGACTGGCAGAGGGAGAAAGCCTCTTTGCTCCTTCCCCCTTTCCAGCGTTATGAGCGCACATCAAGACTCCAAACACGGTGTTCCAAAAATATAACCTGTACCCCTCGCGAGTGAAGCAATTAACGCGACTCGTTGCCTGATTTCCCTTAGCACGTAGCTAAAGCGACGTTACTCTATTAAATCTGCTTCGGTAAGTACTTGTCTCACTCTCGGGATAAAATACCATTTTAATAACCTCAGCAATAAACACGATACCTGCAAAACCCACGCGCTGTGGAAAGCGGCGCCGGATGAAGAGGACGCTGCGGACTCCTCCACAGGTACAACCTCCACCAAACCCACAGAAACGTCGGGTAAGGGGATGTCTGACCCTGCCGGACATCCACGGGAAAGACTCCAGGAAAACGGCTCCATTGGGTGTGATTAAACCCCCTGACAGACCCCGGGAGACCTGCCCTCCTTCTTCATCCCCGGTGACTGAAGGGACAGTTGGTTAGATGAGCTTGGAATAAAGCTTCAGCTCCTGAGATCTAAATAAAATTGTCACTCCCTTGGGTTTCTCCTTTCCCTCATCCCACCGCCACCGGCAGCCACTGTTCCCTTCCCAACAGCCCCAACCCCTCCGCAACCTGTGGTGACCCTTTGGGGAAGCACTGGGGATAAAAGTCTTCGACACGCGTGATTTTATTGAATTCTTGGCTCTATTAATTGATACTTCTCACATTGGGTTCTGTTATGCCACAAGATACTGTTCCTCTGTTTCATTTAAACAATTTTTTTTACCTCCTCGTGGGCTTGTTTCCCCATTTGGTTTTTGCTCTGGTGCAAGTCTTTTGCTAAATTTTGCTAAAATGGAGGACTGTTGCAACATAAGGCAAAACCAGGATCAAATCCTGTTTTATTTACATCGAAATCAAAACATTACGAATGTTAAGAATGTTATGCTTTTGACTAGAAGAAAGAAATACACTTTTTTTAGCGCCTGCACATCGCACCAGCAAAACACCCCAGCCTGAACGCCATGCGGATGCCACTTCTGTGCGGGGCGGCAGTAAGCAGGGAGTTAACGTGTGCTGACAATACACTTAAAAAGCTGATTTTCTTTACAGATATAGATAAGCCGTTCTGGATTTCCTTAATTTCTCTAGTCAGCTTCAAGCACAACACAAGCAAAGGATAAGTAAGACTGTCCTTTCCTTTCCCACTATCAGTTCACATTAACTAATTTACAAGAAAAAGTTTACCTTTATTTAAATGGAAATGACCTGCCTCAAAAACTAGCTTCAGGGTGAGCTAAAGGCTGCTGTAGCCTCAGCAAAATTAAGGTAACTTCATACACATCGCTGCTGATTTGGTTTTTTTTTTCCTTGGTATGGTGGTCAAGTGTACTTTTATTTAAGAAAAGAAAAGCCAAAGCTCAGCTGCCAGGCTAACGACCGGGAATACAAGAGTGGCCTGAAATAGGAAACAGGTTTTTACTGAAATTTCATTTTATCACTTTGTAACACCTACTTGTTCTCCGGAGTAAATTACCTGCAGAGATTGTATTAAAGAATTCCTGGGCACTGTATCGCAGAAGAATAATGGCAATTTCATAGTGATTTCACAGTGTTAAGCATGCACCGCACAAGAAAACTATCACTGCAAAATCCAATTTGTTACTTTTCCAACACTGAATTTTACTTCTCTTTGGTTTGCAATTAGTTATTACAAAAGTTTAATCAAAGTCTCAGTTTCTTCTTCCTCTTTACATGTAGCACAGTCAGAATAAGATGTAACCAGTAATTAAGTAAATTGGACTTGGCTTGGTACACAGGAAATTGAGGATAATTCAAAAACATCATCCATTAGCAACTTGTATATTCACGTAGTACTTTGGATATTTTTAGTAGAGATAAGATATAAATATGTGATTAGAAAATAAAAGTATTTTTCAGGCCCCTTAGAATGATAAATTCTTGTACCTGCATGTAGAGAGGGCTGCACTAGGATTTTAAGGGAAGCTGCTGTTCAAATAAGTGGAGATTGACCTGGAAGAGAGAAATGTAAAGGGGAAAGCATCACAAAATCACAGCGTGGAAAAATGATGCAGAATCTTTTCAAAAGAAGAAAAAGCATCATGGATACAGAGGAAATGGAAAGAGAAATACCTAAAGCAATAGGGAAATTAAAGACAGATTTGGGCTTATCAGACCCTAGAAGAGCGAATAGTAGGACTGAAAATAATGTTTCCAATTGAAATTACGTAGAAAATGCTACGGCAATGTGTGGCTGGTTGCAGTTCTAACCTCTCTTTGCAAAGAAGGAACCTCGTTCAACAGCAAGATAATGATGTTCACATCGTTCAGTCGATTCAAACCCTGTTCTGCACACAGAAAAGTTAAAAATTGAGGTGCAACTGTGAAATACGTAAGACTTTTGTTAAGAAGGGATGAAAGTTGGAAAACAGAGCCACTGAGTCAGGTGTTCTGTCAGGAAAGGATGTGGAAAGCTGCCCGAACTGCTGCCGCGTTGTCAAAAGCAGGAACCCGATATTCAGAAGGTAAATGTGGGACCTGGAGAGCTCTCCTGAAGATGGACACTGGCACGTGTCCTACGAACTCAGCAAGTCTAACACTTTGACAATGTTTTCTCCAGAAGGAAAGCGAAAAGAGTAGAGGTGGAAGAGTTGTAATTTCTACCACTTTTCATCCTTTACTTTATCCCGTAGGCCCGCGGTTGGACCGGGCACTAAGGAAACATAGGGCTCAGATTCCAAGACTTGCCCAACGACATGGTTGGTTTAAACGCCAATATCCCAAAGTCTCCATGGCCACTGGATCCCATCCAGAAGCCCCTAACCACAAGGCGTTTCTGACCTGAGCTTGACGGTGCTTTCTGAGATGCTTCTGTGGGAGGACGCCCTCCAGTCAGCACAACCTACAAACCAGTGAGCACAGCTCCCTGGGAAAAATGAACCATGCCCACCCTCGGCTCGGCAGGCTGGTCAATCACTGCGCTTTTAGAAAAAGTTGTGCACAATCACCTGCATTTTCTGCAGCGGCAGTGATTGGAAAAGAAAGCTGCTATCACGGCAGGGAAGCTGGTCCCGATGGCGGTGCTCAGTGAATGACTTCCAACGACACCGGGCAATGGAAGAACGTCTCGTTTCTGGGTCAGGTCTGGGCAGGTTTATGTGACAAGCTGTGTACACCACAGTAGCCATGGCATGCACAAAACTGTAATTCCAGGTCCCCACAGAACTTGAAAATCACAGGGAAGGTACCCGGTTTTGGTTTATGAGCGGTAACTGCTGCATTTTGGGACTAGCAATTTTTGACTTGAACACTTCAATTCCACCTCAGCTCTGCTTTAGGTATCAGGTCTTTACATTGACTGGAAATATGTTGGATTGTGTTTCACAGAATATTCACTCAATCATTGAGGAATGGCATTCTGCGGATAAAAAATAGAAATATTTAATTAACATCTCCATACAGAGAAGATGCGGTTTGTGTGCTCCGTTCTGCTGTAACGGTTGGTGGACGAGAAGGCTACTCTTACCTTTAGAGCTGCTAACTTTGATGTATATTTGCTCAATACATATGAAACCAGACTGATCATTATGGAGTTCTGCTATTTCAGTCCAATTCATCCCCATTTTCTCTTTGATTTCTCCTCTTTCTTCAGTATATTACTTTTTAGCTGAACGAGTGTGAGTTGTCATTTGGAGTTTCAGTGCTACATCTTTGATTCATGTGATAAAACAGCAAGTGCAGCAGACAACATCAAGAACTGCCTGTGAAAATGCTGATTTACTCTTGCATTGCTTTGTTCTGAAAGAGATACCGAAATAACGAATCCATGGCACACAAAGAAAACCTGGACTAGATTTTTAAAATATTAGAGCTTGGTTTACAATATAATTAATGAAATTTCATCTTCAAGTCCATGGACACATGGGATGTCTTTAAATAGAGTTCATATCCAAGCCACTGCTGTCCCTATCATCCATATCCATATGTCCCTATCATCCATATCCATATGTCCATATCTAAATGGTATGATATTGTGGCTGTACTTCACCCCCTCTCCCTCCCTGGATAAACAATTTGCAAGGAACTGAGGACTGCTAGCTAAATTTCGGTATAAATATCTGAAATTAAAACCATGAACTGAATTTGGGGCATTCTGTGAAGTTGTAAAAATAGTAAGTTAATCAGTGTGCCTCTCATATGTTACTGTTATCTATTTTAACATAAAAAATAGAATTATATTATTGACCCTCAGTGCACAAGTGTTACAAGGCTATATTTAAGCCTCTACACACCAAAGCTTCAACTACAGTAAGACAACAGTGAATTGTGCTGTTGCACAAAGTCACACCTCACGGTCACTTTAATATATTATCGCTTGAGTTTAAGTGTAAAATTAGCTAATATGGCACTAGATACACACCAAATGCACGAGGATTAAGTGGACAGAGGAGATTTCATTAACAAATTCCAATGCAGTTTAAAATTACGTGAATAAGTAAGTTCATAAACGCAGCATTTTAACCGATACTGAACGGTCAAGGGTAGAAACAGAGGACCCGGAGCCTACAATTTTGTTTTTGTTGCTTATTGTAGTTTTGACGTTGACGTTCTTCAGGTTTTTGTGACTCTGACTACTGCTTTTATTTCACGTGGAAAACACAGGTAGGATTTAATCGTCGTGATTATCCTGAAAAATGAATACTCCCTTAAAGGAGAAAGCCATTGTTACAGCTCGCTTGGTCAGCCGAGTTCAGCGGGCGGGAGGACACCGCGTCAGGGCAACGGCAAACACTGCGAGAAGGGAGGGAGAGGCCCCCGCGGATTGCGCGAGAGTGACTGCATCTGTCCTGCACAACAACACTGAAACGGGAGAATAAAACGCAGCGCTGGCTTACCTCAAGAGGTGGTCAACGGAACAATACCGAGAGTTTTATTCCAGAAATATCCAGTGCCCTCTTTGCCTCGGAATTGCAACCGAGCGTTTTTACATTTCCAGATTAAAAATAACTACCAAAATGTCAGAGTTTGTAGCACGACATAAAATCCAAATTTCACTCTGATGGCTTGAGGGTTATTTGCAGAAAGAGGTTAATTGTTGATGGGTAAAAGAACCCATACTGGTAGTGACAGCCATACCAGTATATGCATATCTAATCTCTTGCAATTGGAGTCCATAAAAAATGAAATAGCATCTTTATTAGCTAAGAGAAACTGGTCTTTTTTTAAGTCTTCTTATATTGCTACTAAAAAAACCCTACACAAATGTTTGCTACCAGTAGTTTGCACATACGGGATCATGTATTTACTCAGCATAACGGCTGGTCACTGGAGCACAAGATGATTTCCTTTTTTTGAGTTCATGCTCTCCAGTAACGTGCTTCCGTTTTAATAAAGCCGTGCGTGTCCCTGAGCTATGATTAGCATGCGAATTTTCCAAGGTAAACCTTCCTATTTGAAGAGAATCACTTAATAGCTCTCTCCACTTTACTACGCATTACCTTCTCTTTTTATACCACCGCCGTCTCCTCCGCTGCATGACATCAGCAGTGGAAAAAAACAAGCAAAAAATATCCTCATAAAAAAGAGATTGCCAAGGGATATCTAAACGCACTTTGAAAGCCGTTATCTCCTAAATGTGGATACTCACTCAAGTGACTTTGGGACTCAGGAATTCACGCAGCCAAAATCTGGCTCTATACGTGCATGAAAACCCAAGTTATAACCACTCGGAAAGGCTATAAAGTTTGCTTTTTTGAAGTTTCAAAGTCATCAGTCCTGAGTCGGTGCCCCACTGCAGAGTCGGGGATGGGCAAGCAGCGAGCGGCGAACGGGTGAGGCGAACAAAATGTGTATCGGCAGAGGTGGGGAGTTCAGTCTTTGATGTCAAACGCATTCGTGTTTGAGGCATTTTATTTGTCTGCCAGTTTATTTGACTGCCTGTGTTTTTTTTGGGGTTTGAATAGCTGGATGAAGCCGAGCTGACAAGCTATTTCGGCAGGAGGCTGGGGTTGTTACCGCCACTAAGAACTGCAGCGTTATCACTGCTGAGTCTTTGATCAACTTGTTGCCTAAACTTTGAGTGATTTGTCATCTCTTTCGAGCATGGAGACGGAGTGCATCTTAGAGAGAGTTAGCAGCTTGTCAAAACTGTGACTAATGAACAAAGGAGCCTGAAAAATGACTGAAAGAGGCTCTTCTCCTTGGCAGCTTTGCTCCACGGGTGATGGCACTGGCTGTGAGCTGTGGATGTCTCATGTTTTCTTCACTTCCTTCCTTTGCTGTGCAAAAAGGAACAAGGACAGACCCGGAGCAAGGCAACCGAATGGGATACGTGGGGTTGGGCAGCACTGCAAAATCATTTGGAGGGACCAGCAGCACTGCCTGTGTCTGGAAGTACTCGCGGATGAGCACGAGAGGAAAAATGACCACGAGGCAATTCCACAGGCATGGAATCACGGAATTTTCAGATTTGGAAGGGACCTCTAGAGATCATCTAGTCCCACTCCCCTGCCAAAGCAGGATTGCCCAGAGCACATCACTCAGGGATGCATTCAGGTGGGGCTTGAAAATCTCCAGAGAAGGGGACTCCCCCACCCCCCTGGGCAGCCTGTGCCACTGCTCTGACACCCCAACCGTAAAGAAGTTTTTCCGTGTATTTGAACGGAACCTCCTATGTTCCAACTTGTGCCCATTGCCCCTCGTCCTGTCATTGGGAACCACTGGAAAGAGTCTGGCTCCATCCTCCTTCAACCCACCCTTTAGATACTTGTACACAGTAATAAGGTCTCCCCTCAGCCTTCTCTTCTCCAGGCTAAAGAGTCCCACCTCTCTCAGCCTTTGATATAATATTCAGCCAGTTCCAGGTCATCTGGTGAGCATCCTGCCCAGCGACCTGTGAGGATGTATTTGACTGGAAAGAAAGGAGAGTTTTCCAGGACATGGCTGGGGAGGGCCAAAAAGCGCAGCAGTGAGATGCTCATGGACACATGGAGGAACCCCCAGGAACACATGGCTGTGCCTGCGAGATGCCATAAAGGGCAACAGCCCTCAATGGGGACAGCATGGCAGCGGGATGGTGTGCTATTTTTCCAGAACTAAAAAAAAAAAAACGACTTCTTAGCATAAATGGCTGTAGAAGACTTTAGAGTAAGGCTGTAACAGCAGAAGATGCATATTTAAATGACTTCCGTGGCAATATCTCAACTCTTATAAACAAAGAAAGGCAGAAGGCTAAAGATTTGAAGATGAAGCAGTGACTAGATGAGTGATTAAGTGGATGGTTTTGCTTTTGAGGCTATCAGTCCACCTTTGCCAAACAGATATGGTATAATAAGGACCGATTCAGGCTGAAAAACCTCCTAGGAGACAGACTGCTGGGAGAGGTACAAAACCAATACAAAATTCGGTACACGGAATGGTTTGAACAAGGAACGAACAAATAGGCCCATTGCACACAAAATCACAATAATAAAAATAAAATTAAGCAAAGGCTACAGAGGACTTCAGTAGCACATATTCCAGCGCTGGGAGCTTAGGTAATATGATCCATTTTGTTTCCCCTCAATGAGTATTTTTGACCTAGTTGGATTTAGTAAATGCTGGTGGAAAGTCTTCATGGGAATAGTGAAGGTCATGGATTCAAATTTATAAATTTATAATTTAGGAAGGATCAGTGAGCCAAAAGGAAGAAGGAAATAGCATCTTGTAACTCACAATTTGTAAGAAAATGCCCCTAAGTACTTACAGAGCAATGTGCTAACACATGAGAAGAGTACTTTGTAGCTGCTGTTCTTTACCACACCAAATCACATAAAAGAACAGGAAAACCATAATCACCAGTTTATAAACTAATACAAAGCTTTTAAACCGTACCAGAAAACCAGACTTGACTAAACTAAGGAATTTTTGCTTACAGAGTCAAAACATTGCAGTAACAGAAAACAGAGTGACAAAAACGTGTAGCCTGGAAAGAAGAGGTCATTCATTCATCTCAGCCTGTTGCTGTACAAAGAACAAAGGGCTGAACAAATAGGTTCCAGGACTGGAAGCTGGGATGCCCAGCTTCCTGCAATATCAAACATCAGTTCTGGATTATAAACTATACAAAGTATAAATCTGGTTCGGGATTTTTCTTGTAGTTCAGCATTTAAAATGTTTCTGCCCATTACGAGTGCTATACTCATGATTGAGTTTTTTTGACTGAAGTTGCAAGTGTCTCCAATAATAAAGAAAATAAGGCCACATCAGAACAATACAACCAAACCTGAAAAAAAATCACATGGAAAGAAGCTTGGGAAGCAAAAGCAGTAATACAGCACACATGACTGTGAGAAGAAACTGGTAACCAATGTAATGACTGTGAAGCAGAAGCTGGAAACTGTGGAAAACTGATAGGGAAGAGTCATAGGGTTAAGCCTCTGACTCTCTGCTTTAAAAAAACCATTATATTTAAAACTACAATATCCTTCCCAAATTTCAGAAAACTCTGTAACGCACGGTAGAGCTGTAGGGAATTTCAACAATGGGATTTCTCCATTACTAGACAAAAACGTTAGAAAAATTAACACCAATAAATTCACTGCATAGAAGCTTACCTGTTATTTTGCTAAAAGCCAAGTGATGTACTCTGTTCATGAGACGATGAGTCACTTTCTTTTCAAAAATCGATTGAAGATGCCAAGCAGCAGCTATTAAATATAGGCAACATAAAATGAGGAGGGCCAAAATAAGCTCCTTCTGTAGGTTTCAAACAAGTCTTATTTATTATCATTGACTTTTAATGCCTATTCAAAATCTAGCAAATTTCTGGATTAGTAAAAGAAATGCAATGTTTTGTCAACATATAAAGGAGATGCACAGAATGACAAAGTCATTATATAATTATCAGTCTGACAATGTTTCCAGGCCAAGTAAGGGAATGACTGATGCAGAGCTCATTAAGCACAGAACTAAAAAAAGTGTAATTAATGCCAATCAAACTCAAGTTTATGAAGAGTAGATTGTTGCCCAACTAACGAGGTGCCTCTTTGTAAGATTATAGGTTGATTAATGAAAGGTGAAAACATAAGAACCATTTCTTTTGGCTCCTGGATGCTTCATTTAAAAAGAAAAGTTAGAAGTGAACATGGTAAACAGCGGAACGAGCTTGATTATCTCCCAAGACTGTGAACCATCAGTCGGGATGTGATTGCCCGGGGTGCAGGTGTGAGAAGCTCTGTGTGGGTCATCACCACCCACAAGGCAGTTTGAACCAACACACTGCTCAATGCAACGGGAGCAGGAAGGGACCACATGCAGCCCAGCTCCTGTGACTAAGCTGGTGAGTGGTAATTTATTAACCCCGCTATAAATTGATCACTTACAATGTTTGCCCATACTCATTTGCTCTCTGTTCCCCATCTCCTCTTCCCTTTCTAAGATCCTTATAGTTTATCTCGTTTACCTGTCCCAGTTTGAGTGATGCATCTGCATGTTTATCAATCATGTTCACCTGATAAAGTCTTCCAATTTGTTCATTTTTAAATTGTTCATCCTTCAATATATAACACTGCGCTTCATCCTCCTAGGTTTTAAACAGGGTCTACTATTTATCTGCCAAATGTCATTCAAGAGCTTCTCTGTGATACTGCCACCCTCCTCTTTTTACAAAATATCCCATTTTTTCAACCAATTCTATTAGCATCCTCCCATTTTTCTCCAGAGGACTAGAGAAAACATCAAATACGATCAGTTCTTAGATTGATTCTTCAGAAATTCCATATTTGAGTCTCAGAGTTCCTCGCAGTGCAAATCAAAACAAACTTAAAAGCCTACCAGAAACTACATGGTGAACAAGATTGAAAATGTATTATTCAGGCCCGTAGAAAGAGATAAGATTCAGGTTTTGGACACTGCTATAGAAAAAATGTACTTAAAACTAGAGATATTTTTAAAACAGTGACTAGAATTAATCATGATGCTTTAGTGATTATTTAAAGCTGAAAATATTCTAACGCAGACAATATTTGCTAAATGGCATGAGTTAATTTAAATCAGGAAATTAAGCCATGGCTGCTGGATTACATGGTAACAATAGTGTTTTCGTGTTTTATGATCTATTTAGAGTCCCAACTTGATTGAAGACAGAGGCAGAATTCCCAACGGACTGAGAATATACCTACTCCCCCTACGTATACAGACTTTAAACACGGACATCCACATCCGAGCTCCTTAGCATTCCTACCTTTTTTTGCCTCTATCTCTTCTACAGTGTCATCTACAGCTCAGAGTCAATGTTTAATTTTGTATTTGCCTTCTGATATTCTTTTTGATGCTGCATTAAGTGATTTAACAATGTTAACCACATACTGCTCCACGCTTTTGATCTTTTGGACTGTCCTAAGCAGACATGCCACCAATCCATTTTTTTTGCCGTAAGAGTTCATTTGATAAATCTGGGTAGGACCTGGCAAATCATTTATAGGACAATTGTCAGAAAGGTAACAACTTCATTTCAGTTAGAGTTGTACATGAGCACCACCTTTGATAATCAGACCTTAGGATTTCTGCAGAGCGCATAACCGTCCCGTAAAACCAGCGAGATCCACAAATCAGAACCTGAAGAAGTGTGAAATCGTATGTAATGTCTCACATCTATCACCATTTCACTATCCTTGCTGTTTTATGATACAGAGTGCCGGTTTTTGATAAGTGATGGTTTGTTCTGGACAAGAAATTTCATTAGCATACTCAGCTGTTGGATGCTACTGATGTGTGAGAGTCAGCACGTTTTTCCAAAGAAGGGGCCGTGCAATACGAAGCAGAGACATACTACAGAAAAACAGTTCAAATACTGAGAAGTTTGGATAAAGTGAGCTTTTGGCAGCTCTATACCACACTTGCTTTTAAGATGCCAAAAACTTACTCTAGACAGAGCCAGGTATTAAAGATAACTTGCAGGCAGCAAAGAGCCAATTGCCAGAAACAAATGAGAGATATGTGTTTCATAAAGAAATTATTGTGATAATTCACACTTATTTTTTTGTGGAACTTTAAAATAGAATCATAGAACAGAATCATAGAATGGTTTAGGTTGGAAATGACCTTGAAGATCATCGAGTTCCAACCCCCCTGCCATAGGCAGGGACACCTCCCACCAGACCACGTTGCCCAAGGCCACGTCCAGCCTGGCCTTGAACACCTAAAATAGGATAAAAGAGGTCACGGATACAGGTAGGCAATCCAGCGCAGTAAGGACTGCAGTAGAAGGCAGAATCCTTCTCACTTTCTCTTTATTATGAAATAAAAATGGAGCTATGAATCATCACAGCATAGACAAATCATCCGAGGCATCTTAAAACAGCCGCTTGACTGATTGCTGTAATATCACCTGTCATTCAATAAAAAGAACTGCAGTACACGCTTACAAGTTGATAGAAATGTGCCCAAAGCCAAATGGAAACCCCTTGGCTTCATTAAAATAACACGATTTTCGAAGCTCCTCAATTAAAGCGTTCAAAGTCCCCTTAGAGCAGATGCAGTGACCTTTGTGAAAGCCAGGTGGGTACCGGCACGGCAGACAAGATCAGTCCAAACGGAGAGAGGTTACAGCAAAAATGACTGCGAATGCATCAGGGATGGAGCTGCAAATAAGACACAGCATCTGCAAGGGTCCTGGGTCACCCGAGGAACACTTCATTCACAACTGCTGCCAAGTTTAAAAAGTTTAGGTTGGAAACAAAATGGAAAAGCAGAGATTTATTGACAACGCGTGCTTCCCAGACTTCCCCGCTCATCAAGCCAACACAGATAAGGCACGGCCCCCGCCACATCACAACCAGCTCTGAACTTCAGAGGGTACCGCTGCCCCAGCAGAAACAGCATCACGTCTAAAGCTCTTCACACAAACGAATCCCACCCTCTGAAAAAACACAAATTATAAGAAAAGTCATGATATTCCCGTGTAAGTGTATTCACCTTTTTCCTACAGCCAATGTCTTCACCTCAGCAAAGACTTCTGTCTGTGAAAACAAATACAGCTCCTATGCGAGGAGAATACTCTGTCGGAAGTTTAGATTGCATCAGTACATTTCTCCCTCATTTTAGAAATTCCACTATGAAGGCTAAAAAATCCACAGAGGTTAACTTCCTTTATTTCGTTTGTTGGGATCTTTTTCTGTAAAGATGCTGATTCACACCTCTCAAAGAAATTACATTTAAAATAAATACTAAGATACAGTGATCTCACTACCAGCATTACCTCTATATGTACCACTTTCTGGGGTTCTGTGATGGCAGAACGTTGAATTTCCATTACAATATTAAGAAATAAATTCTCTTCAGTTCACGTAAGTAGATACTCTTCCTCAGAACCAGCAGGTGATGTCAGCAACTGAGAGGCCCAATGCATACCGACCTCAAATGAGATTTTAACTGTATATAGATTTAGGATGAGATGAAAGGATGAAATTATGATTTTAGGATGAAATTATTTTCAGGGTTGCAAGGAACACTTAGCCAAGAAATCTGTAGCTGTCTTCTAGTTTATGACTTAGTCAAATATAAAATATAAAACTAGAATATAAAACGAATTCTTTTCGTATTCAGAAAGACTTCTGCCATGTATGTGTGGCTGAAGATGCTACACATCGCTCTTCTGTTGATTTCATGACTGTTCAGACAATTCAGCTGCAAATAAGTTTGTGTAAAGGTCATTTTGGAGGAAGAACATTCCTTTGAGCCTCACGACAGTCAATAAATAATTTTAGTATCTTATTTTCCTTTTTTTTTTTTCCTATTTGTCATCATAGGCTTATCCTATAAATACCAAGCTTTTTCCACAATGCATGCCAGAGCCTTTGTTTTAAGACTGTATCCAAACACCAGGCTCTATATAGGGAAGACACAACTATAGGCCACAAGTTGTAAAAACTGCAATAATATCCTACAGTAATAGTCATAAGAACATTTAGGAAGTAAGCAAAGATTTCATATTATTTTTTTGAAAATAAAATACTTGAACAAATATTTTTTTTATTCAAAAGAAAGACAAAAACTAAATAAAAGAACAGAGCTTTATACAAGTCTGCTCCAAACTAAGAGAGAAGTGTACCAGAGATGGAAAAGCAGATGAATACCCATTGAGAACTACAAGGGCATTGCCAGGGCATGCAGAGACACAGTTAAAAAAGCAAAAGCTCAGCTCGAATAGAAACTGGCCAGAGATGTCAAAAACTACAAGAAAGGGTTCTTCAGGTACATAAACAACAAGCAGAAACAGAAGGAAAACACCGGCCTGCTGTTAAACAGGAGAGGTGAATTAGCCACCGACAACGCTGAAAGGCAGAAGTTCTCAACGCTTTCTTCACCTCGGTCTTTACCAGCGCTGGTGGGCGCCAGGCCTTGGGAACAATGATCCAGGTTGATGCAAACACAGACCCGCCGTCAGCGAAGGAAGAGTTGGTATGAGAACTATTACAGGAGCTCGACCCCTACAAACCAATGGGGCCCTGACGATATCCACCCGGGGTGTTAAGAGAGCTGGCTGACGTTGTTGCGAGGCTGCCCTCCGTAACCATTGAGAAGTCGTGGAGATCAGGGGATGTCCCAGAAGACTGGAAGAAGGCTAATGTCACCCCCATCTACAAGAAGGGCTTAAAGGAGGATCCAGGAAATTACAGGCCCATCAGTCTTACTTCACAGAATCACAGAATAGTCAGGGTTGGAATGGACCTCTGGAGATCAACTAGTCCAACCCCCCCACCAGAGCAGGGTCACCTACAACAGGTTGCACAGGACAGCGTCCAGGCGGGTTTTGAATGTCTCCAGAGTGGGAGACTCCACAACCTCTCTGGGCAGCCTGTGCCAGTGCTCCACTACCCTCAAGGTAAAGTTCCTCCTCATGTTAAGATGGAACTTCCTATGTTCAAGCTTGTGCCCATTACCCCTCGTCCTATCAATGGGCACCACTGAAAAAAGACTGCTCCCATCCCCCTGGCATCCTCCCTTTAAGTATTTGTAAGCGTTAATAAGATGCCCCATTCAGTCCCTGGGAAAGTTATGGAACGAATCCTCCTGGGGGCTATCACAAGTCAAATGAAGCACGTGATTGGGAAAAGAGAGCACAGATTCACCGAGGGCAAATTGTGCCGGACAAACCTGACAGCCTTCTATGACAAACTAACCTGCTCGGTTGATGGGGGGGCGAGCAGTGGACATTGTCTACCTGGATTTCTCCAAGGCTTTTGATACAGTTCCCCTCAGCCTCCTCCTGGAGAAACTGATGTCTTGTGGTGGAGACAAGTGGTCCGTGCGGTGGGTGGGGAACTGGTTGACAGGCCGCACCCAGAGGGTGGTGGTAGATAGCTCCTTTTATAACTGGGAACCTGTCACAAGTGGGGTCCCCCAGGGATCAATATTGGGCCCAACACTGTTTAATGTCTTCATAAGTGATCTGGATGTCAGGATCAAGTGTATCCTGACGAAGTTTGCTGATGACCCCAAACTGAGTGGGGAAGTGGACACTCTGTAAGGGAGAGCCACCCTGCAGGAAGACCTGGATCGGCTGGAAGAGTGGACTAACAAGAACATTATGAAGTTCAACAAAGACAAGTTGTAAGGTCTTGCACCTGGGGAAACATAATCTGTGAGGGCAGCACAGGCTGGGATCTACCTGGCTGGGGAGCAGCTGGAGAGGGTCCAGAGAAGGGCCACCAAGATGATCAAAGGACTGGGAAGCCTGCCGTATGAGCAAAGGCTGAGAGAACTGGGTTTGTTCAGCTTTGAGAAAAGAAGTCTTAGGGGAGACCTTATCACCATGTTCCAGTATTTAAAGGGTGGCTACAAAGAAGATGGAGACTCCTTTTTTACAAGGAGTCACACGGAAAAGACAAGGGGTAACAGATACAAGTTACTCCAGAGGAGATTCTGATTGGACACAGGAGGAAAATTTTTCACAATGAGATCAGCCATCGGAATAATGTCCCCAGGGAAGTGGTAGATTCCCCATCATTGGACACTTCTAAGATTCAGCTGGACAGGGTGCTGGGCCATCTTGTCTAGATTTTGCCAAGAAAGGTTGGACCAGATGATCCCTGAGGTCCCTTCCAACCTGGTACTCTAGGATTCTATGAACAGCGAAGGAACCCATGAATCCCTATTTTTAAGTATTTACTTACATTAAATACAGTATTAAATGTGTAAGAAAAACACTGTTTGCCAGCAGTTTCCAAAACGAGGTCACCAATATTTAAAAAAATGAATTTTGCTACAGGGTTACACCCAACATGGCCTAAACCTAAAATCTGTTGAGAGTTTGCCATCTGTTTCCTATTGAGTCACACACCGAGTCTAACTTCCACAGTCTTGGGGGTTTCTTTTGGCAGATGATACACAAAAGTGTGTGGGGAAAAAAAAAGCCTTTCTGAATTAGATTGTCAACAATTATTTTGATTTATGCTCTTTTTCAAGGATAAGTCATATTTATAATCTATGTGTTATGATATTTGCCATCAACTATTTATTAATATTTTGCTGACTAAGAAAGCTTCTGACAGAGCTATCATCGAAACCCCAGCTGAAGACAACATTTCAAAATAGCTATGAAAACCGAAGACCATAAATTATTTGTAGCAAAAGCAACTTTACATCCTTCTAATCTCTAAATAAGCTTCTGACAGTGGAGCTGTCTGTGAGTCCTTCTTTGGAGGCGGCCAAATGCATTGCTGGGACCAGAGCACACTTTTCACCAAGCCACAGAAGGTATCAGGAGGGCATCAGGTTGCGTTTGCGGCGGTGCTGACCTACCGCCGGCTGCCTGAGCATCCCTTTACTCCCAAACATCAGACAGCGGAGCTGAGAGCTCGCGTCCTTGCTCCCTGCGGCATCTCCGTGGGGGCTTGGGCTGATGTCAGGGCTCTGAGGACGGTATCACCTGTACCAGCTCTCTAGGAAATAGTAACTACACCTTCTTTTCTATTTTATTTTCTCCCCAGAATAATCAAACTAAAGTATCCACGGCTTCCTTGTAAGTTTTTTTTTTTAATCTTGGCATTTTCTGTTGGAAAGACAGACTCCATTTGCAGTTTCTTTCAGGCTGTAAGAATATCCTATACCAGCTCTGCTGCCCACGGTTTTCCTCCTTTTATGAACTCGTGTGCTAGTGGGTTCCACCACCACAGGGACCCCCCGGTTTCAAAGTCAGACCGGGCTGAGCAGGTACCTCCAACCCAGCCTGCGCTGTCCCTTCCCACGGTTCAGAGGTGTCCCCACACATTTCCTCAATAAAACAGGATGGCACCTTTTGGTGGCACCCACTGGGGCCCCATCAGCCTCAGAGCCCAACAAAAACTGCTCCACTCGACCTTCCCAAACCACCTGCCTCATCCTGTTAAAGAAAATCCCTTCATCGTTTCCATTTTAATTGTGGTTTCCTGACGTTTCCAGCCAAAACCGGGCCCTTCGCGCTACCCGTTGAAAATGGACTCTTGTTTTCGCGGTGTCCGTTGGCTTTGTTCTCTCTTCTCTACTTCATCTGCTTGGTTTTTCCTCACATCGCTGCGGCGGCTGTTCGAGTCTGTGTTAGCGCTGGGCAGAACCGCAGCTTCTGAAAGTTACAGTTACCTGGGAGCACAGCCAATTTTTCCCCTTTCCTCTTTCTTTATTCCTTGTGACTATTTGCCTTTGTAATAGAAAGAATTCTCAGCGTGAAGGGCACGGTTGTTGATATGTTTCTAGCTTTGTAATTACGCTGGAAACATGAACAAACTTTGTTTTTCAGGGTGACTGCATCGCCCTGAACACTCAGTGCCTTCGACGGCGGCCGGTTTTAATAGCCGAGACCTCGCGGAGCCACCTCTCTTCTGCAAAGAAAGAATTTATAATATCTCGCCTGCAATCAGACCGACTACGCGGCTGAGAAATGCAGTCTTTACGCGTCAGCTCTGCTCGTGTCAGTCAAAACCCATTAAGCTCAGCTGTCACTTAGCATGTGATCTAATTCAGCTCCCGAAATCCCCGTGCAGCGCTGGCACCGGCTTTCGGTGGCAGAGAATGATATGCCGAGACATTTAATTTCAACCCTTATAAAACTGCTTAACTGAACGGATCGCGCTCAGCTCTCAACATATCCAAAATGAGCACTCGTTGGAAACTCAGAAGAATTAAATCCACCCAACCCGAGGCAATTCCTTCCCCACCAGCCCACCACTCAGCGGGCCCAGGAGAGGTGGGCTGGTGGGCACTGGGCAGCCCGGCACAGCCTGCGGGCCACCGAAAGGCCTCAGTTCCCGCTCCAGCATGGGTGGAAGAGCACATAGACGACATGGGACGTTTGCTAACGGGGGCTCAGCCCAGCGGAGGTTCTCACAGAGAGATAAGCGGAGGCAGACACTGGTGGGAAGGGCAGGAGAGCACAAATCCTTCCCACAAAGCACTGTTTTATATATATTTACACACTGAAAGAGTTGGGGCTGTTCAGGCTGGAGAAGAGAAGGCTCCGGGGAGATCTTATTGCGGCCTTCCAGTCCCTAAAGGGCCTACAGGAGAGCTGGGGAAGGACTTTTTACTGGGGCATGGAGTGATAGGACGAGGGGGAATGGCTTCAAACTGGAAGAGGGGAGATTTAGATTAGATATCAGGCAGAAATTTTTCACTCTGAGGGTGGTGATCCCCTGGCGCAGGTTGCCCAGAGAAGCTGTGGCTGCCCCATCCCTGGAGGTGTTCAAGGCCAGGTTGGACGGGGCTTGGAGCAACCTGGTCTGGTGGGAGGTGTCCCTGCCTATGGCAGGGGGGTTGGAACTCGATGATCTTCAAGGTCCTTTCCAACCTAAACCATTCTATGATTCTATGATTCTATGATTTTGTTAGCATTTCTTCATTTTTCAGGCTGGGCATGGGCTGCTGCGTGATTGATGAGGCTCAGGAGGCCGTTAGAACCATTCAGGGAGCAAGCTATGTCTTCATTTATACTTTAATAACTTAAATGCCAAGGTGCTTAATGCGCATTTGGGTTCTTTTTTTAAACCCACCACCACCTCAGCAACAACCAACCAAAACAATTTAATCACCAGCACAAGACACGGGACCAATGTTGGACAGGAGGATCTGTAGATACACACACACATCACTCACATCGTAAGACTTGCGTGGAACAGGATGTCCTACAACGCAGCATTTACCAGTCACGCTAAGTCCAGGAGCGTAACTACATGATTTCTATAATTAAAAAATGCTCCAGAATGATTTGATATATAAAATCCATACGCACCTATTGATATACACTGTCAAAGATTTCTTCTCATTTTTGAGAGACACTCATTAGTATTTAGACAAAGATACTTTCCACCTTTATTTTTGGCCTTAAAATTGATCAAGGGAGGACACAAAAAATCTGAATTTTATTTTGAAGTAAAAAGGTCTTAGAAGCGAGCATACAAAAGCTATAAAAATCCCTAATTAAAACCCCAGAGACCCCAGAGATCTCTAAAAAGCACTTATCTTCTCAGAAGGTATATCTTTGTTCCCAGCATATCTGTGCTCATAAACTGAAAATAGGTGAACACACTTTCAGCTGTATAAATTATTGTCTAATACCCCATGCAACGTGTACAGATACATCTCGTTACAGAGGTATTTTTTTTCCAAATGTAAGAAATGTTTCCTGGCTTTCAAAAGAGAAATTTCAAGTGTTACCTTATTTACAAGCATAAGTATTTCCTGGATGCAAGATGTTTAGTGGTGGCAAAAATATATCAATATTTTTTCCACTCGTTTACTACACTTTCTTCAAAACTAAATTAGTTGCAGATTCAATAAATAATGTTACAGGTAAGAAAGGCAAAGAAAAAAAGAGAACTGCTTTAAACAAAGGAAGAATTCACAGCCTCTTATTTTCTGTGGAGATGCTGATCTCCCTCTACATCACAAGCACTTTTGAACTACATTTCTATGGATGCTGGTGGGAAGTCAGTTTATTTCTCCTGTGTATTAAAGAGAATAATTTATCTCCCAGAAAAAAAAAAAAAATTATGAGCGCATATGCAAATATCTTTTCCAAATAAAAACATTCTATTAAAATTCACATTTGTGAATAAGGTAAATGTTGTGTAGCACGCAGTTGACAGTATTTGTATAAGCAAAATGTAGAATAACATGTTTCAAATGATCATTACATTAATTCCATTTCGCCTTTGCTAGGATGGTAGCACACTGAAATTAGGTATTTTTCTCAAATATGTGTATTTTACCATTATTTCATTTACTGGCACTTCAGGCTATACCAATTTCACCATCTGTTTGTTTCTTCAGAATTTTAGATGCAAAATTTAATTAATTTATTTATGCAAAATCCTGTTAGTTTCCCTTTCACTAGATTCTTTCAAAGGCCACAGATGTTAGATTAAATAGAAAGTGAAAATATGATTTTATTCAGACATTTGCGTACCACTTTTTAAATTTGGGGGGGGGGGGGCTTGTTAATGTAGAAATGCTGCTTGGCAACTCACCTCCATCCTTGGAGGTTTTCAAGATTCAACCAGACCAGGGCACAGCTGACCCTATCCGGTGATGGTTCAAGCAGTGTTCAGGCTGCGGGATGGGGTCGTTGGCTCAGAGGTCCCTTTCAATCAGCATTTCCCTAATCTAGCTTAATTTAGATAATTGTAATGTGATTACCACTAAAAACCTTGAAATTCTAGACCTTGTGCTGTAAAGGCTAGAATGGCTTTTTTTTTGTTAGCTGCACAATTAAAATTAAGATCCCGTCCTTCCTGACCACAATTCCAGGAATTCTGAGAGGGTTTTGAAAGTCATATTTCATCAACAGCACTTGACCTCAGAGCCCACGTCCACGAAGAAGCGCTTGGTGCCTTACTGAGGTCTAACCATCTCCCAGTGCCGCAGGCACGGGGTGTCCCGGTCCTAAACTGGGGAGCTGTGCTGCACGCAAGCTGAAGTGCAGACGGGAGTGGGAGTTCTGGATTACAGAAAATTGTTCTGTTTAGACCAAAAACTCCGTAACAACATAGAGCTAAGGTTGCTTAATGGTTTGCCTAATCGACTTTCCTAACTGCGGACTGGCTACATTTATATTTCTGGACTTGAAAAAAAGGTCAAATTAAGGTATGTGTTGACTATGTAATATTATTTCAGCATTCCCCTTGATAATACCTACTGGAACTGTTTGTTCAGAGAGAAGTCATAATAAATATAGAGGAGCAGATCTGAGGTGAATATGCAATTGCTGATATGCGTGAGTCAGAATTTTAAATACCTGTAGAAGTGCGCGCCGGTGCCCTTACAGTATTTGCTGTAGCTATACCTAAGTCCTACACACAGGACTTTATGAAGTGTACCTGATACCATTGTCTTGAAGGAATCAAAGATGGTGACATTTAGCGGTTGAGGCTGGTTTGTGTCATCCAATTCAATCCTAACCAAACAGCAAGCCTCTACGCGAATTACCACGGGTACAAACAACAGCTGAAGTTCACAATAAATCCGTCAAAATGAATTAAAAAGTCCAAAGAGTTAGAAAAGCAATGATGAAAGCAAAAGGCAAACTTGGTTAAATACTGAAAATCCATCCAGTCCTTCACGTGTAATCATATAGGTATGAAATTTTCATATTTATATACAATATTTAACTTTTTTTGACTATAAATTACAGATGGGGTCTGAATCCTCATTCTGTTAATTAGTTTTTCACAGAACACTGAAAATAAAATTTTAAACAATAAATAATATGAAAGTTCATTTATAACTCGTATCTCCACGTGGATAAAAGTACTCTTACTAATACATTTTTGAAAAGTTCTTGCTTTTGCCACCACAGGAGACTGCAAGACTTACCTCACTCAAGAAGTGAGACAGCTACCAGGATTATTAAGGGCTCTCCTCCAGCCAAATTTACGAATTGTCACAGATCTTACTCTTATTTCATATGAAATTTAAAGTAAGTGAGCCATGCTCTTTTTAAGATGCTCAAAATCCAATTTTACACTTGTCTTAATCACTGCAAATCAGTTCACCACACGTACAAACTGCCATCTGCTCATCCATTTATCAAATTTCCAAACATAAACTCATTTCGCTACTTCTGTACAGATACAGAGTGCCACGTGTGTAAGAGATTCACACGGAACTCCACCAGCATGCAATCCTTTCCCATATAAACCACCCTCAACCATATACTGCAGGTCTAGTGGGATGTCTCAGGTACCGCAAACAACAGCAACATGCCCATAGCGGCATCACAAACATCAGGGACCAACAACAGGCACAGTGATGTTATATCACACATTCTTGTGGCACGGCAGTCCCTAGAAACCACCCCGGTTATTATTAATACAATCTATTCTTTTTGCCTATCACTAATCATGCCTCCAATCCAAGGCCAGGGATTGATATGACGGGCACGTAAATTCATATTAAGTTACCTCCTTTCTAAGTGTCGGAAATACCCACTGAAATGAGCGAGCCAACGGACTTGAAAATCAGGCCAGATGTTCAGGGCATAAGAAAGTATGTCAGGTAATCAGACGAGGCACGCATTTATGCTAATTCATCCAAAATCTGTAATTTTATAATTGGTTCATTTCTAAGAATGGGGAACTTCCATCAGAGCTATCGCGTCGCTTTCGAAATGGTAAGAGATCGCAATTCTATTCATCAGTTCGAAATTCTTAAAATATGCCAAAAAAAAAAAAGACTGTGTTACTGTTAAAATGAACTTGTTTACACACTTATATTACTGCAGTAGAGGAAAGAAAAGGAAAGTAACAGGCTATTTTATCTCTGTATCTGCTTCGTTACTAGATATTGAGACATAAGGGTCATTAATCTTTTCATAACATCTGAAGTCAAGTGTTGTCTTTGAGTATAAATCCACTTACCTTTTCCAGGTGTGTTTCTGGTTTAGGATTAAGAAACGGTTTGCTTCCATTGCAGAAGCCTGAAACAATGCAACAGAAAAACTAATTTCAGTACTCTGTTCATTTTAGGCATATTTCGATAACCCAAATTAGGCACTGACCAATGAAATTAAGAAGGCAAACTAAGATTTTTCAATCAAGTGTCTCCATAAAGTAGTATGTTCATGTACATTGGGTTGGTACTTCAATTTTGTAAAATGATTTTACCGCTATCAGTCTTGCTGATGGAATGAAATAAGTGCTATCCAGTTACCCTTGTGAGGACGTACATCTCTGCATCCATGCTAATTCAGCTTCCTAAAATAATACTATGATTAAGCTTTCACTTATCTTTTTTTTTTTTTCCTCATCCACAGGCTTCTTTGGACACTAGGTACCAAATTAAAATGATTGACTAAAACAGGATACCAGCTAAAAATGACCGATTTATCCAGACGTTAATATTTATCAGTGTCACACTCATCTCAATTCCTGTTACTGTTGGACCGATATAGTTTACAGCACATTCACCATTTTAGTGTTTCTTCCTAGCTCCTGAGATAGATATTTGGAGAGGTTTGAAAAATGGGAATTGTGAGGATAAAAATACAGTAATGATTATGGACGCTCATGTCATTAGCTGGAATGGAAGTATATTGGCATAGTGCTTCAAATAATTTTACCTTAAAGAAGGCCAAAGCTAAAAATACAGATGACCAGCCTCTACCAGCAGCTGCTGAAGGGCGCTGTTGACTTCAATTTGCCCCAAATTCTAGGAAATGCCTACAAGGTTCAGAAATCCACAGAGAACTTCACTGGATCTGTACGACCAAACCTTTACCAGTTGCTCTTCCCGCCAGACAACCCCCGTGCTAAAGGAGTCTTCCCGCTAACCGAGAAAATACATCGCAATTAAGCATTTGAAGAAAAGAGGGAGGAGATGCAGGAGGCAGGCTGTGTGAAACACGGAACCCAGAAACTTTATCAGCACCGGCGCTTTCGTGCCTCTGCGGTGCTGGGTTGGGCTGATACAGAATATTTCTGCTTTAATTATCCTACTGAAATACTACAGCCCTTACACGTGTAGAAAACATTACGAAGAGGTGTTTATAACGTTTTTACCCTATGTAAGCCCATAACAAATGAATTACAAATATTATTTAAAAAAGCAGCAAGCTCACAATGTTGAGATTGCGCGTTTGTGATGGCCCTCGTTTTTGATGAATTCACATCTTAACTCAAAATTCTGTCTTTAATATCTATAGAGAAGGCATCCTGCCAGATTACCTGAAGTGGACAAGTGGAACTGATCTGGTTTATATTTCAGAACATTTTTCAGAATGTATTTTCCAGAAGGTAAACTCAGCAGAGCTACTTGAATTTCTTCATTTAGTAGTGAGTAATTACAGCGTATACATGTGAACCACACGCACATGAGAAGTAAAGAAAAAGGAAAATCCTGCTCAGGTATTATAAAAGGCTTTAGAAAAAAAAAAAGATAATTGATGCTACATCTCACATGGAAATGTGTTAATGGACATAATGAATTTAATTTGTAAAAATTCAAATTGTAAACATATTCTCCATATTCTCATAGCTTAAAAAAAAAACCCCAAACCTGTCCAGAAGATTTTCCGCCCAGTAACAAACTCAAAGCCAGAGTTTCTCTCTCACAGGAACCCCATTAATACCCTGCTGAAACAAATCTGAATTTAATTCAAACTCGGTGGGTAACAACGCTGTCTGCTTTCCTCTTTACAGCTTTGCTATAAAAACCCAGGAATTAGATTTAGGACGAGCCACCTGCTTTCACAACAGACTGCCAAAACCTGAAAGTATTCTCTTTACTTTTTTTATTATCCTTTTTTAGGCTTATTATCGTTGCAGATATAATTTCATGAAACTTAGCTGCTTTCTTGATAGGCAAAGAGTAGTAATAGGCAAAACTCTACATATATTTTTCATCAACCACGTGATAATCCTGGATTTTTCCCAGAAAAATTCACTTTTCTGTTGATCAGTCCCACATTATTTAGTCAGTGAAGACAAAAGGCGCTACGAATGAACAACGATGCCCTAGATTTTTAGTCTGATTAGCATGTATGCAACGCAGACCAGGTTTGGTAAGAAATTAAGGAGGGCATTTGCACTGCTCCTACTTATTCTGTCTCATGGACACCCTCTCGCTCGCTGTCGCTGGCTGCTTCTGCCATCATCGTTTTCAAACCACACCGCCCTTAACACACGTCCATAGAAGCAGGTAAAAGTCATTCCAGTTGTGCTGAGGGTAGATTTTGTTAAAAAACAGATAAACGAGGCTGTAATTAGCCCAAAAAGGAGAATTTCAGCATGAAGGCAAGCTGTTAGATGAAAACTGAAATCCAATGCCGTAAATAATGTAACTTTAGTACTCTTACCAGTAGGGTCAAACTAAAGTTCCTTTGGAAACTTCTATGAGTCTGAAACACTCTTGTTATGCCTATCTCATAATTACTATCAATAATAATAATAATAATGATGATGATGATGATGATGATGATGATGATGTGTGCAAGCAGGAAAGTTGATGATAGTGAGATTAGGGACATATTCTATCATTTCAAACGCAATAATGGAAAGCATTGATATGTCTCCTCATCGGTCAGCTGAAAGCCTTTAACCACATTGCAGTTCGGTGCTCTAAAGCGTAATCTTTAAGCAAAGTGCCAAGACTTTTGGTGACTTTCTCTCTGCAAGGCTAAAAAATTGCTAAGCAGGAAACCTGCGGAAGAAAATGCTGAAGATTTTAAGTATAAGTCAAAGCTGAACTACCGGTAAACTGAAGTACCATCAGAAGTATGTCATCTCACAACATGGAATATATTTGCAAGCACCAAAAGGGAATTAGCACACGAATACGAAAGATGGAGGTTTTAAAAAATAACTAAGGAGGTTTTAAAAAATAACTAAGCATTGATCAAACCTCATCTTAACCTCTGTTCCCAATCCTGTTCAATTATGACTTTGTCCCAGAAAAATACCAAAAAACCTGAGAGCGGAGTGACGCGAGCGCTGCTAATCAGGCAGGGAAAAAAAATCAACAGAGTCTGGTAAGCATCTTAAAAAATAAACCACTGAATTTGCTTTAAGGGATTAAAATCCTCCCCAACCAAAAAAAAAACCAAACAAAAAAACCAAACTAAACCCAAAAAAACCCCGAAACCAAACCCAAAACAAAGCAATAGCAACCCAGCCAAGCTCCATTTGGGATCCGGTTATTGCAGAAATGGTTCTGCTGAACGGAGCGGTTCGTTGCCTTTGGCTGGCCCCGCTTCCTCCGACCCATTAATCCCCCGTGTCTCAAACATTCATCTCAGCCCAGGCATTTATGCAAAATCTCTGGCCACGGAAAAGTAGCCCCCAGGCGCCCATCAGACCAGAGGGTTCGCGTATTTGCTTTGGTGACCTGATCTGTCTCACACCGACACCTCCCTGTCCTGGACACGGAGCTACGAGGCACAAATCCTCATCAGCGGCCACACCTACATTGTTTGACCAAAGCAATAATGGAAGAAGAAATGCGAGCACCGCTTTCTCCTGCTTCATGTAACGGCGCTGGCGTGTGCATCAGCTTTACCACAGAGGTGACTTCTCGCTCTTCGCGTCTCAGGTGCGATCCTCAGCTACACATTTTTTTAAAAGTTGAACCTCGGTACACCAAAGGCTTTTTCCTTGGAGTCAACAGGACTGGGTGATGAATTTACAAATGAATTCAGCAGTTCCTGGTGAACCCCCCCAGCATTCAAACTCATACGAAGCGCAGCTCGGTGGACTCTCATTTCAGGAGACATTTTATTACCTTCTAATTTCAGGAAGGTACGACAGGAACAGCAACATCAACACTAACTTTCCAGTCTAACAGCACAGAATTCTCTCCTTCTTCACCTCAAATCTAAAGTATTTGGTAACTTTTATTCAAGCATCTGAAGGCTTCTAAAACAACCTTTTGTAGGGGGAGATAAAGTCACTTTTCTACTCAAGGGAAGCCAATAACCACTGGCACTCATTCCATGACTGGTTTCCCTTTTTTCCCCATCTCTTTTAAATGAACAGCCTGTACTGAAGGAAGGCTGTAAAGCATTGACTACAAAACAGCAAACAAACGGTTTGGCTTGGCAGTGAAACCCTTTCAACACCTTCCACTCTGCGTACGGCTGCGATTCCATCACGGCGACCTCCACCACGACTTCTACGGAACTAAAATTTGGCTCCGAATTGCAAGCAAGTCCTATTTGCAGGCAGGCAGAATTCACGCAAACAAAACTGAAAAGATAATTGAGAGGTTTGGGAATAAATGGTCTATTTGTCCCAGTCAACACCCCTCTGTGGTTCCAACTCCGTTTGTCAAAAGGAAGGATTATTCCCAGAATGTTTAGATGTGATCCCTCACATAAGCACATACAGAGAGAATCCCTCACCAGGAATTGTTTCTCTTCATTACAGACTATGCAGAGTCAAAATTTGGTTCTAAAAATGCTCCTTACTGAAGCAGAGCTTGCTCATAGGGGCCACACTAAGCTACTGGCGGGCAGCAGCCACGGAAGGAAGGAAGACCAGGCAGGACCTGCGCTGGAATTCGAGGACCCGGCCAGTTTGCGGTGATCGGGGACGTACAACCCCAACCCATGCTCCCATTGCATGGATGAAATATAAACACACGCAAAAATCCCTTTTTAAAGCATCCTGAATTGCAAATGCTATTCCACAACATCTGTGAATTTACACCACCAGTGTTACGTTGCAGGTTGTGGCGGGCACACAGGGGAGAAGTGCGTACGTTGTGTCATCGCAATGTA
The DNA here is from genome assembly GCA_008711295.1 of Anarhynchus alexandrinus. Lineage (NCBI taxonomy): Eukaryota > Metazoa > Chordata > Aves > Charadriiformes > Charadriidae > Anarhynchus > Anarhynchus alexandrinus. The sequence continues at coordinate 447,477 of VUYV01000262.1, forward strand.
ACCACCAGGACACGGGACCAGGTTCATCCTCCACTCTAAAAGAACACCCAGCTATTGATATCAAATTAGCCCACATAATTTGACTGCTTCCAAAATTAAAGTGGATACTTTGTCATACCTGGTTCAGCTTCCTTAATTCACATCAACCAAACGTTGTTTTAGCTGTTTACTAACTTCTGTAATTTATCATAGAATCATAGAATGGTTTAGGTTGGAAAGGACCTTGAAGATCATCGAGTTCCAACCCCCCTGCCATAGGCAGGGACACCTCCCACTAGACCAGGTTGCCCAAGGCCACGTCCAGCCT
>VUYV01000262.1:448161-554083 GCA_008711295.1 Anarhynchus alexandrinus
TTATTGGCCATTCCTTTCCAGCCTCGTCGTATTCCCAGCACTGTCCCTCTCCCCACGTGCTGAAGGAAACCGCTGTGTTTGTGCCGGGCTTGTGCTGAAGGATGAAGCAATCCACCTCTCCTTTCTTCTCCATGCAGAAGAACAAGCTGCGCTTACAGAGGTGTCTTATTTATACATTCTTCCGAAGGTGAATTCAGGCTAGTGTGAAGGTCAGCATTTTGAAAATGATAGAAGGGTATGAAAATACGTTTCCATATGTCATAGCCACACTCTGCTTCTGCAAGCCCTCGGGCAGCACAGCGACCGCCCACGGCCATGCCGCTGCCTTCGCGTGACATCAGCCCCGCCACCGGGCAGCGATGCCATTCTGTCATTTCTGCTGTATCGTTATTGGCCATTCCTTTCCAGCCTCGTCGTATTCCCAGCACTGTCCCTCTCCCCACGTGCTGAAGGAAACCGCTGTGTTTGTGCCGGGCTTGTGCTGAAGGATGAAGCAATCCACCTCTCCTTTCTTCTCCACGCAGAAGAACAAGCTGTGCTTACACAGGTGTCTTATTTATACAGAGAGCCACACATACCTTCTTCCAAAGACGAATTTAGGCTAGCGTGAAGGTCAGCATTTTGAAAATGATAGACAGGTATGAAAATACGTTTCCACATGCCATAGCCACACTCTGCTTCTGTAGCCACTGGCCAGAGCCATGGGGTGAAGGATGCTGTGAGGTGTTAGTGAAGAAGGAGCTGTTGCAAGAACAAATACGTCACCCCAAATCCCTCTGTACTAACTGAACTGTCACTTGTCAAGTTGTTTACATATAATTACAGACTATTAGAGTTTTCCCGTCCATAGAAAGCAGGATTTATACCCTGGGCTTACAGGGTTCTGTATCCAGAGGAGGCAACTTTTTGTCTCGAGCAGCTTTATAACAGACGCCAAGCCAGAACTCCTGCCGGAGCCTCACGCGGCGTTTCCGTGCTCTGATGTTAGCCTCGGTCACAGGGACGTGCGATCCGGTGGGGAAAAAGCAGCCCAGCAGCAGAAATTGAACTTCTGAAGTCTCAAAACGTTGACAGAGCTCTGAGCTGGTTACTAAGGTATCTACGCAACTTCATCCACCTCTATCTTGAAAGTTGGGGGATAAACTATAAAAAAGAAATACGTATTCTTGAAGGCTGCTTCCACGTCTGAGGGAGAAGGCAAGCTCCCACAAGACTGGGAATGTGTAAACCTCCGATATCATGCAGCGGGAAATATCTATCGTCTGAACACTTTTGAAAAACTACGTTTTCCAGTCTAAAATGAATTCCAGACTAATCCTTTAGGCTAAGCATTAAAGACCTAATTTCACCCCAGTACACTTTCAGAGAGTAAACACACAAGGAAAATGCGGTCTGTCCTAAAATGCCTAAATCCATGAAATAATCTTTATGTCTCAACACAGCAAACAATTAAACAGGGCATCCACAAACTACAGGCAGTTTGTGATTTAACATGCTCCATGCAGGAGTGGACCATTATTCAGTAAAATAATGGGGCCAGAAGTGGTAAGTATATATTCGAACATACAAGCAAGTTCATCTTTTTAGATATTTATTTCTTAAGAGCAGTAGTGCTCCTGAAAACCATCAAATCCTTCTGTGATTAGATAAGAAAATCACAGCAGGTAAACAAGAGGCATAAGAGATGTCCAATCGCAATTAAACAAAAGCAGAAAGAAATGGAGAGAACGTGTCGGCCAGATAACATAGAGCAATATAAAACACACAAGCTAACGCATCACCTTTGAAATCAAGGGACTGTGGTGGTAAGTGAAAAACGTGGGAAATCTCTCATAAAAAGTAATATCTGATCCATTTATCTCACAATCACGGGTGGCAAAATCTTTTGCTTCACTCCGAGACAAAAAAAAAGCATGAGCTGAGGTTTCTAAGAGCTGCTTAGCTGGAAATCTGACCAGTCTTGAAGAGGCTGTTAAAGGAAGATTACAGTAAGCTGTGTTTCAAACTGTGTGAAGTCGTAGGAGGTAATCAAAGCACCGCTCTCAACAGAAAGACATTCCACAAAGACGCTTTGCTGTAAGGGGGAGTACAGAGAGAAGCAGCAGGAACTGCCCCGTGGCCACCAAGCAAACCATCCATTCCCAAACATCTGCTCCAACCCAAACAAACACACCGCTACAAAGATTGGATCCAGGTCCTAAGACCCCGAATTTTAATTCTGAGGGTGAACCTTGGGCAATACCAGCAGAATTCAAACTAGTCCTTGCACCGGGGAAAAAAAATAAAATTCAGCTCTTAAATTTACTCCTCTTCCCATGAGATTCAGAGATATCTTTGCATTTACTCAAAATAATCAGAACCAACTCAGTACCGTTAATAGCAATCTAGAGGAAAAAATCTAACCGGGAGGATGAACGCTGTGAAATCACAGAGCACAAAAATCTTTCAGGAGAAATTACAGTGCAGGAAAAGAGCAGAATAATGTTATTGAACACAAGCTTTTATTTTAAACTGTAAATAATAATGTTTGTCTTGGGATTGGTTTTCAATTATAAGTCTAGCACAGTCACATCGTTTGTTATGTATTTAGCCTTCAGTATGAATTGCAGATAATTACTAGATTGGATTAAATGAAAAAACTCAGTAACGCTCTGCACTACTGGGCATTCTACTAGTCTTGAATCTCCAATAAGAAAAAAATCAAATTAAAAAGCTCTAACTACACTGTGATTAACACCAAAATGTAACTTTTTGGCTCTCGGAGATAATCTTAATGCTGAAATAGTTAATTAACTTAGGCTGTATTTTAAATCAATTAGACCAAGTATTAAAATGAACAGTAAATGTAAGAACTGACACGAAACACCCTGCAAGTGGACCATCACACTACATTGCATAATGGAGTCATAACTTATCAGTTCTAGCAAATACTGATGCACCTACAGTGAAATTTACACCTTAACAGTTCTAATTTATTTTTATTATCTAGCAATAATAAAGTCTTTCGCATTAATAGTAACTTTTCCTATTTTTTCACTAATAGAGAGCACTTCTTCTTTTTTCACATGCAGTGAGCGTTATGAGTTTCCTCACCGACATTTAACACAGTCTCTTTATCAGTTCAATGTCTCTTCTACTCACGCTTTCGGCGCTGTGTTAGGCTGTGCCACTGCAGGGCTCAGGGTGATGGATAACATTTCACTTCAAGGAAACACAGTGTCTTTATATAAGTGCCATGTTTTCAAGTCCCTCCTCCATATTGCAGTATCTCAACTGTATGCAGAATGTGACATTATTTGTATGCTAAAGATATGCTAAGTTCCCTATTCTTTCTGCCCTCGAGCCTCTCTTAAGGGTTTCTCCTCTCTATCCCAGGGTTTTCCCGCTGCCCTCTTCCAAAAATTCCTATCAGATTTTGGAGTAATTGTTTTGTGTCGATGCTTAAAATTGTCGTCACTTCATCTGAACAGTGTAAAGTTGAAATTTCATTTTTCCTCGCGTGTATACGATCACAGTTTGCCCATACAGATATAAATGCTTATTAATTTTTTCCATTCCCATGTTATTGTCTTTTAATGCAGTACTTCATGCAGAACCACCTCTATGGAAAACAGTAAACAAGGAACATTCTTTAGTAAAAAATCCTGACATCAAATGATAGCTTACCATGCTGGAATTTGATGTTGTGTGAAAATTGCTTCGTACTCCAGTATTTGCAGTGGTTTGAGACGAGGATATCGGCATCCTAACTGGTGTCCAAATGTCAACATATTATAGTAAACAAAATCATCATATACTAAATAAACAGAATTGTCACTTAGCATACATAGACTATTAGATATACTTAGCATACTGATTTTAAAGTAATGGTAGCTCTCTAATTTTATTCTGCCCACCTCGGGGATAGATTTTCTGAGAAAATATATATATATATATTTCACATGTATTAAATCAGAAGCACTGCAGTTTGAGCTAGCTGTGCACTGCAAGAACGTCGGGCTTCCCTATGAAAAGATAAAAGTTACAAGATACACTGCAAAGATCATCTCTCTGCTCCTTTAGCGTTAAGCAGAGAGAAGCAGGTGTGACTACAGAAATCAAATATTTCATGTTTTGGGGGAAAAAAAAATAATCAACTGGTCTTTTTAAAGCAAATTCTGAAGTCTCATGCAAATCACCCGAATTTCATTTTTACCCCCAGAGATAATCTCGCCTACCTGCCTCTCGCAGATCGAAATTCCATTTTTGAAAGTCCATTTTCTCTGCGTGTGCCTTTTGCTCTCGTTCCCAGCAAGCGCTCACCTACGTTTCCTTCTTCTCGAATCCAAAGAAAAACATATCAGACTGCTCACATCTTAATTGCTCAAAATTCATCTTCTGTAACCCTTAAAAGATGTTTATAGTCTGAATCTCTTTGGATTTCAAAGAAACTGGAGTAATTTCTATCGCATTTAGTAATGTTTACATTCACTGACCTTTACCTACTCCGGGGGAAATCAAGAGGAGAAGAAATAATCATTTCGCTGGTTTTGAAAAATGAAGGGCCCATCTGAGATCCTGAGAGTTATCGAAAAATTCCTGGAAGGGGCTGAATTTTTGAAGTGTTCAGCAATACTTTGGCTCCTGCTTGCATCGCTCACCACTGCCGGGAGGGTAACAGGGCTCGAGAGCTCCAAGGAGGACCCCAGGCTGGGGGCCGTGGGAGAGAAAACGAGGCAAGGGAAGGAACCCCCACTGGACATCAAAGCTGGGCATACCCCCAATAGAAGAAGGACACGGACCTGTTGGAGCAGGTCCAGGGGAGGCCACGAAGATGCTCCGAGGGCTGGAGTACCTCTGCTGTGAGGAGAGGCTGAAAGAGTTGGGGCTGTTCAGCCTGGAGAAGAGAAGGCTCCGCGGAGATTTTATTGCGGCCTTCCAGTCCCTAAAGGGGGCCTACAGGAGAGCTGGGGAAGGACTTTTTACTGGGGCATGGAGTGATAGGACGAGGGGGAATGGCTTCAAACTGGAAGAGGGCAGGTTTAGATTGAACATTAGGAAGAAGTTTTTCACTGTGAGGGTGGTGAGGCACTGGCCCAGGTTGCCCAGAGAGGTTGTTGAGGCCCCATCCCTGGAGGTGTTCAAGGCCAGGCTGGATGTGCCTTGGGCAGCCTGGTCTGGTGGGAGGTGTCCCTGCCTATGGCAGGGGGGTTGGAACTCGATGATCTTCAAGGTCCTTTCCAACCTAAACCACTCTATGATTCTATGATAGAAGCGGCATTATTGACAGCATAAGCCCTGTTACCACGCTCTATGGAACACAGCAAGGTTCACGTGCATCCCACAATCAATCTCTTATTTCCATCAAAATGACAGACAGAACAATCAAAATAAGAGGAATGCGTTGTATTATATGATACTGTTTAATCATACGGTTGGTTTCTGATAGCACTGAAAATATCAAGGGGAGAAAACTATTGAATTTCGGGGTTTCTTTGTAAAGTAATTTGTGACAGAGTAGCTACACATACACACAATATCTTTACCCCTAAAACGAATTAGAAAGACAAGTGTGATGACCCAGCACGTGAGGCGGAAATCCTCAATTACCCTGTTTCATTTGCAGCAAGAATCTTTGAAAGTATGAAAATGTTCTCTGCTTCCTTGGGATTTCTCAAAGCATTCAGGTGACAGCTAAATAAGCTTGAGAAAAGAAATTATTTGGGTCAAAGATTCTAACCCTGTTGGCTAAAACACGCAAGAAGGGAAAAGATGATTTCACTTAGCCTTCAGTGATGAGGTGCTAGGATTACTCCAGTGTTCTAAGTATTAACTGCACATTTAAAAAACCAACATTTTGGGCAGTGCACCACAGTTGCACGCTTCAGAACAGAAATTTGCTATCAATTTTCCTTACGAGTTGAGCCTTCTGCCTCCTGTTAAGAGCCAGACTAGCTTCGGTTATAGTTAGAATTTTTAGAGGATAAAACGTACAGTGACAGTGCAAATCTTCCTTTTACTGGAAAAAAAAATGGATGCCTTAGCTGTTGACAGTGAAAAAAACTTGAAAAATAGTCCAGCACATAAATGAAAGGAGGTACTGATGTTTTTGTCCATTTGTATGCAAAATATGGCTATAACATCTTTCTCATTTTCTAGTTTCCTCAGGTTTAGTGTCGCTAAAACCTATGTCTAATAATGCATTTAACATTAAGAAACACGGAAAGAAAATGGATAGGTCGAGGGAATCCAAACCTGCACCCAGCTATGTGATAAGAGGTTAGAATAAAAAAAAAAAAGATACGCTAAGCTCTTTGGCTTTCTTGATTTGTGGCAAGAAAGAGCTGGAAAGGAAAGAAAGCGGGACTACCCTGATATTCATCCAAGGATGGGTTTGCCCTGCAACCTGGGAAAGAAATTAATACTGGGGTAACTGCTTGAGTAATTACGGCGTTGGTGGACCAGATTCCTCGGGCAATCCGCTCCTCCCATCGCCGGGCTGCAGTTTGGTTTCCCACGACACTGGAAGGAACCGGAGCTCCTAACTGCGACGGCGGGTGCAACAAGAGCACGGTGTACAGAAATTGGTGAGCAGAAAGTAACATGCATCCCAAACAGGAATTAAAAAAACCCTACTTTGGACAGTTGGAAGATGAAATTAATAAGCCTTCCTTGCTCGTGAAACTCCTTAAAAGATCAGGATTTTGTTTGCCAACCAAGCAGGACTAGCAAGGCCTGAGCATCCTTCAGTGGATGTCTTTGTTTCAACTCCAAACACACACGGATCAAGCTCCTGGCGGATGAACCAATCGAGCTCTAAATTCACTCAACGTACTGGCGAAAGTGGGATTGTTTCTCTGCCTGAAAACCCCAGGGAAGCTTTGTTGCTCCTCCTCACCCCCCTCCTACATACGCCCTTTCGTTCTGTCAGTGGGATTATAACTTCTGAGGAAGTCACGGAGTCACTGAGGATTGTAATCAGTTATAATCCTCAGAGTTACTGAGGATTTGTCCCGATTTCCCACTATTGCTTCTTTGCCCTCTCTTCCCTTTAGTTTAAATCTCTACAGAAAATAAACCAGTTGAAAAGCAGTTTTATTTTACGGCTACAAAGCATTTTATGCCCTTTTGACATTGTGTTCTTAATGCTCACCCCGAAACTCCTGCAAACTGTCGCAAGGCTGCAGGTCCTAAGAAATGGAAAAGGAGGAAAAAAAGCGCAGCTGAGAGAAAAAAAACAACGCGATGGACTAATGGGCAAGAGGAGCAGCTCGCTGTTTGATACAGAAGGTCCTCGAACCTTGATATGCAAACCCTACTCCACACTGTTCATGCCCACGGGAAATTGCTCTGGTAAAAAAGCAAGACCAGAAACTACTGGGAAGCACCTCAGCTGGTCACATCTAAAAGAGCAGATACACTTAAAATTTGAGTATAAATAAAGAAAGGAAAGGGCTGCAGTCCTCTTCTGCTCCTTGCAGGGCCCACAGAAGGGATTCCTTTCCGTTTGCGGCGTTGCGCGTCGCCTGGGGACGCTGGCTGACACGCCGTAAGCGATGAGAGCCACCGTCGCGACGCGGTGCGGGCAGAAATAACGCAGGGAACTGTCAAGGGCAAAGGAAAAAAAGCAAAAATAAATAAATAAAAAAAATAATACCACCCAAATGGCACAGAGGTGGGAACGGAAATCAGCAGCATGCTTTTATTCCTACTTAATACGTCAGGATTATTAATGAAGGCTTCAACCGCGCGCAGCCTCCACCTTGTCAGCTTATTTAATGCGGTGCGGTGCAAACCGCCCGGGGTTATAGGTTAGGCTATAACCGGGGTTATAGGTTAGGCTCGCTACCTTACTCAAGCTCTGATTATTTTATTTTTTTTTTTTTGGTTATTTCATTGCAAACGCCTGCTTTACAAGATGAAACACAATTGGTGGCAGTAATGTATCTAACCAGTCTGCAACGCGAGCATGCAAGGAGGGAAAGGACAAAGGCAACATTAGCTTGCTGCAAGGCACCGATCGCGGTATTTTCTTGGGTGCTAAAAGTTTTTGGTCTATCACAGTGTCAAATCATAGAATCATAGAATATCCTGAGTCGGAAGGGACCCACACTGCCTTACTAATATCAGTTACATGACTATGTCAATCCACGTACTAGAAACATATACGGCATCGAATTGGTAACCGTGAACACACCAGGCTTCCTACTGTCCCTCTCTATTACGGCATCTCGCAAGCAAGAACACACCGCAAACGGCTGCTGCTTGGAGTGAATCAAACCTTCCCCGTCCCTTTGCTGCTGCAGACACCTCAAACAGAATCACAGGCTAGTCAGGGTTAGAAGGTCCCTCTGGAGCTCCCCCAGTGCCACCCCCTGCCAGAGCAGGGGCACCTCCAGCAGTGGCACAGGATGGCGTCCAGGCGGGTTTGGAATGGCTCCAGAGGGGGAGACTCCCCCACCTCTCTGGGCAGCCTGTGCCACTGCTCTGCCACCCGCACAGGAGAGAAGGCCCTCCTCAGGTTGAGATGGAACTTCCTATGGTCAAGTTTGTGCCCGTTCCCTCTTGTCCTGTCACTGGGCACCACTGAAGACAGACTGTTCCCATCCCCCTGGCACCCTCCCTTTAAGGATTTGTAAGTGTTAATAAGATCCCCCCTCAATCTTCTTTTCTCCAGACTAAAAAGCCCCAAGTCCCTCAGCCTTTCCTCACAAGAAAGATGCTCCAATCCCCTCATCATCTTTGTAGCCCTTCATTTGACAGAGACTACCCGGCAGCTGACCAGATGTGAGATATCAGTTCATCCCTAATCCTCCCCTCAATTTCTTTTATTTTCCTCTTCCCATCAAAATACGGTTTCCATATTTATACAAAGAATTCAACTTGTTATTTGTAAGTAACTAAATCCAAGGTGTGGAAGTGAGCAAATCACAGACACGCAGATGAAGACAGAAATACTGCTGTGGGGACGCAGACCTCGGTTCTGCCTGTCCGGTGTTAAAAAGCCCAATTCTTCCCAACCACAGCCTCTCCATCTCGCTCTAAAAAGCCATTTCCATTATAGGGTAATACAGACCATGAACACCTTTGTTTGGTTGGTTGGGTTTTTTTTAAATGCATTAGCCACTTTCTTCACTTTGAAAATCCTATTTTGTATAGATAATATAATTTAAGTGCTGTTACATTAAAATTTCGAGTCACATCCCCTTCCCCATACCTTTCTGCATTAGGAAAGAAGAGATAAATTTTTAATCTTTTATTTTTAATGAAGATTAAAGAACAAGTTCTGCTTGGCTTGCCTTGGCACACCATACATTTTAATGTATATTGATTTGTATAAATGTCTCATTTAGAGCATATTTTTGTTAGTATTAATGGTTCTTGGACAGATAAGATTAGTCCTCCTGTAATATTGCCAATCTCATTGGTCAAAGTTGAAGAACACATTACTTTGTTCCGAGATGAAAAAGGAAGACAAAGAGACAGCTCCTGAGAGTGGAATACCAAAGGATCGATGTCCTCAGCGAGAACAGAGAGCTGCGATCTGCGGGAGCCAGCACAGAGCTCTGCCCGAGACTGCCTACGAGCGGGGATTTTGTGCTTCCTCTTGTTAATCATTTATTTCCCCTTTTCCATCAACTTCCACGGAATTCGGTGTTGATTTGATCAGGGAAGGCATTTGTGAAGCACTTTTGAAGGTGAGCTGGAATCCAGCAGCATTCTGTTCCTATGCAGATGTACGGATTCTGGTAGGTTACCTTTGCTATATAGGAACACACAGCACGTGTAAATGAGGAAAAGAGACCTTCGCATTTTCAATGTGAGTTTTAAAAATACTTCTTAGAACTCCCCACTCTCACAATACAAATAGAATCCTAGAATCGTTTAGGTTGGAAAAGACCTTTAAGATCATTGAGTCCAATAATACGATAACAACAAAATAACATAATAACAAAAATGCCATACATTTACTAGGCTTTTGTTGTTGTTGTTGTTACCTACTGTGGTTCATTCAGACAGTAATGCTCTGTAACGTCCCACACATGGAAATCTAAACTCTGTGAATACATGATCTCTCACATAATCCAATACAACCCAGAAACCTGTAGTAAGTAAAACCATACCCTTTTCCTACAGTTTCATGACAGAAGAAAACAAAAAATCAAAATAAAACACCTAATCCAGATCAGACTCCCTGCCCCTCTGGCTACTCTCTCCATGCCCTCTTAGATGATTTTCTATTTTCTTTTTCTTCTCTCGAGCCACCATCTTTTAACTCATGACAGCAAAGAAATACATTTCAACAACGGCTTAATAAAGTTACACAATCCTGCCTTCCACGGATATCATCTTCCAGTGGACTGAGACTTTTGAAAACTGTGATTGACATTTCTCCACTATTTACAGTTGCCACGATAGCCAAACGTTTTCTTGATGCAAGAAGCATCTTGATCTTTCACTTCAGATTGCAAATTCCTCAGCATACGATGGGGGATCCCAGGTCCAGATACCCCACAAATGATGCAAATGCTCGATAAATCCCTTTGCTTTCTCCAGCAGATGGAAAACAGTAACGCTTCCGGATTCACCTGAATTTCTCTCGGGATTTTGCTACTTGCAAATCAAACTGGTCAAACCCTGTTTTCAAAAACCATCTTCACAGAGCCATCCACCATAAAGATTCAAAACCATTAATGCCACAGCAAATACATCCCGACCCATCGAGTACTATCCCTCTTTGTTACCACAGTGAAATCGTTTCATGGACAAATTGTCCATTTGCAACTTGATCTGTGTCTTTTGTTTCACTTTTCACCCATGCAATACAATTACAAATCGATTATGCTCTTTTTCTAGACCTCACTCCTTTTTAAAATGGACATGACTGTCCATATAGTTAATGGCCAGATCTCAAAAGACACCGTTCCTTCTTTCGGAACAACAGATGAGGAGCACCCATACCACAGGGTATGGAAGTAGAAACGGGGGACAAGCCTTTAATACAATGTTCTGGAAAGAAGAGAGAAAATCAGGGACACTGAGATGTGGCGACACTGCAATTTTCAAAGCATACAGAAGTCAAAATCAGATCAGTAATGAGAAGTCAGGCTTTGGAAATTATTCATCTGCAATGAGAAAGGTAACAAAGAAACAACTGAGTGTAAACATAAATAAGCTTAAGAAAGGCTTTTTCTTATTTGATGAACTGATCTCATAATTCAATGTTTCTCCGGCTGTGACCAGGAGACACCTCAATCTTTCCTCATTCCCTACTGGGCAGATCCCGCCGCGCGCTGGCGCACTACTGGGCTCTCGGCAGCAACATCCATAAAGAGCCGAAAACCCGGAGTCAACACTAATATTAAATTTTGTAGGGTGATTTCTCCATGTTGGGGAAAACAGCTTTTATAGGGAAGCAATACCAGGCAGAGAAAAATAAGTTACTATCAGAAAAAGCATTTTTCAAAACTAGTTAAGTTCTTTTCAAAAGGTAGCGGGTTTTGGTTTACTTCTCCTCTGAAAGCTCTGCCGAGCGTCTGAGCGCTGCGGCCACGAGAGCCGGTCACTGCCTGGCTAACTACCTAAGCCAGGATTTCTGGCCAAAAAAGCAATCCAAGTCTTCTTTGTCCGTTTATTGAATTTTATCATAAGTAAAAGTAAAGTAAAATGCAGTTCAGCTAAACAGCACAGCACAGAGTAGGTAAACTTTGATCTGAATTTAGCTCATCATCAGAGCGGAAAAATGATTTCATTGTCAAGGTAAGCCGACGGGAGCCTCACCGCTGATTTCGGCTGTGGGTTCAGGAGGCCTCAGGCCAACGCTTCACCATAGATAATATTTCTTACACTCAATATTGTCACCTTTCCCTTTCTCCCTCTATAAAGACATCCTAATTATCTTATCATTATTATCATCATCATCATCATCATCACCATTAGTGACAAAATTCAGCCAATAGGACAGGAAGGACTCCAGTCTGTGGACACTCTGGCCATGGTGGCCAGAGGAGCATCATCATCATCATCATCATCATCATCATCATCATCATCATCATCATCATTAGTGACAAAATTCAGCCAACAGGACAGGAAGGACTCCACAGAGCATCTGTGGATGCTCTGGCCATGGTGGCCAGAGGAGCATCATCATCATCATCATCATCATCATCATTATTATTAGTGACAAAGTTCAGCCAATAGGACAGGAAGGACTCCAGTCTGTGGACGCTCTGGCCATGGTGGCCAGAGAGCATCATCATCATCATCATTAGTGACAAAATTCAGCCAACAGGACAGGAAGGACTCCAGTCTGTGGACGCTCTGGCCATGGTGGCCAGAGGAGCACGGTCACTCGCAGAGCAGATGTCAGAGGTGGCACCATGTGGGCACCAGGCAGAGCTCCCAAAGGAGACAACAAAAAAGTAAAGTTCACAATCATGATGGGTTTTACACTTTGTTTTACAGAAGGTGTTTTACGCTGTATGGCACTCGTAAACCCATTTGGGTTTTCCTACTGTGTATATGCCACTCCACCTTGTCGTTGCGTAATGGCTTTCTTCGAGCTCTGCCGTTCCCAAATTTCCCAGCTCCACCAGCACGACTGAACTGCTTCAGGTCCCGAAACTGGTTTATTTAGCCCAAGCTAACTCATCAGACTGCGCAGTATTGTGCTACGAGACAAATAATTGAAGGCCTTCCCTGCTCCAGTGCATTTCTGCAATGGGCTTCTGCCACCAACTTCTGCAGAAGCAGAACCCACCACACGGTTGAAAAAGATGTATTAAACTGACCACAGGCTCCAGGCTTGCATTTTTAACCTATGATTTCTTATTGCCTATTTCTGGTATCTTTTGAAGTACTGGCAAACCAAAAGCAAGTAATTAAAATAGGTGTAAAAACCTGCTGGTGATGCAAAGACGAGCACACGAAGGAGATAACGGGTGAGGTTTGTCTGCTCAGTTATGGAAACGGTACATCACTATTTTAATATATTTCCTACGAGGCAAAAAAGACTTTTAGAAAACTTTACCCTCTATCAACAGGCGCACACAACTCATAGCCTTGTCTCTCTCCAGACTGATAATGCGTAACGTACTGATGTGATTGCCAACTGGATAGGCAAAGGATACAGGAGAAGCAAGTTTTTAGGAAAAACCATCCTTTCAATCATATGATATACTGTAAAAAAGATACGACCTCCTCCTAGCAATCGTGACAACGTGCAATTTGTGGGTGAAAGAAGAGAATCTCTTATTTTTAATCCTTAGTGATAACAAACACAAAAAACGTTCAGTGATATAAATGACATACATAAAGGTCAGCACGGCTTTGGGGAATAGGGGTCCAGTCAAGCAAAGCAGCGGAACATATGCCTAATTCTAACTATAATTGACTAAAGTGGCTAAAATTGAGCACCTGCTTAAGTGCTTTCATGGCTTCATGCCTAATGAAATATTAATCACAAGTGGCAGAGAGCCATTACACCAAGAAGGTCTTATTTATACTGAATTGAATTATATAATAATTAAGGTATATATAATCAGCCATAGCAGTAAGTCTGTCAGTGCTCTCACCTGAATCAGCACATTTCAAGAGCGCTGCACCCACAGTGAAATATTCCCGTTTCTAATTAACCTTGCTAGTGATTTTATTTTGTAACGAGACTCGCAAAGCACCGGTGCGCCCGTGACAGCGACTGCCACGCAGCAGCGCAGCGCTCGCGAGACCGACCCCACCGCCTCCGCTCGCAGCGCCAGGGAGAACACGGGGCCACGGGAGCAGCGGAACATTAACGAATGAAAAATAGGAATAACCTCAAAAACTCAAACCGACAGAAATCGTAGCTATGTTGTCCACGAACCGATAGTAAACATACACCACACGACCTCTTTACCCTCTTTAAACATTTCATAGAATCATAGAATGGTTTAGGTTGGAAAGGACCTTGAAGATCATCGAGTTCCAACCCCCCTGCCATAGGCAGGGACACCTCCCACCAGACCAGGCTGCCCAAGGCCACGTCCAGCCTGGCCTTGAACACCTCCAGGGATGGGGCCTCAACAACCTCTCTGGGCAACCTGTGCCAGTGCCTCACCACCCTCACAGTGAAAAACTTCTTCCTAATGTTCAATCTAAACCTGCCCTCTTCCAGTTTGAAGCCATTCCCCCTCGTCCTATCACTCCATGCCCCAGTAAAAAGTCCTTCCCCAGCTCTCCTGTAGGCCCTTTAGGGACTGGAAGGACCTACTGTTTCTACTGCTTGATGAAATTCAAGGAGTATAGCAATGGTTTTCAAGCCTAATTCATACTGGTTCTCTAAGAGCACGGAAATGATTTGTTAAACTGACAATTGCCACACTAGACTTCTTTCAAGTCAGTTTGGTCTTCCCATTACTCAAAAGATGGAGGATGCAAGCATTTTTTTTTATTTATTTATTTTGAGCCTTCTCAAAATTCAATGCATCTGAAGGATGCGCACTTGGTTTTCTGAAATTTTTAAAGTTTCAGGAATTTTAAAACTTTTCTATACACCTCTTTTTTCAAAGAGAAAAAGAGATTTGGGTTTTTTTGACTTTGCCTGTGCATTCTTTAAAACGGTATATAAGACAAAGTCAAGGTGTTAAGTGCTTTGTTAAATGGAGGTGAATTGTTGCAATGATGAATAACAGCAAAACCAGAATTATATATTTATCGCAATATCGGTTTCACAAGGTGAGGATAAACTGAAATAGTACTCTCTCTTTTTAGAGTTCTAAAATATAATAGTTACATAATTTTGAAAGAAATAATTTTCCCTACACTTCCTAGAGACAACTCAAACATAAAAAGATTTATCATGAAACCAAACAGAGCAGAATAGAATGTGGACTCAAAATTTTTTTTAATCCTTTTTTTACTCAGTATTATGGCATTTACTGCTCCTATAGCATCAGATTAAAATGGAGCTGTTTGCGCTGGGTTCTTAGTTTATCAGATCACAATTTGAGGATTCTGATGTTTTCCATGAGATTTTAATATATCAAAAAATATTTTTGAATTAGGTCTGAGCATCTTGCAAATAAAATATCGCACTACAATCAGATCAAACCAAATTAATGTTTGTCAAATACTGTTTGGCATTTCCTACCAAATGGGGACAGTTTTGCTCCATATGATTTTAGACGTGTGTAAACACGGTCTGCCAAAGGAAAGACTGATGAGAACTCGTACGTGTGCTGTATTTTGAATAATCTACTCATTCATCTCGTTCTGGCAGAGCATTTTAGTTTAAAAAGATGAGACTTGGGACAATATAATCTTATTAAAATTAAAATAAGCTTTCACTGCACTGCAAAGAACAAACTCTTGCCTAAGGATAATTGTTGATGTTACTGTTTTCAAGGGTTGATCTTTTTAGAAAAGGAAACAATTCAGGACTAGTACCTGCTTTTAATCGCATTCCCACAGCAAACAACATCTTAGGGCAGAACTGGTTGCATTTCCATAATGCGACACAGGTGCCCGGGGGCTCTTTGTACAATAAACCCACCCTGCGCAGACGATGATGTGGGTCTGATGGACCAACTGCCAAGCACTGACCAGCCAGACTCAACTGTGACGCTGGGGGTGGACTGGGTATGGTGGGACCAGGTGCAGAACACCAATGTGCAGGGCGCTGCCTGACCATCGAATGGAAAATTTCCAGTTGGACTCAACGGTGACTCGTAACAGATGAGGCAAATCCAAGAAACACCTGTTAGCTTTGGGAAGAAGAAAAAAAAATCGGCACCAAGATGCTTCACCAAATGAGTCATCAGAATATAAAGGAAGAAAGAGCATTAAAGGAGAAGACTGAATTTTACTTTCAGATCTGCAAGCTACATAAGAATATTAAATATTTGTCGCATTCTTTCTAGGGGGACGGTGACTCATTTAGATCAGGATTCTTTCATAATTCAGCTTCAAGTAAATTACAAAAGGAGCTCTCAAACAAAGAACACATTAAAGATGAGTTTAAAGAAGACAATGCTCTAAAGGAGTCCTCAGCAGCATGCGCTCCCTCAGACAATGTCAGTCTGTGTATAAATATAACTTATAATGAGGTGTTACCGGTACGTTTTTGGCAGCTGTAAGCGAGAACGCTTTGGAGTTTCATAGAATCATAGAATGGTTTAGGTTGGAAGGGACCTTGAAGATCATCGAGTTCCAACCCCCCTGCCATAGGCAGGGACACCTCCCACCAGACCAGGTTGCCCAAGGCCACCTCCAGCCTGGCCTTGAACACCTCCAGGGATGGGGCCTCAACAACCTCTCTGGGCAACCTGGGACAGTGCCTCACCACCCTCAAAGGGAAAAACTTCTTCCTAATGTTCGATCTAAACCTGCCCTCTTCCAGTTTGAAGCCAAGTTTAAAGGCACGCTTCCAGACATAGAAGTGAGTTTCTGCAACACGGAGTGCAAGGCCGGCAGATGGCCCCGGCCGGGCAGGACGGTGACCGTCACTGCGCTGAGGAGCAGGAGGGTGGCCCTGAGCCAGCAAGCGCAGGAGCGAGGTCTGCGGTGGAAGGAGTCCTCTCAGCGGCTATTCGAACGCTGCAGTCTGCAGGGATATAGTACAAGATATCTGGAAGGAGTTTTCACTTCGGATGTTTTCTTTATCTCGCCTATAATCACGATGTTTCAAGCTCGGGGAAGGCTTTTAGGTCCAAGTAATTAGTGAATCTTATTTCTAACTACTCTAAAAATTTGAACCATAAATACAAACACTGGTTAAAAACATAATCTTAAAGATCTACAGTAAAGCTGTGAGTCAGATTTTTGTTTTCATTTCCAACACAGAAGTTATTTTTTATAAGTTAAAACATTTGCTTTACAAATGCTGATAGCATTCCGGCTGTGTGTTACTGAAGGAGTAACACAAATGAGAGTTTAGACATCCAGCTGTGGCGAAAAAGAAGCTACTGACCTACCTTAGATTGTATCTGTCATGTTTCCGAGCTTTCAAGTCTCATCTAGAATGAAACCGGTCATAAATAAACGCTCTGGGAAACATTTAAGATTGCTGCAAAGTCAACTGAGCACGAATCAGAAACCCTTCGCGAAGCTTAGCAGTGCTGAGGTGGAGTTCCTGCTTTGAGCCAAAAATAATGACGACCAACCTAAAAAAGTCTTCTCACGCAAGCGGGTTAATGAAGACCATCAACGGAGGAATCCAAATACCTTGGGCTCCTTTTGGCAGAGATCCCGAAAAAGGTTAATGAACGAAATGGAAATGGAAATCCACCTCCAACCTACCATATGTCTGCTACATTTCCCCAACATCTGTGTTTACAGCGAACGCGTCCCTGCACGCACTGGATAGCGAGCTCGCGAGAACCTAGTTCGGATAACATTATTAGCAGCAAAGGGGAAAATAGGCTTCATAATAATGTCATGTAGGTCATCAAATTGCCTTGGTCTCCAGCATATTGGCAGAGATCCCTGACAAGAAAAGCTAACATGGATTATTTTAGGAACTCAATGAACTGTGGACAACTTATGTCTGCAGAAATTATGTTATTACAGGATTTAAAATATTAGCGCCTCAGCAAAATTCAATACACTAAAAGACTGGATGGGCAAAACAGCATGCACAGCGGTTCGGCACCAGTAACACAGCCACCGCACAGTTCCCATCACACCACATCTCATCTGACTCGGAAAATTAATCTGGTTCTCAAAGATGAATTATATTTATTTATCATGCGTTTCTTTAGGAATACTGTGATAACAACTGTATACGATACCAAAAATCAGTTTGCTCTGAATTAATTTTCCCCTGATGTTAAAACCTCTGTTCTTTGGCTCGGTTGGGGTAAAACGAGTAGACAACTGTACGCTGTTTTCACATCACTTCATCACAGTGTAACCTCCTTCAAAAGGAAATGAAACAGTCGCATTTACCTGAGTGAAATGAACAACTATTGAAGGGTTACTCCCTACCTCAGTCATTTTCTTCCTCCCTGCGTCAGCTTTGGCTCGCCGGCGCCGTTTGCCTGAGGGTTTCTACACTTCATCTCCCTGTCACCGGCTTCAGCAGGAGCTGCGGTCCCGCGGCCCCTTTATACTGCTCGCGCCATCCCACACAGCTACAGATGTTTCCATTATCCATATAAACGTCTAATCCTTTTCTGAACCCCACTAAGCTCTTGGCTTCGCTGAACTCTTGTGGGAATTAATTCCACAGGTTAATTATGCATTTGTGTAAATACTTATTTTCTTTAATGGTTTTAATTCTGCTGCCTTTCGGTTTCATTATAAGTCCCCTGGTTCTTGTATTATAAGAAAGGATAAGTGAAAGTGCCAGATTTACTTTCTGTATATGCAATTCATTATTTGTATATCTCCATCCTGTGCCCTCTTTATGTCCCCTCTCCACGCTAAACCGTCCCAGAGTTTTAATTCTTTCTTCACACAGAAGCCATTCAAGCCATTTGCCATAATTAAAACAATTAATTTCAAGAAAAATCCGGACTGCTACACAGAGAATTCAGAAAGGAATGAGGAATAAGTTGATAGAATGACTAAGCTTCCTCCATCCACTGGGACTTTTTGCAAGCCTTACACAGCACACATTTCCATACAGAAACCTGCTGCTCTTGGGCTATCTAGCTAATAATATTTAAGTGTTTTAATAATCCGGTAAAGTGAAATGAATGCGCTTAATTTATTAGGAGTTTCTTCAGCAGCGCTGCTGGGTTTAAATGCATGATTACAAGAATTTAAATTCATGACAACAATGAGCACTTACGTTCTTCCTAAACTTATGAGTCTGCTTTTCTTGTGAGCAGTAAGTTGAAAAGAAGAAAACTACAAGTGAAAGAAAAGTTTTCTTTAGCCCCAGTAATCTTTGGGACACAGACAACATTAAAAACCATAGAGTTACTTATAGTGATACTGAGATAAAGACTTCTTGTAGCTGAACTTTAGCCTATTAATATTTAACAGCATCAACATCTAATTAACATTTCAGCAGAGATAACCTTTCCAAGAAATAGATTTGTTCATATATATATATATATATATTTGGCTGATGATAAGACAGTATGAATGGCACATCTCCATTAAGGAGAGACAACTAGAAGGAAAATTTTCAGGCCATGTGGTCTGTTGGGATGAGTTCCTTACCAGATTGGAAACGACTGAGGTAGGACAGAAATTACATGACAGTCAGTTCATTCTCTTCTTTCCCCCCCCCAAAAAAAAAGCTTTGTGAGCACACTGAAATTGCTGCAAGTGTATTTTCACACTGAATTTCCTCAGTGCATTTGTTGACGTGTGTACGTTGCAATTCTGGATTCATCCCAGGCAATTCGGTCAAGCTATCGCACAGTCTGCTCGAGAAGTTGAAGCTATGAGTGTTGACGGTGACTGTTTAGTTACGTTGCCCATTACATTAAAAAAAGAGTTACTGCAGCGTTGTGCAGTCTGTCTGCCTCAACCCGTACAAACTGAGGATGATGTCTGCCTGCAGCTCTAATAAATGCTAGGTTTTTAATAGGAAAATCTGGATTTTCCATAAAGTATGGACCTTCTCGAAAATCTGCTCATGGATGACTTTTTCTTTTGATCTCGGAAGCAGCCAGGTTGCGTCACAACATGGTTGCCCAACTCTTTCGGTGAGAAACACTCCCGGCAGGTCAATCTTCAGTCCTTTTCCTGCTGCAATCATGTCTCCCTTCCTCTTTCTGTGTTCTGGAGAATAGACTTGTATTTCTGAAGTTACATCCATGTAACTATTTGTTTTTAAGCTGTATGGAATAGTGTTTAGTAAGATTAATGAAAATAAACAGCGGATTACCGGGGGGGTACCAGAGAGGTGAGAGAACGTACGACCCTACGTATGCACGGAGGCAGACCACCCAAACCAGAACACATCTGATTTCCACCTCACTTAATTCAGTAAGTAAATAGCCCAAAAATAAATCAACAGAAAACCCTTTGCTGATCTTCCTCGATAAACATAATCAGTCAAGTCTAAAGTCATGATACAAAGAGTTCCACTCCGGTTAATTAGTCTGGCAGCCAGGGGAAATCCCCAGAAGAACGCTTTGATACCCTCCTTTTATTACACTGAAAGGAAAACAAGATGTTATTCTGTAAGCCCCATCTAAAGGACAAGTAATGCATGTTTATCAGGCTCGGAGCCACCTACCGCTGTGCAGTACCCTGATGATTCGTTTTATTAAGCTAAACTCTTTCACCAAAGCTCTGCAGAGGGGTTGGATGTACTCTTCAAGTTCATGAGAAGTCCCGAAGCTTCTGAACAAAGATCTGTTGCAGCCGAACGATGTATTTATTTGTCCTACTTTGTAATTTCTTTTTACAAAACAGAAAAGTCTTTGTTTTACCCTTTGTTTAGATAAACTAGAGTGGATTAAATATCCTTTACCTTAGCCTGGAAATAACTAATTAGTGTACACGAACCTAACACAAGGAACACTTTCTTCCTGGATGGGCAACAAAACCACACACTAAAGAGCCAAGCATCCTTTTGAAATGTTTAACATCTAACAAGAAGTATGACTGCGTTCCATAATTCACTTACTTTACACCCAACTGCACAAGGAGCAGCGGCACTAAACCATCACTTTTGGTGGGCAACAAACAACGCTCTTCAGGCTGTTCAAAGAGGGTGTGAAACAGTTACAACTGCATCTTCTCTTCAAAGTACGTATCATTTTAATGAGCTTTCTTTAAAAGACACAATTGTGGTATAGAAAAGGGAAATAAACCAATAGACTCCAACAGCAAATCTGCATAAATTGTGTTATCTAAGGTCTCTGTCACTGAAGTCAGATAAGAAATGAAGAATATTTTTTATAAAAAGGATCTGATTTAATTGCATACAGAAATAATGTGTTCCTTTTCCTTTTTTTCTGGCTGTTTTTTGTAGAATGCAGGATAATTGAATGAAACATTTTACCTGATAGACAAAGAATTATACACCATGTCTGCACTTTGTCTCTTCAGGTCAGGCTGTACCCTAGCACTTGAAGCAGGTTCTTCCACCCTCACGCTGGGTAGGATTGGGAACACCGTCTCCGACAGGGAGCCAGCCTGAAGTATCCCACCGGGAGGTCAGCACTTCGTCTTGCCCTTTGCTAAACAGCCAACTTTTCTTCCATATGTTTTGATGACAATAGTTGTTTGGATGTCCATCCTCTCAATTCAAGCTATAATAACCTTCTGGACAAAATGTCTAATACCATTGCTCTTGCCAAAAATTTAATTACATCCATTGATGCATCAGAAACAAAAGCGTTACCTAATGAATTTTTCTTTAACAGTGGCTTTATCTTTCCTTCTTCACTAATTTCTCAAGGTTATCGGACTACGGATCCTGCCGCCTGCTACATCAGCACCTGCCTTTTCAGTCACCAATACCCTGACTATTCTATTTGAGTAGTGGGGCTCCTGATCTAAGCAGTAATGAAGCTCTCCCACTTGGTTTCTGATATTTTTTTTTTGGATGATTATTAAACGTTTGAGATGGTTCACATAAACAGATGGACATCAGCCCAAGTTTCAGACTAACCGAAGAAAAGGAAACCGACTACAACTGAAGAGCAAAGACCTGCATGAAGATAGGTATATGCTTTCGGGGAAAATTAAAGCCAATGAAGTGTAAGAACTCGGATGGCAGCTGGGGACTGATAAGCAAAGCAGTTGGGCATCTGCCCAAATTTACCAAGGCCGGCGTTCCTGAAGTTAGAAATACAGTTAGCTATCTCCTGAAATCAAATCTTTCTTTTTTCTCACAAATCGAGTACCAGTATAAAGTGCTGGCCTAATTGCTCTCGTGAATATAACTCTAAAGTCTCAATTAAACCAAATACATCTTTCCAGGATTGTTGCGCTGTGCATTCTGGTTTGACACTAAAACGAGACGTGCAGCTGTTTGTAAGCCAACTGGCCTGGTTCTCTCGAGAAACCTTCCTCAGTTGGTCATCACCGATGAAGATAAAAAAAAAACTGATTGAGAAACAAACCTGAGATTTCTAAGGAATATAGATGGGTTTGGAAAGAAATCAAATAGCAGATGAGGCACTTCATTGTGAAGGTTTTGAGACCACTGTTACTTGTGGGTAGCTGTTGAATCATGTTGTGCATTTGAGCTGTGAGATTGACTTCAGGCTTGCGTTTCGCGAGGTCAGACAAGAAGTAGCCGAGAACCTGACCTTCCCTGAACCCCTGAATACTAACGGCACTGGTATGACATTTAAATAGATGAAATACGTCTCTGCAGTAAGCAAGAATTTTCCATCTATCCAGCATATGCTGTCGTAATTCTGAAGTGCCAAGGTTTCGTCTGGATCACTCTCCAGCTGATGACAGATGAGCAGTTCCCGGCGCACTGTACCCGGGCCCTCTGTGCAGCTCACGCTTGGAACGGTCTGTTTGCCGCCTACTTTAATTAGATAAAACCCCAGGAAGCCAGCTGTGTGCAAAACAATGCAATAGCCCCACCACAAACCTTAAAATAACGTTGGCATTTCTACCTTCACCGAGAGTAGCATCAGGCCACTGACCTGACTTTTAGGAACGCTACCTTGGAGCTCTCCAGTAGGCAGGACGACAGGATCGTACGCGTAATCCATACGTTTTACACTGCTAATTAAATTAAACCTCTTCCCCACCCCCTCCTAATATGCAACGCCATTACTTACTTTACGTTTTAAAAATAAAACAAAACTGTTCTTAGTACTAAACAGTTTATGTAGTACTTCAGGAGCTTCTTTGAGAGTTCTACCTTTAAGGACTCTTCAGCAGCACAAGTCTACCTCTAATTCCCAATGACAGCTATTTTCATTTTTCAGAATAATGCCGTTTTTTTTAAATATCAGAGTAATTTCTCGACTCAAGAAAATGTCATTAAGGATTGCCCTTTCCTATTCACCTCCCTCTCCGATGAGATCAGAATGCGCAGAGGCAAAGCCCTCGTTGTTCCTGACCACAAATCAATATTTACTGCAGCAGAGAAGGGAAGGAAAGGAGGAACAGAGGATGAAACGAGGGACTGGAACACAGAAGACAATACAAGCGCCATTTCTAATGACAACTCTCCTTCCTCATCCCTATTCTTTTAGGTGCCGTTTATTAAGAGCAAGTGAACGACGACTACTAATGTCTTAGTTCTGTTGCCATAAGAACTTCAGGAAAGTAAACATTGCTATTTGCTATTCAGTTCACCTACACAATCGGTCCCTTCGCTTTTCTACGATTCAGGGCATGGACTTGCAGGGATCTCAAACAACATTTCAGACATACAGTAGAGGAAGCCTTTTTATCATTGCTTTTATAATTGCTTTACGCTCCTTTACAGTTAGATCCCAGCTATAATTAAAGGGGAGAAAAAAACCACAGTGAGAGTGTCAACAATGACTCTTGAGTTCCAAAAATCAACGGCTCAAGTCAAAGGCAGGAACTCGTCTATTCTTCCTTGGAAGATGACAGGTTAAACTACACTCACTGCTCGAGATTCTGAGTTAAGTGGTGTACTCAGTGGAACTATGGCAGTGTACTAGAGCTGAAGTCTTAGTCCACAAAACATCCCTAAATGAAGCCCAAAGGCCTCGGATCTGTCACTCACACCATCAACCAGGAGAGACTCCCGTGTGAATAAGGATGTGGTCTGTACCTGTTTGTTTAATGGAAGCACTGACACTGACAATAATGACCCTGACTATCATCATTTCCACTCCAGCAGTCTCAACAGAAGTAGTTAAAATGAGGATAAAGCTTTATTTATTGTGAACGTACGTCCAACTGACTGCGAGCACAGATTACACAACTGAATTTTCTTGGAATTCAAGTTGCGATGTCTTCTGAGCATCCTTGTTATTCCTTCCTAGCACCTTTGCTTTGGGTCCTGATGGAAAATTAGTGGGATTCGTCCCACAAATTTATGAGCCACGGATGATTTCAAGCCATGAAATCTCATTGCTATTCTGTACAAATGTATCACTGAAGTCTAGACACTACAACTTTTGTGAACTTCCTCCATTTTATTTATTTTGCTAAACCTTTACCATGCTACTTGTCTTCCCATATTCTTGCAAACAATTCAATATATTCATCCTGAAACAGTAAAGTTTATTTTCTTATAAGAATCCAAAAGAAATATGTATATTCTCAGTTTAAATGAGAGTTCAACCTATTCACTCTAAGATCATTTTGCTAACTTAATACTTTAGCAATTTTCTATTCATCCTATTTTTCTTTTAGGCCATTTACTTTTTTTTTTTTAAATAATAATTAACCTTTTAAACCTTTTAGTCTTTCTTCTGTATTCTGACTAATGGAAATCCCCAAACTCACTACTTATAATCTGCATTTATTTAAATTGTTGGTTGCCTATTTTGCATTTCTCAAACCAATTATTCAAATGACTGCCAAACTCCCTTTATCTTCCGCTATCATTCTAGAATCAGCCTTATTGTCAGCATTATCAGTGCCAGTAAGCATTACATTATTCCTTCAAAAAGTACCCTTGAACTCAGGCAAACCAGTACATTAGGAACCACTGTAAGCCAGTTTTTAATATCTCTTTTTTCCTGTCCAGCTCCTTAAGATACTGTTATCATCTCTGTTTCGTGCTTTAACAAATTGCAGTCACCTGGATATTAGAATATCATGTCAAAAGCTTAGCAGGAAACGGTGATAAAATTTTGCCTCACACCGATTCATGCTAATAATAGATACCTTTTACTTGCTTTATTAATGATCTTGACTGTGATTTTTACCCTGTTATATTCCAAAATGCAGATGTCACTAATGAGTACCCCTATCAGCTGAGGACCGGCACAGCCAAACCACTGAAACGTGATTTCACTGGTCCAGTCCTTGTGCTATGGAGTCTTTCCTCATTTCAGGGTTTAACTCACTATTTCTGAAATTTTCCTCACTAAATACTGCAATCTCAGACACGCACAGACAGTGTGATACAGGCAGAGAACCACGCCATTCCCAGAGTTCTTATATTTACCTTTTTGTAGTTTCTAGGCAGAATCTTACATTTAAGATTAAGACCTCCACTTCCATCTTTTGCACTCTCTAGATAAAAGTGTAGGCTCGCTCACCTCAGCGATTTTATGTGCTTCCAGCCCCCACAAGTCTGATTTCCGACACCGGCAAGCTCAGCTTCTGCGCGCTAGCCAGCGCTCATAAGGCAAAGTACCTTAATTCAGAAGGAAAAAAAAATTAACTGAAAATGAATCCTAAAGTAGGAAACAATTTATAAGGATGCCGCAAGTATAAAGTGGTAACTCATCTTCTGCATGAGGTAATTAGCTTGTCTAAAATATTTCATCCCTACCCACAGAATCTATTTTTTCTCAGCCTTTTTAGAGCCTACCATGTCAGCACTGTAATTTAATGCAGTTTCAAATCTTTTGTGACCCAGGGCTCCAGAACCAAGCTGAAGAGCTGCCTGCACCTGCTTCGCACGACTCAAAAGTCTCGCTAACCTTACAGTTTCAACACCGAGGATTTACCTTAATATTGTGGCCAGCAGGGCGAGGGAGGTGATTCTGCCCCTCTACTCCACTCTCGTGAGACCCCACCTGGAGTACTGCGTCCAGCTCTGGAGTCCCCAACATAAGAAGGACATGGACCTCCTGGACTGTGTCCAGAGGAGGCCCACGAGGATGATCCGAGGGCTGGAGCACCTCTCCTATGAGGAGAGGCTGAGAGAGTTGGGGCTGTTCAGCCTGGAGAAGAGAAGGCTCCGGGGAGATCTTATTGCCCCTTCCAGTCCCTAAAGGGGCTACAGGAGAGCTGGGGAAGGACTTTTTACTGGGGCATGGAGTGATAGGATGAGGGGGAATGGCTTCAAACTGGAGGAGGGCAGGTTTAGATTGAACATTAGGAAGAAGTTTTTCACTGTGAGGGTGGTGAGGCACTGGCACAGGTTGCCCAGAGAGGTTGTTGAGGCCCCATCCCTGGAGGTGTTCAAGGCCAGGCTGGACGTGGCCTTGGGCAGCCTGGTCTGGTGGGAGGTGTCCCTGCCTATGGCAGGGGGGTTGGAACTCGATGATCTTCAAGGTCCTTTCCAACCTAAACCATTCTGTGATTCTATGATCCCTTTTTTGCCTCAAATTTGCAGAATATCTTTAATAAAAATACTCCTCACCTTAGCCGGTTAGTTGGCCTGTTCTGTACCCATAAAAGCGTGCGTATGTTTATAACATTAGAAAACCAGTTTCTTCCTGCTCCCAGTCTCACCGTGCCCATCACAGCTGCATCCCGGTTCTCACCTTTGCACATTAGCAGAGAGACTTGAAACCCTTGTGTGCGTTTTCCTTTTCTGGCAGATAAACAAACAGACCACACACATTAATTTTAATGAGTACCTCAAGGTTTTTCTATAAAAGAACTCGCAAGAATATTTAATAGCTGAGTTAAACGCTCAATTAAGGTAAGAAGGTTGTAAGAATTCAGATTTCTTGAATACCGTCCCTGTGGACACATTGATCATCAAAAAACGGTACCCATTGAAAAGAGAGGAAACAAACAACTGACGGTACAGATGGTGGGGAAAAAGATGGGAGCAAAGTAAAGGATTTGTGTAGGGGCACCGAGGACAAGCCAGAACCTCTTTGCGGGCACACGAGGAAAACCAGGCATAGAATCATCATAGAATCACAGAATGGTTTAGGTTGGAATGGACCTTGAAGATCATCGAGTTCCAACCCCCCTGCCATAGGCAGGGACACCTCCCACCAGACCAGGCTGCCCAAGGCCACGTCCAGCCTGGCCTTGAACACCTCCAGGGATGGGGCCTCAACAACCTCTCTGGGCAACCTGGGACAGTGCCTCACCACCCTCACAGGGAAAAACTTCTTCCTAATGTTCAATCTAAACCTGCCCTCTTCCAGTTTGAAGCCATTCCCCCTCGTCCTATCACTCCATGCCCCAGTAAAAAGTCCTTCCCCAGCTCTCCTGGAGCCCCTTTAGGGACTGGAAGGCCGCAATAAGGTCTCCCTGGAGCCTTCTCTTCTCCAGGCTGAACAGCCCCAACTCTTCCAGCCTCTCCTCATAGGAGAGGTGCTCCAGCCCTTGGATCATCCTCGTGGCCCTCCTCTGGACACGCTCCAGCAGGTCCATGTCCTAGGCATCGTTTTGAGGATCTCTATAACCTGTATTGCTCCAACCACAGACCCCTCTGAGCTGTAGCCGGCAGCCGCCTGCCTCCCAGCACGGCAGAGGAGAAGGCTCTCTTTGGTATCCAGTCAGAGATGAAGACTGGCAGCTGAAGACTCCTCCATAGAAACAGGGAGTTCCTGGAGTTCCAAGCCATTTTTAAACTTCACCTCTACACAACTTATGAGCGGCTTCTTTGCCATAACCCATTATCACTGCGAAATCTATCCGTGTTTCTGCCATTAATACAGCCATTACACTAAGAAAATCTAACGCTCAGGTCAACGTATTAAAAAAACATCTAACGGATCTCAAAGATCAGTGGGGTCTTCAGAGTGGCTGAATACGCAGAAGAGCCCGTCCTTTGTGGCTGGGATTGATTGTTTTATCGTACGGAACACCACCGCACAGGGGGACTGCCGGGGCAGGGACCACCCTCATCGCTTTTCAGATCAAGACACTGATTCAGCAAAACATTACAGTGGATGTTTCAGATTAAATGAATAAACAGTCCCACTGATTTTGGTGAGACTGCCACATACGTAAACATTTTGATTTTTGACTATTTACAGGTACCTTGTAACGAACCACCTGAGAAGCCTGAAAGGAGCCAGACACTTTTCTGAAGCAATTAGCAGCAAGACACAACGAATGCAATCAAATGTTCTTTAAGTCAACACCGACCGTGAGCTGTGAGAGCACAAAGATAACCCATGATTTTTTTTAACTCCCTTAAATCCTAATTTGGTAACAAAAGTTAACTAACTGGCATAGAAAGCAACTATGTCCACATTCCACTGGTTAATATGTGTTGAGAGAAAAAATATTTTCAAGCAGCAAATTCTTATCACAGCCCATTTAGGGCAAGTGACTTTAATGCAAGGAGAAAAAATCCTAAACCAAAGTATTCATTTCATCAGAAATTCCAGAGACAGCCCATTAAAAGACTTTGAACTGTGTATCTTTCCTTCTTTGGGTCAACTTTCAGTTTTGAGGTTGTCTGGGCTACACAGAATAAACAACGCACCATTAGGAGGAGTTGTTAGAAGTTGAGAACATTCAGAAATGCCTCATTTTATATGATACTCAATGATGCAAAAGCGAGGCAAAAAGCCAAAGCAGAAATGGAATAAAAATAGCCAACAATTTTTTAATCTACAGAGCCTTTTACCTCCATTACCAGCTGAACCATCTGTTCTGCAGTTGTTCAGGTCTGCAAAAACAAGAGCGTATAAACTAAAATGTGTTGTGTCTTTTAAAGCTTAGACAATCTGCTGGGTAGCAGAGTTTCTTTCTATATTTAAAAATAATAACAAAGCTTTGGTGCTTAACAATGTAACCAAAATAAACCTGCAAGCCAAATTTAAGATGAAGATCAAACATTTGATGGCCGAATACGGCTTCAAAGAAAGTCTGATCTTGCTTTGGCCCTTCGAGTCCGTGACGGAAGGACCGTGCCGCTGACCCTGCCCTGCACGTCCCCTCGTGTCCCTCTGTGGGTCCTCCCTCGCCTCCTGTCCCTTGATCCGTAGGTGCTCCCCGCGGGAGAGGAAAGATGGGGCAGTGACCGTCTTACATCTTGAGACTTTGGGTTTGTACTTCCCCAACCTAAACTTCCTCAATGACCTTCCAACAGCTCTTTATTCCTCCTGGGCACTGGTGTCCCCAGGCTGGGAGGATAAAGGCACTGAAGACTGAACTCAGCCAGAGTGCGGATGACAACCATCAAAGTACCATAGATAGAAAGATAGATAATGTCCTCTGGGGCTATGCAGACGAGTAAGAAGTTTGCAAGGCTGGATAAAACCACATTCACCCTCAAAACAATCCTTTTACTAGGTGAACTGAACCACTTTACTGGCAAAGGCAGCGCTGAGGGAATGTCACACCCAGCCATCAGCTGGTGCGGTCAGGGCAGCGCACGGGCACAGCAGATGCCAGCTACTCCTAAGCTGGGAACGTGTCCCGCCTGAACACCAGTGCCTACACAAACCAGTCCGGGCAGTCGGCAACTGGGCTTTACACAGACCCACTCACATGTGCTTCCAGTGGGGTTTTGGGCCATGCGCTGGGACCAGCTGCCATGGACTCCAGTGTCAGCGCAGCAACCACGCTCTGAAAAGCTGCTTCACGTACCTACCACCACCTTCAGGCTTCCGAATACCAGACCAGATGCAACCTTTTGAGTTTTCCCATTCGAAATTTCTGTTGACAGAACAGACTAGACATGCAATAAGAACGTTACCACTCCATAAACCACCAAGATAAGTCAGGCTTGATCTACAGAGTACATCTGATTATGTGTTCAAATACTACAAAATGGGCTTAAATATGTATCGTGTTTTAAGAAATGGGCTCAGTGACCTGAAACCGAGAGATTCTGTGACATAAAATGTATCTAATCCATTTTCTTGACCTAGCATATCTGACATAGATTATAGTTTTAATAGCTTTGCTGAAGCTCTTGGGCTATGTACTCTACAGTTTCAAAGGTGACGTAAATAGGACATTGTGTGTGTTTGTTTCTGCTCTACGACTAAAGCCAAAGGCACATCCCTAAACCTCAGGGAAAAGGGAAAAGCTTTTTGAAGCAAAAGCACAAACTAATCAATAATGAAGTCCAACTGGTACATCACTTTACCCTTCATCTTCTACATTAACTTCCATACTTCCTATCAATTTTCCTGTATCTTGTCTTAAAAAAAAAGAAAAATATATAGCTGTCCACCCTTACCACAACCACCTGAGTTCTGCATCAACCTGACAAGCAATCTGTTTGCCAAGCCGCACTGGCTTTCTTCCCCTTCTTTCCTCCTTCAGCAATGTACACCCCGGACCCCGTGGGCAACGCTTGACAACCGAACGCACCGTATTCCATTTCTGACCCTTCCCCACCGCGACACAAACAGTAACTGCCACTGAGTCAACTCAATTTGCAAACGGGACTTTGAAATTCTCCAAGCCAAGCTGGTGAGACAGATAAAGCACATTCATGACACATGATTTCATTTTGTCCACTGATTATTCAATAAGTCCGCCAAAGACGGTCACTCTCCAGTTCCTAAAATTCTCTTTCTTGGGATTTCATTTGATACAAATAATATACATTAACACTGCATATTTTGCTTTACTTGTGGGATGATGCGCCATAACTCATTCATTATTTATGTTCTTTTAATATGCTGTAGACAGCTGCTATGCATATACTGGTTTCACCGCTCTAAAATCTCTTCAAAAGAAATGCTGAAACTTTTCATTTCCCTTTAAGGGATTTTGGGTAGAATTAATAATACACATTAATAATTCAAATTTTCTTTTTGCCTGTTGGTGGATGAGCAGTTTTCACAGTGGCTGAACAGTTTTCACACAGTATTACCAATCTGCATTAATAATACATATTTTTTTCCCCCCTCTTTCTAGCTGGTTGATGGGCAGCTTGCTTATGAAATAATATGCTTTGATAATAGGTAGTTTTGCTTTGCAGTGACTCAAAACCAGGAGAGACTCACCATGTGTTGTAAACATTGACTAAAGATAGTATCTATCAATCTACGATGGTCTTGTTATGAGGAGCACTGAAAGTGTACACCTACCGAGCACTTCTTTCAAGGTTTTTCAGTTCTGTCTAAATAAATACTGGAAGTGCTCACTCTCCCACGGATCAGCGGTGGGAATTTCTATCCCCACCTACTGGTAGGAATACAATTTAAAATCATTTCACATTCACGAGAGAGAAAAGAAGGGGAAAAAAAAAATAAATCGGTGATAATCATTACACCACTCTTATTTGTTAACATCCTGAGAGGATCTAAAGGTTATAAGTAGAGCCCAAGAGGTGTCGGGGACCCTTCTGGTGTCCCTTCTGCAAGGAGGGGATTTACATTCAACCCAAGGGCACTTCGAACCCTCAAATTCCTTTTTTTTTTTTTTCTTTTTTTGCAATTTTATCAACAACCCCTTTCCATCCTTCCTCCCCCCCAACACATTTTTCTGGTTTATGAGAAACCTGGTTAGAAGTATTTCCTGGACTGAACGGTTTCCTGGCTATTTTTTGTGCGGCGTTACAGGGCAGCGTACTGTTACAAAAGCACGTGAGAGATTTAGCCATCGATTCTCTTTAAAGCTGCTTTATCCGATGGGAGGCGAGATATTCATTTCCCAGTCACCTCGGGGCCCAGAGCTCTTTTAGTACATTAAAAACTGTGAGTTTGCAACTGTCCACTTAAAGAAGATACCAATATATCACCCTATATTTATAAAATACAGTAAGCTTATATGCTGCTCAATTGCATAATCTTTACACTTGCTGGAAATATTCAAAATATGCGAATGCATAAATGCAGTCATTCCAAAAGGACGAAACAAGAATAAACAAGAAAGAGAGGGAAATAGTTTTATCTGCCTTTGCAGTTTAACTCGGATTTATTTTTAGTTAATGATAACAGACTCGAAAAAATCCGAGCACTGAGCAATACCAGAAGTGTCATTTGGAAAAGAGTTAAACACACTTTCACTATCATTAATCATGGCAAAAGTGACAGAAGAAAAATGAGCTGGCTTGGTATATCTAATATATTAATTCTCCCTGCAGATTGGCTCAACGCATGAGCAAGTAAAAACAGGTAAACCTTTGGGAAGAGAGGAATGTCAGTATGAGGCTTCCTGTTAGGAAGAAATGGTATGATTTTTTCCTCAAAGAAAGCTACAAAAGTTAAAAATCCGAAGACTCTGTTTTTAAATATGGTTGAATAATTACAATGAGAAAAACAGCTAAACTAGAGCAGTTTAACCCCATTTTCACAGTGGCTGAGCACACGTCTTCCTCCCCCCTCACCTCCACTTTCTATGTTGCCTCCAAAGGATTGATCCGTATTAGTTTGCTGGAGATCTGGATAACTTTTTCCCTTACAGCTACCCAAAAGATGAGACTTTCCTCCCCAAATTATTTAATTCTATTCCTGCTTCTTATTTTTATTTACAAAAACAAACCTTATTTCTTTAATATTTTTCCCAATTTCGGTAAAATTCAAGAATTCACTCCTTGCCTACAGGTGAAACACACGCCAGGTAAGCGGAGGAAACGATAGGTAAAGGAATCTTATTCTTTAATTCAAGCAAAATTCAAGGGTGGTAATTTCAGATCTGAACTGACGCTTCCTCTTTATTTCCCGCTATGTTCTAGCAGTCAGATCGCACATATGGAGCCCTTCCTAAAAATACCCAATGGAGCCCTACTTACAAAACTGGTGACTCTGTTGACGTGACGAAGAAACATTACTGTGCAACTTCAGGAATCCCAAAATAGCGAATCAGAATCTTTACCCTCGAGTTCAAAGTTGACCCCAAGGCACAAGGGGAACAAAAGCAAAAGGAGGAAGTTCAATACAATCCAAGGATTGCGTTCTGTCCGCTGGAAACAGAGAAAGTTCTCACTCATCTGATCAAAGTCTCTCTGTACAGTTCTTTTACCGTAACAGATCACCCAATGATGAGCTCTCGGCAAAACGAGGAGATGGATAACTTTGTACAACTCACAGTCTGTTCTGTCCCGAGTTATTCATGTCATCCATCTGCAGCTTGGTTCTTCCTCTCCCACCCGGTTTTTCAGACCGCGGGTTGTAGAAACTATTTTACCGCGACATAAGAAGTACTAAAAAAAGGGGGACAAAAAAAAAGGGGCAGAAGCGTATTACAAACTCTAATAACAATAAAAATATTAAAATCGGTAAAATCATAAAACACTCTCCTGTGAGGAGAGGCTGGAAGAGTTGGGGCTGTTCAGCCTGGAGAAGAGAAGGCTCCGGGGAGATCTTATTGCGGCCTTCCAGTACCTAAAGGGGGCCTACAGGAGAGCTGGGGAAGGACTTTTTACTGGGGCATGGAGTGATAGGACGAGGGGGAATGGCTTCAAACTGGAAGAGGGCAGGTTTAGATTGAACATTAGGAAGAAGTTTTTCACTGTGAGGGTGGTGAGGCACTGTCCCAGGTTGCCCAGAGAGGGTGTTGAGGCCCCATCCCTGGAGGTGTTCAAGGCCAGGCTGGACGTGGCCTTGGGCAGCCTGGTGTGGTGGGAGGTGTCCCTGCCTATGGCAGGGGGGTTGGAACTCAATGATCTTCAAGGTCCTTTCCAACCTAAACCACTCTATGATTCTATGACCTCAGGGGGCAGTTCCAGCTGAATCGTCAGATTTGCGTGTCCTGTGCTCTATCGGTGCGGACATCTTCTGGCATCGTTAAATAGCAGACAATTTGCTGATTTATTTGGGATGGCACCTGTTCGCTACTTAGGCATGGCAATGACAACTCTTTGGTGGGAAAAGGGTAGAATCAAGAGAGTTTTGGATAAAGGCAGGAGGTAAACACTGCGCATTCAGGCACCGCAACGGAATAGGATACATACGGAGTAAAATATTTAGCAGACAACGCAGGATCACATTTTTAGTGAGGAAAACCAAATTAAGTCACATTGACATTCCAAACAGTGATGTGAAAAAAGTAATAAAGAAATGACAGCAAAAATGGGAACGCTGCACCGTGGACTCCACACAGTTCCAGCAGCACCTACATTTTACAGCCCGAGGCATTAAGAGAGACAGCTACTTTAAGGTTGATTTACAGCAAGCCTACAGCCCATCTGCTTTGGAGAGCCAAGACACTAAAGATAATTTCAAAATTAAACAGAAAGATAAACATTGATCGGGGACATTTTTTTCTCTTTTAACCTGATGAATTTTTTTTTTTTTTTTTGCATCCCATCTGCTAAATGGTAAATAAAATAGAGAAAAGCAGATTAAGAGAACTTGCTAATTTAGTTCAAAAATTATTTAAGCTATCAGGTCAGCAATCAATTGAAGAAAAATTCGGTTCTACCAGAATTAATTTCATTATTATTGAGTAAAACTCTGTAGTGGTTCTTCAGGTGAGAGAAAAACGTGAGCCATCATGCCAGCAGCTGCACTGGGGATTTTTGGAAAGGCCTATGCCAGTGCAGAACTACCCCGTCCTCGGGGATAGCTCAAGAACCACCGCGTCTCAAACACAGCTCTCTGAATCATATTTTTCCTCCTGTTGGCTTGATACTGAGGGAAAACATTGATAAATCTAGTGTCAGGATTTTTTTTCTTTGTTTCTACAAGTCACTTGAGTCAGAAAATGCTGACACTATCAAGCCAAAAGTTTCTGCAAGAATGATAGTTCTGCCAAATCTCTCAGAGGTCTTCTGTTGGACAACTTTTCAGTTTGGGAATCACACTGATTACAGCAACCACGAGAGTGTCAAAAGCCAACGGCACCGTTCTTGGGCAACTGAAGCAAGACACTCATATGAATTGAGATTTATTTAGTTTTAAATATCAGAGTTTTTTTTTTTCCTGAGATTTCAGCCTTTCATTCTCATTTGAGGAATTGTTTGAGGTTTGTTACTGACTTCCAACGTCCAGGCGGTGGTAAATCCAGGAAATCCAAGAAAAGCATAACGCAGTGAATGAGAAAGGGAGACGTGCTGAAAAGAAGTCCTTCTTGCGATGGGCTGGAGTGGGGTCTCAGACCACAGAGATCGATTAGAAAGGAGAAAAAGTCCACCCGATTTACCTTATGTGGGTTTCCAGACTAAATATATATCCTCTGTGTTGTAGTATACTAGTTAGAAAATTTGAAAAGTGAAAAGTTTCTGCAAGAATGATAGTTCTGCCAAATCTCTCAGAGGTCTTCTGTTGGACAACTTTTCAGTTTGGGAATCACACTAATTACAGCAACCATGAGAGTGTCAAAAGCCAACGGCACCGTTCTTGGACAACTCATATGCAAGGCACTCATACGAATTGAGGAGATTTATTTAGTTTTAAATATCCGGGGTTTTTTTTCCTGAGATTTCAGCCTTTCATTCTCATCTGAGGAATTGTTTGAGGTTTGTTACTGACTTCTGTGTCCAGGCGGTGGTAAATCCAGGAAATCCAAGAAAAGCATAACGCAGTGAATGAGAACGGGAGACGTGCTGAAAAGAAGTCCTTCTTGCGATGGGCTGGAGTGGGGTCTCAGACCACAGAGATCGATTAGAAAGGTGAAAAAGTCCACCCGATTTACCTTATGTGGGTTTCCAGACCAAATATATGTCCTCTGTGTTGTAGTATACCAGCTAGAAAATTTGAAAAGTGAAACTGCCTTTGTCACATGAGAGCTGTATCAGATTATGCAGCTTCGTATTTTTCTTGCCCGTTTCCACAGGGTGGTGAGTCACATTTTCCTTTAGTCCCATGTCATGCAAAAGACTGCGTCAGCTGCACAGAATACATACAAAACTGGTTTAAGATATAGGATCACGACATTTGCTGTGCTCAAACTGCAAATAAGAATTGCTGGCAGCTTCTAAGGCCCAACCTTCGACAGAAACTTATTCTTCCCTTTCTGCTGCTTCTGGAATAAATTATTTCCCCGAAAATGCAGACTGACGTGACACAGGTAGGTAAACTTTCATGTTTTCAATCAGCAGCAGAACCCAATTTATTCTCCATGTCAACCTTCTGGATAAAGTATTATATATTAATCCTCAGAAACAGAAAAGCTGCATAATTTTGAACCATTGACCACTTCAATATGACTTTAAAGACAGATGGATTACTGCAATTTAGCTCTGGACCTGACCTTTCCTGTCTGTGAGAAGGCTGTTACGGATCCTGGATATAGGTTCGAGTTCATCCAGCGAAGAACAGAGATATGAAAGCTGGTTTCAATAAAACAGCAGTTCTCCAGCCTAAATACCCGTTCTATACAACCAAGGTCTAGGGACTGTGAAATAAATATGCAGATATAATTAATTCTTTTTTTTTTTCTCTTATTTAGCATTTTGTGGGTCAAAATATAGTGCGAAAGCTCATTTTCACGCTCTGCAAACCGACGAGACATCAAATATGGAAACTGTACATCACCATCTCCAAATTATGAGCCAGGCAGCTTTGGATATCGTGCGGGATGTGAACACTAAGGCAGGCACCGCTCGCGTTGGCAAAGGACCAGGTTGCAAAAGGAGCCCTGCACTGCAAAATGCTTAATAACAAGTAAAGCTTATAAATCTTCATTCATATTTATCAAATCACTGTAAAAACGTTGGCTTAAAAAGTCCCAAATAAATGTTAAGTTAACCTTTTGGCACTTCACAAATATTTATCTTCTTTGGTATTTCACGTTTCCCCATTTATTCACCAGCTATTACACAACTTAGAAAAAACATATATACATCTTTGCCAATTAAGAAATGTATTTGAAAAATTGCTCGCTAGGAAAGATTTTTGCCTAAGATGAGATTAGTCATGTACTAAGTTATTTATTTGCCTGCATAACCATAAAGGAACAATCATTTTATTGTCAGTCCTGCTTAAATGGAGTTTCTTTAAACAGCCAAGAATGGAGGAAAAGCACTCTGTTTTAATAAGGTCGTGATACTTATTAAATAATTTGCATATTGAAGGTTAAATTCTTGCCTCTATACAGTAACAAGTATTTTGTCTATCCTTGAAAACTGGAAAAAATACAAACAAGGGTTTCAAGAATGGTAAACAAAACACATTTCTGTGTACTTTTTGACACTTGCAATTGTTCACCCATACTTCACATTCACACCCACTCAACATGAGGTAATGACTGCTTTAAATTAAGTCCTGTTTATCCCTTTCAATTATTTTTTTTAATAGATGCATCTATAGGTATAGTAATTATCTAGATAAGTAACAAACCTGTGCCACAGCCTAAAATTGCAATCATCAGCACAGGATGTTAATTAGAGAGAGGGGACAGATGATGATGCTGTGCTAAGATTGTTTCTATTCAAAAATTACTTAAAGAGAAAATGAAAAGGATCATTACACAGTCTGATCCAAATTTCAAGTCTAAATCCCGCAAGGATCTTCCACGAGAGCAGTCCACCAGACAGCCGAATCGGGCTGGCAAAACATCATCCTTCGGCTGCGAGGGACCCCTCTCCGCCCTTCTCCCTAGCTCAGCAAAAACAGATGCTTTCTTCTCCTTCTACCATTATTTCCCTGCATACCTCCGTATGCTGAAGCCCACAGTAAGGACAATGTGCAAAACAGATTCTGGTGATTCCACGAGTCCCCTGGTATACGGACTTCCACTCACAGAGAGATAACAAAAGAACATGCCCAGTCAATATCTTCCATTTACGGTGCATTTATGGATAACTTTTCAAATAAGATTTTGGACTTTGACTGTTCAAAATATTTTCCTCCTAAGGCCCATTATTGACTAATACATCAAAGAATACAGTTCCCCTAATGATGCATCACTGCAATACATCATTCCAAATGCACCACCATCCTGATGATATATTACTCAATAACATGGTAGCAGCTGGCAAGAACTTCCACGGAATCGGATGATGCAAGTTTTATCCCGTTTGTTTAATTTACACAGTTAAGAACAAGAAGGAAGAGATGTTAACAGACAGGCCGAGAAAGCAAGTTCACTCCCAAAAAGTTATTAATTGTCCTAATAGAAATTGTCAGCTGTGGTATGTCAGTTTGGAAAGGCAGATGTTACTTTTCAACTTTCCAACAGTTTCTAAAATAAAATAAAATAAAATAAAATAAATCACTGTATCATAATTCCATATCATTCTTCTTTCTGATTTACTGTTACACTTCCAGTTGTTCAGTTTAACACCTTAAACAGAGCTACAAGTGAGAAGCAAGCCCCACGCTGGCCACTGCCTTTCACAGCTTTTTTTCCAGAGATGGCCCACTTGCCCAGTTGGTGATTACTGGGAACACATGGGTTTACTAACCCCAAGTCATAGAATCATGGAATGGTTTGGATTGGGAGGGACCTTAAAGATCATCCAGTTCCAACCCCCCTGCCGTGGGCAGGGCCACCTCCCACCAGCCCAGGTTGCTCCAAGCCCCGTCCAACCTGGCCTTGAACACCTCCAGGGATGGGGCAGCCACAGCTTCTCTGGGCAACCTGTGCCAGGGGCTCACCACCCTCAGAGTGAAAAATTTCTTCCTGATATCTCATCTAAATCTCCCCTCTTTCAGTGTAAAACTGTTCCCCTTCATCCTATGGCTCCACTCCCTGATCAAGAGTCCTTCTCCAGCTTTCTTGCAGGCACCCTTCAGCGAGTGGGAGGCTGCTATAAGGTCTCCCCAGAGCCTTCTCTTCTCCAGGCTGAACCCCCCCAACTCTCCCAGCCTGTCCTCCCAGCAGAGAGCTCCAGCCTCAAGTCACATCCCTTGACTGCAGCTCCTTAACTTGGCACCACCAACTGGAACAGCCCCCCTAATGTCCTCTTCTCCCGGCAAACCGCAGTGCTTACTGAACAAGACAAAGGGTAAAACACAACAAAAGCTTTTCTTTTCTTTTTTTTTAACTTAGACATTCATTTTTCCTTGCAAGGGAGACTTGATTAGTTTCATTCAAAGACTTTGCACCACCGCTGTGTTGAGAGCAGCAGCACGTTCTTCAAGCAGCTCCTACAGCTCCACCAGCGTGCTGCTGACTACCCATTCATCTGCTCCCTCTGCCAGGCCCAAGGGCTTCTCACGGTTTATTAACTCTTTCGATGCTCACCTCAGCCTAGGAAAGATTAAACCACCAACTTCACCTGGTGGGCGAGATGTCTCTATTCACTAGCCTGCCCCGTTCTGCCCTCATCCCTCCACCGTACTTGGGCTTTTTTTTCGCGTTCCCTATCAACATTTACCATAGTGGCATGATTTAACACTGTGAAGTCAGGAAATGTAATATAAACTGAAAACTGTATCATATTTTCACACACTGATCACTCTTTGTGTCAGCTTCGAAGCAAAGGGGGTTGGACTGGATGATCTCCAGAGGTCCCTTCCAACCCTGACCATTCTGTGATGCTGTGAAAAGTTTAAACAACTGGAATTAGTGTTTAACCTTAAAGCACCACGGCTCCGGCTGGATGCCACACCACAATTAGAAAAAAAGGCATTTCCACAGCCATTTGCTGACAGATTGGACACCCCGTGGATTACAGCGTGCCTCTGAAAAGAGAAGGTGGTTCCACAGGTTGCAAAGAGAGAAAGCAAAGGAATAAAAAGGCTGATATACCAAAATGAGGTTTGTGATTCAGGCGGAAGAGGAGTTGCGAAAGGCCACTGAAATTTTCCAAGGAGAATTGGGGCACGTACCCGGAGGACGCAGAAAACACAAGGAGCCATCAAAGGGAATGGAGAGGATGGATAATTTGGAGAGACCGTGAATGTTACTGTGAAACCCTTTTAGTCTGAAGTGGTGATCAGCTCTATAAAAACCGTCATCAGAGGCAGCCGAAGTTGCAAACTGTGCACTGAAAAAAAGGATATAAAGATAGGTAAGATTTGAGGATTTAGGAGGACTTCTTATTGAGGCACTTAATAGGTAGAAGAGCTTCTGATGGCAAAGGAGAAGCAAAAGGTTAGGCAGCATTACAACGGCTCTTTTCAAGCAGATTGTTTTGATGTGATCCAGACCTGACTACGTGGGATGATGTTTATAGAAAAATCCATTTGTAACAGCGATACCTTCATGGTCGAATGAATGAAAAGGTATTTTCTGTACTTAAATGAAACTGGGATGTGGTGCAATGTAACAGCGAAACTGAGTTCTGCAAATGCCTTTAAAATAGAAAAAGAAAAGGAATAAAAAGAGCACGAGGGGCAACAACCTTTGCCTATAAGAGTCCTTCTGATTTCTGAATTTTCATTTTGTTTACTGCTATGGAAAATTACCCTGTGCCAAATTTTATAGCTGTGGTACCCATGAATCAGAAATGTAGGCTTATTGGAAACTGTCAAGTGCAGCACAGAAGACTTGGACTTCATTCAAAAAGCAATCTAATCATGGTGCTCAGATAAAAAGCCAAAAACATGAGATCAAAAGACAGGCACATCCAATGATGAACATAAGTTAACTGGATGTCTCAGCTGAAAATAAAGACCTGGGACCATACACTGGAGCCAGAGACAGAGCAGGCCAGAAATACTTTACGGAACATCCACCCCACGCAGGAAACCAACGGGGGAAAAAAAAGAACTAAGTCAGCTAGGATGTACCTCAAGCCGCACCACGAAGACATCAGCTGATACATGTCTCCGTCTGCTGCTAAATCAACACTCTTTCGGAAGCCGGTGCCACAACCCAAGTTTGGAGACAGCACGACTGGTGACTGCCAGCGTATCACAGAGAGGAAAAAAGCTAAACCAGAGGCACCAGTGTCATCATACATCACTTTCCGTAGTTCTGCTCACTTCTTCCATCACCTATTGGTAGCGAATCGCACCGAGAGCGGTCAGAGTGGGACAGAAATGCCAATGTCACGGTCCTGAAGCAAGAGCTTCAGGGCTTTATTTTTGATGCTGAAAAAAGTTTGGCCTACAAGCATCCCGTATCGCACGAAATCCCAAGAGGCAACTAAGCCCTAAGAGCTCACACTGCTCTTCCCTTACCCCCCATTGCCTTGTTGTCTTTCCTTCCCCCTTTCCAGAACCCCCATTACCGCTGATCACTGCTAACGCTCCAGAAAGGACTGCCGAATTGCCCAGGAAAAGACATTGACCTCCTGTAATTTCCACGGATTAGCGTTCTTCCAATTTTTTTAAAGACTATCAGGGTTACTAATTGGAACAGAGCATTCACCAAATCAATTCCAAGGTGATCGCAAGTGCTTCATGATCTCGGTTCAAGAAACACATATTGATATTTAGCGAGACTGTATTTTCCTATTGGTGAAGAACAGTAATTTTGGGAGAGTACTTTGAGCAGCAATTTACCCAAGTCATTGCAAATATGTATTAAATAAAGACTTTGCAGTCTGACTGAATGAGGAAATGGACGTTCTCAGCATGAAAATTAAGCATATAAAGTAGAGAAATAAAATAGGAGATCTACTTCGTTTCTTTGATCATTTCTAGTGGTAGTGCACTTGGATGTTAATTCTACATCTCTCTCAATTACTAGTAGTTTCTAGATTATTTATAAAACAACCTGCGGTCCTTCTACTATGGAAACAGGCTGATTTGCAGAGGTCTCTTCTAGAAGACAAGGTAAGTGGTGGACACCCGTTACTCAAGCGTAGGTCCTTTTCACTCCACGCAGAAGACAACAGTAGACGGAACGAGGCAATAGTGTCCATCAGATGTAGATGAAATTTATTTTTGAGGATGTGAGGTCTTATAAACGTTGCTAATAGAGAATTTTCAGAGGATCTGCAGAGCAAACAAGCAGCTTGTAGATACGTTTGTCTGATAAATCACAGAGACCGTAGCGGAGCTGCTGTCCCAACCTCAGTACGTGGGTACGCTGCTGCAGAAATACACACTCGACCTGAGCACCAGAAAAATCTTATTTTGCCCAGGCTAAAAATGTTTTGCAACTGAGGTATAACCAAATCGCATTTTAACCATGTTACCTAATCATCCCTATTTTTATGTCTAAAACGTAACTTGACTCAGGGGCAGTGTTATAACATGGTGCCCATCTACGCTAATAGACTAAATCCCATTATCCGTTTCAAGTGATGACAGTGCTCTAACTGGATTTTCCACTACAGAAGAACCCCAAATGTTAAGAGAGAAACTGGTATTAAAAGAGAAAACGTTTGTGTAAACACAAATATAGAGCCACATTACCTGATGAATGGCACAGCTATACCAGTGGGGGAAAAAAAAAATACTTTCTCCACTTCACCTCACTAATTTATTATTGAAAAGGAAAAAAGGGTGGTGGGCCATTAGATGAGTCCTCCTGGTACTTTTTAAAAAAGCTGTATATGCTATGGAAGTGTAAGATAGAAAAAAAAAAAAAAAAANAAAAAAAAAAAAAAAGAATTTCCATTGATAAATTAAAATATTCTTGTATTAAGACAAGGCCAGAGGTACCGGCAAAGAGCAAAACGTTCGAGAGAAAATAAGCATCTAAAGGAAAGCTGCTGGGTCAGCATATTGCAATTACCCCGAATACACACGAGGCAGAGAAGCGTTCAGTTTCCAGAATGATGACATTTACGGTAACACAAAAATAGTAAAATGCCACAGAACCACCAGATACACAGTGATTGAGTAGATTTGGGTTATGGGTGGATACCGACAGCCCAGAGCTGGCAAAAGCGAGGCGATAAGCTGAGTACCAAAAATGAACATGGAAATCATTGTTGAATACAGAAATCATACGGGAGATCTTGTGGTGATTGCAAATACTAAAACCATCTGCCCAGTAGTAAGAAGCACTACACTGGGCAAACAAGGGAACGAAGCATAAATCACGGGAAGGCACCCTGGCAGTGGCAAAGATGCTACTGAAAGCTCCTCTGGAAAATTATGCACAATTCTGATGACCACACAAAGTCACTGCAGGAATCGAGCAGGTGCAGGTCAGAGCTATCAATTCACACAGAATTTGGGGGAGGTTCTAGCTATGCGGGCAGGTTTGCCAGACTTAGTCTCCCAATCTAAGAACAATGGAATCTAAGTGGAATTTTTTGCCAATATTTATTTATGAGACCTTGACGCCAGCAGGAATTTTTAAAAGCGATCAACTGAACCTATGCATCCCAAGAGGTGAAGGACAAGAGCAGAAAAGAACAGCATTCACAGAAATTAAAAGGCATCCGTACACAAAGGTTGATCTTAGTCCTACCTAGAGATCTTTCTCCTATTTAGGTTCGCCAATTGTATTTCCAACAGTATTCTCACCTCAAAAATGTATGGGACTATACATAGAGACAGGCACGTAGAGAGGTGGACTACCAGAGACACACAGCTTTCCAGGGACTGAACCTGCAGCTTATTTTGTTTTTTAAGAGCAGCTCATACGGACAAGAAACCCAGAAGTGGATCCTCCTCTACTGCACGCTGCTCCTGGCTGGAGTACCTCCTGAAGCGTTGTACCAGGGGCCATCTCCCTCACGTCCTCCTGCTGACTGGCCGAGAGTAGGCAAAGACAGAAGAATACAGAGCATGGCAATCTGATTCTATGGCTTAAATAGCAGATTACTAGATGATAGGATTGGGATGAATTTTGACAGAGATAAGGATTACAGTGGCTGCATTCTGAACAGGATATATTTCATGCAAGATCTGCTCCAAATCTTCTTAAACTTTAGTGAAAAAAAGGAACTTAAGTGCACATGCTACTGCTGCAAGCTTGAAGCGTATTTCTTCTCAGGTTTTCTGGAATTTTATGGTCGAATCATTGGTTTCTTTCAATTTATTGCTGCATTCTATTTCCAGCGAGGGTTGTGGCCTTGGAACCGATTATCTCTGGTAAGAACACTTAATCAATTCTACCCATCGCATTTGAAATTTGGTTCCATCCACATGCTTAAGCAATGACTTCACAGTTTCAGTAACAGATACAAAATAAAAAAGTAGGATGCACAACTATAAAAAGGAACTACAAAATAAAAAAAAACAGCTAAGTGCTGCTTATTCTTTCTTTTGTATTTATGTCTGACTTAGATGATGGCGGTGACTACTGAGAAGATGGAACAGCTGAAAGTACTTTAAAGGAGGGAGCTGATAACATAACNCTATCACACTTAACTAAATTGCAGCTTTTCGATGGATTTTCAACAGACTGACTTCCATCGGTCTGAAGAGGCGATTCCGACCTCACCTCACCTTTCCAGCAAGCAAAGATAGATACGAGGATACAAGAAGCCTATAAAAGAGAAGCACCTAACAACAGGAACGCGGAGACCACCGCCCGGGCTGACAAGCGATGAGCAGGCTAATGGTGGAGATGCCACTTTTTATATGGTCTCCATCTCTCCTGAAACGCTGCATATACACATACAAACATATAAATGGTTCTTGTCTTCTTCTGGTAACCTTTTTTAACACAGTAAGCATCCATTCGCATATAGTAACTAAAACATAACAGTATTACAAGTTACATTTCTACCTCAGTTCATATTTTCTTGGATTTCTTTGAAAATTTTAGCACAGATATGGTTATTTTTAATGATTATGGGTTATACAGGAAGTCAAAACACTCCTAAATTTGCAGAAGGCTTCACTGTACCTATTCATTTCATAGTAGAGGAAGAAGCTTTAAAAGTTTCCATTTTGCCTGCTTTTTAAGTTTATGTGTGAACAACGCGGGACAAGATTTACAAGTCTGTCAACTATCACTAAGAGCAACCTGGAAATTGGATCTTTCCGAGAAGTTCCCAAGATTCATGCTCTGCAGGAGAAAGAAAAAAACAAAGCGGACATAAAAGTTAAGAAGAAAAGTTCACAATAGGATCAGGTTAGC
Source organism: Anarhynchus alexandrinus (assembly GCA_008711295.1). NCBI lineage: Eukaryota > Metazoa > Chordata > Aves > Charadriiformes > Charadriidae > Anarhynchus > Anarhynchus alexandrinus. The sequence continues at coordinate 492,571 of VUYV01000262.1, forward strand.
TCTAAGAAAAAGAGTTCTCAATATTTCTTGTTTGATTATAAAGTACTGGAATCTCAAGAGAGTCTCTCTTGGAACGACACGCAACAGTGAGTATTCCCATAGCAGAATGAATCAAGTACATTCACTGCTTTGGAGTTTGAGAAGTGGGTAAACTTTATTGTCCGCATTTAGAAGAGGGTCTCTTTATTCTCTAGAGATGGATCTGAACTCCAAAGAGGGACACCCCTGGAACCTAGCCAGCAATAAGAGATATATTACTGCAGATTATAGTGCAACTCAGAAAAAAATTGGTGAAAAAACTTCAAGTAACCTCCCTACTATTTTTTTAACAGTGGGAAATACAGAACAACTATACCTCTTCTCCCTAAAAGAGTCATTTGCAGCTACAAAGGTGTACAGAATTCCTCCACTCTCATTCCACAGTATTCTTCCAAACAGTTCAACTAAAGAAAACGCACATATTTCAGGGCAGTAAACATGTGGACTTCCAACAGTTTGGCCGAGAAAGTCAAAAACAACCAAAACCACAAGATACAACCCGTACGGTAACAGCAACGTGTGAAGATGGAAACCCTTAAATGATGCACAGAGTTCCAGCTGCACCTACAGCCACACGACCTGTGATCTTTCTACAAAATAATGAACTACCGTTCCCTGCGTCAGTTCGGCATGCCGGGAGCTTCTTATTTGAACTCACAAGGCAACGTCTTCAGGGCAGGTGCTGGCTGTCTGGGCAGACTCATGTCAAGAAATCCCGGCACAGTGGGATTCCCATTACAGCTGAGTCTGTGGACTTACAGCAAGACAAAAGAGTTGAAAATACATCCCAAACTTTAGAAAAAAAATCTACAGATATTTCATATCACTGTAAAAACAGCTTTAAAGTGAATTAGCTGATGACAGAAGCAAAGTCAATGAAACAAGATGGCCGTGCCATAACAAGCATTAGAATGATGAGGGGACTGGAGCATCTCTCTTATGAGGAAAGGCTGAGGGACTTGGGGCTTTTTAGTCTGGAGAAAAGAAGATTGAGGGGGGATCTTATTAACACTTACAAATCCTTAAAGGGAGGGTGCCAGGGGGATGGGAACAGTCCGTCTACAGAGATGCCCAGTGACAGGACAAGAGGGAACGGGCACAAACTTGAACATAGTAAGTTCCATCTTAACGTGAGGAGGGCCTTCTCTCCTGTGCGGGTGGCAGAGCACTGGCACAGGCTGCCCAGAGAGGTGGGGGAGTCTCCCCCTCTGGAGCCCTTCCAAACCCGCCTGGACGCCGTCCTGTGCCACTGCTGGAGGTGCCCCTGCTCTGGCAGGGGGTGGCACTGGGGGAGCTCCAGAGGGCCCTTCCCACCCTCACCAGTCTGGGATTCTGGGATTTTGCTCCAGAGTCAGGTGGTCTCAAACAGCAAATTGTCAGCAAGACATACTGACATTTACAGTCTCTTAAGAAGACATGAGGGTGGATATAGAAGGGAAAGTACAGAATGTTTTAGAGAGGAAAATATGTCATACGGAAAGTGCTAGAAGGTGCTTGACCCAACCAACCGAGGCAGCCTAAAGATGTTAAAACAGACCTGCTAAAGAAAAGCTTGCAAATTTGGAAAATGTAGCGTATTGATATGAATGCACCGAGGCATGAACAATGCAAGTGCAGTGTCAACACTTATTTTTCATCTGTCTATTCTCCTTTCCCTTCATAATGGAAGGAGTGTATTTGAGGGATCGTCTTTACGAAAGCATACTCCCCAATTGCTCCTAAATTGCAGAACCGTTTAGTACCCCTCCAATCCCATATTTCTCTCCAAAGAACAAGGAGGACTTCACTGATGGAAAGATTGAAGGGAAGGTGAAGATCGAGATCTGGTCTCCTACAAGCCTCTAAAATAATTAAAGAATAAAAACTATGAATCCAAATGCTAACTTTGTACTGTATGACCTCCTCAGCTATACACGTACGCTATAGCATAACCTTGCATTAATAATGAAATCAGACCATTTTATACCTTTTTAATAATGTATGCCAAATATATTTGGGTTTAGGAAGGACAATATTCATTTATCGATCATGATGCATTATCTCCAACCTGGAAATTTCTAAGCAGCTTTCATCTCCTGTGCAATTCTAAATAATTCAGAATGTAATTTCAGTTGAGTTATTTTGTTTGTGTTTTTTTCTTATTAAATTTGTATTTTTTAATCAAAAGAAAAGCTGACAGACCTATAGCAAAGGGTCAAATGTCCGTCTCATATTACTCAAAATGTCCCAAAGACATCATCTTGAGAAGCCCCATGAGTGAGGATACTGCTGTCTAATTCTTAGTTTTTAGAACACCCACCTCTGTACCCGCTGTATTTGTACAGCGTTACATGTATATTTAATAATGATTATAATAATAGTAGCAAATAACTTTGAGTTCTTGTTGAAAGGACATATTCACATTACAATTTCTTAAAAGTTATTTGTTCATTTTGCATTAAGACTGGAACAGTTCATCCCTGCCAGTTCTCAGCATGAAAACAGAAATTTTGTAAGTTGAAAAGTAAATTTAAATATGCAAAAAAATGATTACTAATTTGTTCTGCAGATCTGCATTCACTCCAAAGGTGAATTCTTGAGTAAGGTACTGACAAACCGTGCAGCTTAGAGATTTACAGGCTTATCTGGGGAATATTTTAACATTAATGAATTTCCAGCAAGGTTAGATTTTTATTTTCCCTATCTATAATTAGCAGGGTGGGGGGAGAAAAGAGCATGGTGACAAACAGATGCCACGGTGACACTGAAAAACAGAAAAGAAAAAAGACAAATGGAATAAACAGTGTCTCAGAGAAGTTAATTAGGAGCACTGTGCAGTTCCTAAGGCTTTTGAATGGTCAGTTCAAGAGATAATATTATCATAACGGGATTATTGTAGGATTCTACAGATCAGCGGTCCAGGATTACAGCAGATTTTAGGGAGCAAAGTTGTGCCACATGAAACAAAAGAAAAGTATGTTTTCAACATTACAATCAGAGAAGGCACAGGGAAAATTCCAAAGTCATACATCAGTGGATGCAAATTAATCACCTTACAATAACTAATAGTCTCCTTTAGGACTTCTCAGATCATCAACTGAAGTGATGTTTTGAGTGCTTCTGTGATAAGAGAGGATTAAACAACACGGAAAGTCATAAAACAATAATGCAGTTGGAGTGTATGGCCGTGTGATCAGAAGCTGCGTTATTCTCCAACTCATGCCCACTCTCCCTTAACTGGTGGTTCCTTTCATATTCCCAGAAAGTCATTTGCACCAATTTTGACCACTATGCATCAGCACATTTGACGTGATTCAGTTTAAAGAAATTTAGTGAAATGCTTAAGTCATCGTTTAACAGTATGTCTATATGTGGACTGCCACAACAACACCAGCAGAATGCAGATGTTCCTGGGCTAGATTTAAGCCGTCTCATCAGATACTGCACACAGCACAGACGTAGCAGCCTGGAGCTCCACAAAGTTGACCCAAGCCACCAGGTGATGCGTGTGCCCTACGCACCTCTGCCATCAATACATAACATAGCAAAGGTTTGTTTCTTGTTTCATATTTTGCAATATCATTAAATCACATTGCAGTTTCTTACAAAGCTGCCGAATAGCTTCAACAATTTTCTGTCCAACTATCTCTGAATGAAACATTCCTGTCCTTCATACTGTTTTCACACAGGACCCTTTCTTTGGTGTCAATGAAACCATGGCATGAGGCCATGGCTAAAAGGCACTGTAACTCCTACAAGGAATTCAAAAGCATCTATGCACTTCCATGGTCTTTGGAATTGCTTGGACACCTGAAGTCACCTGGAGATTAAGTGTGCTCTGTGAGAGGCCGTTACATTTATACGACGAGGGAAAACCTGCAAATACTCAATTCCTCCCCCTCAAGCATCCGAGTGAGCAGGAAGTTCAGATACAGACATATGGATGTTCCAAAAAGAGCGTGACTCTCAAGAGGCCAGATCTACGGCACAATTTAGCCCATCTGAAGTAGGAGCCAGGACAGCAGCTAAAGCCAAGCTCTCCGGTTTCTTTCTTTCTAGGGACGAACCCCAAGTGGTCACATTTCCAACGTAATAATGCAGTTTTGTCAGGGAGCTGTGGGAAGGCCCAAAATAAAAGACGGAACTGACAACCTCTTGCCGTGACCAACATCCAAACCCACGCACGCACAGAAACCCACGCAGCGCTTTACAGCTCCAAACAGCACCAACAGCGCTCGAATGCAATTGCTGCGGTTTGGGTTTCACAAGGGAGTACCTGTGGCCATATGCTGAAAAGACATCAGATGAAAAATAGTTGAAAGCATGCTCGTTCTGTTCTTGATTGTGTCTGGGAGCCCCAGCACATCAGCGAGGACGTAACAACACAGTTTGTGTCCTGGAAATTCAATTATCAACCCCGCTTCCATGTTCTACAGGCAAAGTCTGTTCACAGGCCATGTTAACAGCGATGCAAACCTCAGGAGAGCTCAAGTCGTCTCTGTCTTTCCAGCAGTGAAGTGCAGTGCAGTGCTCAGGGTGGGAATAACTCCTCGTTGGCAATAAAGCCAAATGACCTCTACACGTGGACCTCCTGGAGTGGAGCCTACAACCTCCAGCAGAGCCTTTAGTGAGGCCACAGGAAACCCCGGAGGCAGAGGAACCCCACACACCCCTCAAGCAGCACCATCTCCAGAGCAACGCTTACAGCATCGTCCCCTTCCACTCCTCCTCTCTAAAACAATGCAAGTTGTTAATTATTTTACGCATGGGAGAGCAGTTTCCAAAGGCGGGCGATGGCATGCTGCTGAAGCACTGCCCGCAGCTGGGGAGGCCCCACTTCCCTCGGGATAGAGGAGATCTATGTGGTAGAGATGTTTTTTTCAGGTGCAAAAGGGATCTGTGGCTGTTGCAGACTCTGCAGAGGCAGGTAAGGAGGGGAGACTCTCCAGCCCTCCAGCCCGAGGGAGAGACGGCTCCTGAATCAAGGCTGAGGCATTGCAGGGACTCCGCGACAGCGGAGCTATGGCGCCCGGGTAACCTCAAGGGCCAAAGAAAAAATATCAGAGATGTACCTGATGTTAACCATGAGTTAAAGCCATGGACTTCAACTGAGGCAGCCATTCAAGTCAAGTTCCAGAGGCTTAACTTTCAGTTGGATCTATGCTTAGAGAGACTGGAGACAACGATAATCACGGATTTCCTATCCGTAGTCCACATTTCCAGAGAGTAGCAAAGAAACTTTGGGCCTACAAGACATAAATATTGGCAGATAACATCCAGTTGTACTTTCAACCAAAACATTACTTATTCTCTTGAGTGACTCTCCGAAACCATTGTTGTAATTTTCCCGGTTTCATAGGACAAGGAAATAACTTATATCACTGCCCCCCACTATATAATACTTGAGTGGGGTAATGTATAACTCCTTCTTCAACATGATGTAGCGCTCATAAATAAGGTGAAATATTAACTCTGAACATTGCACAGCGGGTTTAAATTTCCTCTCCAGTATTGATTTTGCATCGTTTTATTATGTTTTAATAAGCGAGACCAAATTCCAAATCCTACTTTAGGGTAAATGGCATTTAATAATGTAAAATCTATCCTACGTGCCTGAACTTTTCACAACTCGCGCCGACTCCAGGGGGCACTTCTGAAGGCAGAGACCTTGCAGGATCAAGGCCACTGCGAAGCGGTCTGTTATCACAGGAAATATGCATCATAATTCAGAATGGTTACGACAAAAGAGAAGAAATGGAGAGCAAAGACACGGAGACGTGAGCTACGAAGCAAACAGATTTAGCATGGCACAGATAATAAGCAACAGAAGAAACTAGAGAATAGTAATTAATATAAATATATGTTTAGTCAATGCAAGACCATTCCACGGGACGATGCCAGTGGGGTCCAGCAGGCATCAGCCAATGCCCAGTGCCAGGAGACAGCCTTGTGGGTGTATTTGGAGTTCTCGTGAATATGTAACGAGGACCTTCTTGCCCAGAAATATCTGAAGCTTTACTTGATTTATACAGCTTCAGTTTCTCCCCCGATTCTCAGCTCTCTCCTTTCAAGCAAGGGAGTAGACGGGAAAGCAAGCTGTGCAGTCCTTTCAGGGGGAGCACAGGGAGCCAAGGAGGAGAGAAAATAAAAGGAAAAGAAAAACGCTGGTGCATGAAATCTGGCAGGTGGTAAGTACACAGTAGATTTCAGTAACTACTTTGCTATAGTACAACTCAAAAGGAAGCAATCATTATATGCAATGCTGCTGTACAATAAAACACAATAAGCAGGAAGACTTGCTTTAATAGAAAGACGCTGTGATTTGTGATATACTGAACTAAGCAGAACACCCTTAGATGTAATCATCTTTTAAGATGTTATTTCTTCAGAAGAAACTATGCAATTATTTACAAAGAATCATAAACACACAATAAAAGTCAGATTTTAAATTGCCCATGCGTACGCCATCTGTCAAAATAATTTTTAAAAACAAGTCAAAGTTTGTAAATTTATTTCGCTGCTGATGGCATATGCAGGAGGACTGGGATCAGCGTGGTGATGGGCTATATACATAAAAACGTTCAATTCTAATTTCTCACTCGGTGCCTGGCCCTCACACACTGAAGATGAATGAAGTAATCATCCTTAAAGAGCTTTGCCGTCTAAAAGGAAATAACTTAAGGAGCACAAATTAGCAGTTACAAAAAATAAAACTGTCCTACTCTACTGCGTCTCACTATTTAAAACACTTTAAAAAATTACCAGATTTTTAAAACGGATCACAGCATTTCTTTCTGGAAGCTCTAGTTGTCTCAATGCGATTCCCATTGGTTCATTTATTAAAGTGTAAGGAATCTAAAATGAATATGCCCCTGGATTTTACGGAATGAAGAAATGAGAGCGATCTGCACTGAAGAAGAAAATCTGGGCTTCGTTACGTGCAGTGGGAAGATCCTTCTGCTTCCCCACACTGCCTTCATGGACACGGGGACTTCCATCTCTGGTCTTCAGATCTGCTTCACAGCATTCAGCTGGCCTGAAGACCAGCTGGGGCAGATTCCAAGTTACCAATAACGTATGGGACCTTCATCTCAATGATGGTCCAGATCATAATTTAGGCTTTTATTTTCATATTAAAATGGCCAAATTAATAGTAATTTCCTTGCAATATTTAACACCCATGAAGGTTGCCTTCTCACAGCCCAACAGAGCCCTCTTCTGACGGGGGAGGTGGGACAGGTAAAATGACTATGTATATGCTACTTGAGGCAGAAATGCAGATTATATTGGCAAAAGGGATTTAGGAAAGGAATTCTAACCTTCTCAGCCACTCCACTGTCTCTCATCCTAGTTGTACCTCCAACAAGCTGCCGAGGAGATCTCCCCCACATCCACGGACTTGCGTTACTTCTGAGACACTGTTTGCGTTTTCCCATGCCTTGGCTAATACACACCGAAATTTACACCAGAACCAACGATAATCCACAAACAAGCAATGATAATCCACAAACGTGCAAATATAACAACCATAAATGCATAAAGAGAATTTCCAGCAGGAACACAGAACACCAAAACATTCTCCATTAAAGTCATAAATCGGCATAATAAAGCGTTAGAGACGTTGTTCCATTCATTTACTAAAAGCCGCAATGCAAAACAACTGTGGATTCCTTCCTCGCCGGTAGAATAAAGTGGCTCCATTTGATATTCAAGCACAGAAGGTGCTATTCAGCCACAGCAATGCTGGCAACGCTGGCTCTCAAGCTGCTACTTTGGGGTTTGGCCTTTAATGCTTAACATAAAAATACACCTCCAGTAGTCAAAATGTAATTACCAAAAAAAGAGAATTTCAGCCCGTTTGAAGTTCCCTCTGCAGGTGAAAAGTCAGTTCAGCTGCTGCACTGAGAAATATTATTTTCATTTCTGGTATGTCAGAACAGACTTTCAGTTAGCTTTTAAAAAACCCAGTGCCAGAATTTTTAAAAATTAAACTGCACACATTCAAAATAGTACAGAAATGGGATAAAGCAGAAGGTGAAGCTATTTTCATGAACCGATTATGACACTAATTTCTCTTGTGAATTTCATCCCTAACTTTTTCTTAATTAATAGGAACAGGTCGTTACATACAAAAATACAACTCGGGCACGGATGACAAGTTAGGGAGAACACTGAACGGTGAACAATTAGAGCAAAATCTCAGCCCATTTCACACCAAAGGAAATTTTGTTCCCAAGCTCAGCACAACCAGGGTTCCACCTGCAGAAACCACAGATTGCACTCGTGTGTATGGCTTGTGCTCAGCTTCACTGAAAAGGGGAAACAAAGGAAACTGCCAAACCCATAAACACTTCTTTGCTGTTTTCCCACATAAGCAGAGGACAGCATATGAAAGCGTTTGTCACAGGTCACCTCAAAGACCCTCCTCTCCAGGAGCTACACAAGAATCGGATTTGACCCCATCCCAGAAAGGCACAACTTCATCATCTCCTCTCCCCTTCTTCCTATTCCCCCGAGAGCTATGGATGTGCCCTTGGACAAGAGGGAATCTGGCTTTTCAGGTGCAACCTCCCACTCCTCCTCGCTCGGGAGCCTGAGGGAACCTTCCCCATCGCAGCAGTGCATGGGTGGCCACGGGAAGAGGAGTTCTCCACCTGCTTTCAACTCCTTCCCTCATTCCTACCATAGATATCATATTCTAAAAAAAAAGTTGGAAGAATGATTTTTTTTTTTAATCAAGGCCAGGTTGGACGGGGCTTGGAGCAACCTGGGCTGGTGGGAGGTGTCCCTGCCCATGGCAGGGAGGTGGAACTTGATGGTCTTTAAGGTCCCTTCCAACACAAACCATTCTAGGATTCTGTTCCTCAAAAGTTGAAACACGGTTTCACATTTTCTTTCTTTTGCTTCCCATTTTGTTCTTGACAAAGTGATATATCAAGTTTAGAATTCTCATCCAAGCCTTCAATTCAAAATGTATTTTTTTTTTTGGCAAACACAGATTGCTGAAAATCCATCTAACGCTAAACTCAAACCAACCCTAATTCAGACTGCAGAATTTAACACTGCAGAATTTATCTGTAATTCTATAAATTAATCAAAAGAAATTATACGAATTTTCTTCCCAAAAAGTAACTTACTGATGTCCTCAAATGAGGAGTGAGCCAACAGCTCCTACTACACGTCTGTCAGCACTCACCGCGCACTGGACTCCGGCTTTCTTTCCCAGGTAGCACCAGTTCAGGACTGGGAGCGTTATCTGTGCGCCTCTTCAAGAAAGGAGGCATATTGGTTCTATCCATCACATTAGGTGATTAGAAATCCTACATTATATGACTGACCTGGGATCTATATTTTTTTTTCCCCTTACTATGATATTAAACTATTCTGGAATCAGTATATATAATCTTTCTTTGCATATTCACTCCATGTTTCTCTGGAGGCTTCATTAAAAATTCCATCGCATTCGATTTGAAATATATATTTTCTCCAAACTATTTGAATAAGTAATGAATAAAAGAAATGTCATCCACCTTTATTAATGAAGTCATAAATCAGAGGGCTAAGTTAAAAAGAGCATGTATTTATTGATCATGTTGCATCATGGACATGGTGGAAACTACTAAGCAGCTTCCTCCTCCTGTCAATATCCTAAATAATTCAGAAAGGAAACTCAGATTGACTTTTCACCAGAGCATATCCCTTTTAAAATATTTGTGTGTGTGTGTATTATCAGCCCATTATCAAATCCATACAGTAGCTTTCTCAAATTATCAACTTATTTTCCCAAATCGCTGGATGAAAACTATATTATGATTTAGGAAAGCTTTTGTATGCTGTATCCCTTAAAATTCATATTAAAGAGGGGCATCTCGGTTACATTGGGAACTATAACTTTCCTCGGTGACACCTTTATGATTCTCCTCCCCATAACTCTCATTTGGTGAGAGTTCAGGAGACATTTCTTGTTCCTGATGAACAACTTTTTAGATGAACTTTTAACTTATAGTTCTCGAAGCTTTCCTTTAATGACTTTTCGGTGCCAATCAGAACTAATGTGCAGAAGAGAGCCTAACCCTGCCTCATTTCAGCCGTGCTCTCAACCTCCAGAACAGCACTTCCCTTAGCAACGCACGCCAAATAAGGGCACTTTCTTGAAAACAGGCAGGTAATATAAACTTTTAAATGCAAAATTCATTAGGACCTGATTTGATACGTGTAAACATATGGATAAGCTGAAATTGGGAGTTATTCCCCCTCCTCTCCCCCCATCTTACAGTGGGAGCATCGCTCTAGAGACAGAAAAAATAAAGCCCCTTGCAAATAATTAAACACTGTGGTTCAGTATAATGATTTATTAATGAAGACAAAGTATCCTATCGCCAGGACCTTGAAAAATCTGTTTTACTATTATGACACGGCTGATCTTTCCCCCAGACCAGCTAAAGCTTATTCGTCTCCTTTAGCTACCGGCAACGTTTACCACCTTCCCCTGGAAAACTTTGCCAAGGACTCTGCAGCCCAACCTTCTGGTTTTAGCACAACTCTTTCCCAGCTCGCAGCGAAGATCAGAGAGGAGGAATTCAGAGGAGTTAAGCCTGTGTAAGCGGGCTGAGAAAGTGGAGTAAGCAATTTAGCAGCATTTTCGGAATACAGGGATGCCGGTACACAGCCCCGGGACGGACTGTGCCAGCAGAGAAGGTCTCGCCTCTTCAGAAGAGCGTGGGGTCAGGTTAATTACCTGCTGCGCAGGGTTTGGAGGCTAATTAAAGTGCAGGGAGACCATCCAAAACGTCTAGCGCACAACCTGCAGGGACGTTGCCCAGCTTCACTGAGGAAGAGAGGGATATTTGCTCCCGGGGGATGACGGCGCTCACAGCAAAACTGGGAAACGCTACAGGCACACTGGTTTCAAGAGGGCTTTACGTTTCCTACTTGATTTCCTTGATGTTTCATATATTTGGATGCCAGAAATAACAGGGATGTGCTCTTTGTTCCTACATAACACCAGTGCAACGCTAATGGCTGCTTAATAGCGTTATTACAAAAACACATGATTTTACATTTCAAGCTTTGCTTACCAGTTAAGTTGTATTTTAGCTACCTGTGTTTTCGTTATTTAATGTTAGTCGTCACGGAATCCACATGTGGATACCACCTAACAGTAAATTGAGCAAATTCATTTTCAAATCTCAAACACTTTGTAACGTTGAAATACAGTAAAACATTCCCTAGCAAATCATCTCAGTTCCTACTTCTTATTAATTAGAGTAGCTTTGTTCTGTTTTGCACAACAGATAATCATTATGAGCTGAGCAGAACTTACACATATACTCCAGTTAAATATATTAGCATAAATATATAATAATATTTTTAATTATTTCCTTTGTGGATAAATTTTAGCTTTAATTGCCAAATATTTCTCTATGATATAATGAAACAATATGCTCTTCCCGGGGCAAGGGAATTCTTTGAGATTCCTTCTTCAATCTTTGCAGCTGAAGATGTTCAGCATATTTAGCTCCAAAGAGCAGCATTCAGCTCCCCATCTCCTCTGCAGCTGCACAGCTCAGCTGAGCTCCAGAGCAACCTCAACAGTCCCGCGTTCAAAGGAGCTACGTCCCACCACGATGAAGGAACGGGAAACCACTTGCAGCCCAGATGCACAAATGTTGGGGTTTTTTTTCCTATCTGGTCATGACAACCAACTACCATACTGGAAAATGCATTTGGAAGACACAAAACCATGGCTGGTGTATAGCACCTCTAAACCTTAACCAACAGAAGGTGTAATTTCACCACGGCCAATTTAAAATCCACTGAATTGCCACCTCTTTGAAAAACATGGCATAGCTTCACAATTTCTAGTTGATTAAGATGTTTGAGATGAACGAAAGGACAACCTCAAAGAGTGATCCTGAAGTTAAAAGGAAACAAACTCCAGGAATAAATAATTTGCTGAATAACCTCCCAGATCATTTCTTTATATTACATGACACACGATCGTTGCGGAGGTTTTGCTTTCTCTGGAGAGGAGCACCAGACCAGGGACCGTGGGCCAGGAACAAGGTCTTTTGTAACTACAGTGCCAGTGCATGGTCACCTGCAACTACCGCATCCACAGAAGCTGAGAAGCTGCACGGGAAGTGCTGGACTGAGAACACGGAGCAGGAAATCTCTGCAGTAGGAAAATTAAGACAAAAAATCATTGTGCTCTCACCAGTTTTTCAACAGAAATAGCTGCACTGAGAATTCACAGGCTTGTGGTCTGTAAGGAGCTCGTCTGTCCCTCAATAACCACCTTGACCGAGAGTATGGCTTTTCAGTCTGCTCACTCAGAGGCACATTAAAAACCTTGAAGTCCTGAAGCGTTCAAGGTGAAGATTCACTTCCAAACCATGGAAGCGTGGGTGTCCGTCTAAGTGTGTCCCACTAAAACCAGTCATGCTCCAGAGCTGCTAGAAACGCACAGACGCTCCACTGAGCCAAGCGGCACCATACACGGTGGTGGTCTCCACACCACCCATCATTTCTTCACTTTGGGAGAAATTCATTTTGGTTACCAAACTAACTCTGGGCTTTCTATTTTATGTTCCCAGTACCGAAGCAGTTAACATCTGAGGTTCATTACAGTGTCCACTGTCACAAAATCATACTACTTAACAGCAATGCTTTTCCCATCCCTTCAGACACAGCACTCTGAGGCTCAGGTAGCGCACTTGGAAAATGAGACGATTTGCTTTTGGTTATATTATCTGGACCCAACAGGACTACTGTTCAAGTGACATCACTTCTCCCTGCTCGTTTCTGTAGGTACGAGACTGAGGTTGCGACATCTCCCGTACCACTCACAGAAATCTTTTATTCACTTTGGTAAACACCTTTCCCGTTTCCTTCAGAGTTTAAGCCGAAGACATACCTCATCTTCCTAAGAGCTTGCTGCCTCTCATTTTGTTTCATGCTTTTATGGAAACTCTGAGCTTACTATTAACTGGAAGTTGCTCTTCAACGTGATTTCAAAAAGTAGCGCAACATCAGTTATTAGCGAACAGCTAAATGTACTGCTGACATCTGTTTGATATCTCCGTCTCTGAGGAGCACCTGAGTCTACAGACAACGAGCCGCTGTCAACTTCCCATCAAAGGGCTGTCACTTAGCGCGCACCTCAGCAACGACTCTAGAGCGTGTATTATCTATCAATTGTAAAACACAGCGCGGCGGCTCTGTCTGAGATGAGCAAACAGAAGGGGAACTACGATTCGGGACGCCTGGGTGGCTCCAATGCTCCGGTTACCCGCGCACGCATCGAAGAGGTCCTCAGCACGGCTCCTTTCAATCAAACTTGTTCTTTAGCTTCCAACTGTTCTAACAAGCCCTTTGAGTCTCCCCATCTGTTGTACGTTCTCCTATTTTTAGCAAAGACAATTATGCTTGTTTGCGACTAAGCACCTATGGTCACTTCCAAATTTGCACACGCAGATATCTGCGTATTTTAAAACCTCTCCAGCACGGTTAAACGTAACTTGCGGGAACACAAAACGTAGATAGCAGGAAATCGAGCAAACACAGCTGTGTAAGCAGTATCAATAGTTTTCTCTGAGTCACTGCCTCATTTTATACATATAAGATCATGAAAATGCAGGTTCACTCCAGTGCGTTGGAGACGTCCCTCTGGCTTCAGGTGAGCAGAAGTTGGCCGCTGTACCTACCTTGGCATTCTCCAGCATTTTACACTGCACGTCAACGAGCTCAGGCTTGCTTTTTAAAAAGTTTTCGCCTGATCTCCCATGACAAACCTCGTAATTTTAGGAAGCCTGCTGCATTGCATTAAGCTGGTCTAAAAGTTCGCAGAGAAAGACGGCTTTATGTTTTTTAAGTGGCCGCATCAAAGCTGGTAATAGGCACAACTATTAAAAGCTGATCTTTACAAATCTCAGCAACAAGCGTGCCTTATTGGTTCCCATCTCAGAACACTCATTTCATCCGGGATTTTATAATATCAGCTGAAAGGTTTAGGACCTAGCATAAAGAAAAGAAATGTAAGAGACCAACGATGAATTATACATGGAGAAGTTAGAGATCGGCTTGAAATTTTTATGAAAGTTTCCAATGTGACCTTCTCAGGAAAAGGAGAAGTAGCCCTAATAAATCCGAGCTAATTCTTCCCCATTCCCTCAGGGATCCACCAGATTGCCTCCCTTACGTGAAATGCTGTGTACGCTAAACACCAAAGGCTCGCGGGGCTGCGATGGGGGTGGGTTTTTTGCAGCCTCTCCTCTTCTGAAACAGTTTAGTATGACCTAAACAGAAGAATGCATCCCAGTATTATTTTGCTTAAGAAATCAACGCCATCCAATTAGTTTACTTTTTGCCATCCGACCATTACTTTACTTTTCCTAAAGACACCTATTTGTAAGATGCCTTTATTTTATTTTAAATGTTGCAGTAAGTTATTTCGTCAGATCAACTGACATTAAATTAAAAAAAAAAAACCTAGAAATAATAATGATGTGTACTTCATTCCCGCTTTTACTCTTGCTTATTTATTTTTTGTACATGACGTACATTTCTGGGCCATTTCCAGCCATAAAGAGTGATTCACTGAACCGAGGAAAGAAAAACAGAAGACTCAACAGTTAGAGAACTCGGGCTTGTTTAATTAATTTACTTTTCTAGCCGCTTCCACTTACACCTTCAGCTTGTTATTCATCTGGAGTTTTATGTAGTAGAGCTAAATCTGCACTTTTTCAAAGGGAAACAATGCTAGTAAGTCTTTTTCTTCATCTTTTTGTTTGTTTGGGGGAGTTTTTGCAGGTTGGATTTTTTGTTGTTGTTTTTGCTTCTGTTTTTAAGTCATATTAATCAGAGGAGAAATCAGGAACGAGGGAGTCATTCACACCAAAGAAACTCCTACCTCAGGACTTCAGTGGAGATTTTTTTTTAACTTTTGGGGTTTGTTTTTTTTTTTTTTTTAAGCACAGATTTATTTAATTTTTTTAAACACAATTTGCTGAGCAAATTGAGGCTCTCTACGTCTAAAGTGCATGAAGCAATACCTGACCAGGCATTAAACTCACCTTTAGGGTTCATGCTGGTACAGACAGCCGCATTCCAAACTTAGTGGGGCAAGTATTATTTGGTTTTAAACCTTACATCAGTTTAATCGAAAATTAGTTGAGAAGAAAAAGGGAGGTGATTTTTGAGGTTTATTTAAAACATCACTTACGCGTGTGTCATACCTTAACTTTACACAGGTACGTGTGAGCTTGGAGTTCCAGCATGTGAAAGAATTACATCAAAACCCCTATCAAATCTGTGGATTTGCTGTTTACTTGGGTAAAATAATAAATTAAGCATCTGTTACTCTGAAGGATATGATCAATTTAAGCAGATCCTCTCAAATAAGTATAAAAGCACTGTTTTAAAATAAACTAAACGATGCTACGTGAACATTTTAGTTTAACATGACAGAAAAAAAAAATATTTGAAAGATTTGATAAGTGAACTTCAGGAGAAAGTTAAACTTGTGTTATTGATTTAGAAGTTGGCATACTAATCTCTTATTATCTAAAAGGAGAAATAACTCTGCATAGGAGATAATCTACTTGTCTTATATTCTACATCTCCTGCAAGAATTTTCTTGCTCACGCATAGATAGGGTCTTATCTAGTCCTTACTGAAGTCAATAGCAGGTTGCTTGTTTTAAATAGCAGCTGCATCGGGTATCTACAGGGAATGAAAAAGTGAAAGGATTACAGTTTTGACCTGTTAAAATTGATTTATAAGAGGGATTTTTTTTTTTTCCTCCCATTATGTCCAAGTGATAAATTGGTCTTTCAGTTAAGGCTGTGTGAAAAACTGATTTGTCAATTGTAGCCTGACCAAAAAATTGGAAAATTACCCACTTCAATTAAAATATGCAATGATTTTTGTGGTTTGTTCTTTCTTCACAGACATGAAAAAAAAATATTTCTGGAATGTTTAATGATAGGAAACAAAAGAAGAGGAAGATGGAAGGAGGCACCAATTGCACAGAGAAGGAAAGGCAGAGGACCCTGGGCAGGACACGCGCCCAGACAGGAGCGCCGGGCAACATCTCATCTTCTGCTTCAAAGGGACCTGAATGACACCAGTGATCTCTCAGCACTGCTGGAACCAGTATGGTGTCAGACCCGGCCCACTCTCCAAAATCTACCAAAACATCCACTAAGAGGCAGGGAAATGTAGTTAGGAACTCGCACCGCAGCGGGGACACTGGGTTTGGTGAGTGTTCACACACATCACAGAGTTAGGGCAGTAATTTGAAGCCAAAACCAAATAGGACTCACCTACGGAAGAAGAAATAGGAGGCAGCAAAAGCCCCAAACTCATGCTTGTATCTCAAAACATACATAAAAAAACCCAAAATCAAATTGTTGCCCACAGCAGTGCTTTCCCACAACTCTCTAACCCCTTAAGATCATGCTCGTACCTAATCACGTAAATTCCAGGAAGCAACAAAGCGGTCAAAACTTAATACGGTCAAAGAAAAGGATCTGAGAGAATATTTCTGAGATCCACACCTCCGGATTAGAGCATCTCTCTGCGGTCCCGTTACTCAAAGAAAACAAATCACACAGTCGAGCCAGGTGGTGTTTACATTCACCGGTAATAAGAATGGGATGGGAGAGAGAAATCCATGCCTGTGTTTCCTACGAAGGCCAAGCGAAGCTGCAGCCCTTGGGGCCACCTCCTGGCCCTGCAGCGAGGCACAACACCCGTAAAGTGCTTGGAGATGTCTGTCTAGGGCTCCAGCTGGAATCTGCAGCGCCCCGGTTCCTCAGATCCTTTTTCTTTCCTGGGGAGGAGGGCGGAATGGGATCGTTTGCTCCTCCTACAGAAAAACTAAGAATTAGCTCACGGCCTGGAAAGCACCCACAGGACGCGGATCTACCTGCAATGAGTAACAAAGGATTGGTGGGAGAGTAGTAGGACTTTACAAAGGCGTAGCAGCCTTATGTGGAAGGAATAGAGCCACAGCCTGTGCTACAGGAGCTGGGAGTGCTTCAGACACCGAGAAAATCTGTCTTTGGGCTGCGGCAGGGAGGGACTTTCACCAAATCACAGAATGGTCAGGGTTGGAAGGGCCCTCTGGAGCTCCCCCAGTGCCACCCCCTGCCAGAGCAGGGGCACCTCCAGCAGTGGCACAGGACGGCGTCCAGGCGGGTTTGGAAGGGCTCCAGAGTGGGAGACTCCCCCACCTCTCTGGGCAGCCTGTGCCAGTGCTCTGCCACCCGCACAGGAGAGAAGGCCCTCCTCAGGTTCAGATGGAACTTCCTATGGTCAAGTTTGTGCCTGTTCCCTCTTGTCCTGTCACTGGGCACCACTGAAAAAAGACTGTTTCCACCCACATGGCACCCTCCCTTTAAGGATTTGTAAGTGTTAATAAGATCCCCTCTCAATCTTCTTTTCTCCAGACTAAAAAGCCCCCAAGTCCCTCAGCCTTTCCTCATAAGAGAGATGCTCCAGTCCCCTCATCATCTCTGTAGCCCTCCGCTGGACCCTCTCCAGCAGTTCCCTGTCCTTCTTGACCCGGGGAGCCCCAAACTGGACACAGTGCTCCAGAGGTGGCCTCCCCAGGGCAGAGCAGAGGGGGAGGATGACCTCCCTCCACCTGCTGGCCACACTCTGCTTGATGCCCCCCAGGATGCCATTGGCCTTCTTGGCCACCAGGGCACATTGCTGCCTCGTGGGCATCCTGTTTTGCTCCAGAGTACACCAATACATTAAGGCTCTCACGCAGAGGGCAAAGCAAAACATTGAGATGAGCAGGCGAAACAGAAAAAAAGATCACTGAGGAGTCCAGGGAAGAAAAATGGGCAAGCGTATCTATAAATTTAATCTGTTGTTTGGTACAGAAGATGACATGCTTCTCAGTACCTCACTGAACGGCAAGGGACGGGCCCGTCCCGTGGATGCCCCAGTGCCACGTTGTGAGGAGCACACATCCAGGCATCTCCCGCCTGAGTCCAATTACCGGCGCGTTAAGAGCAGTCCTAAGGTAACAGCAAATAATACGGCCTACTCTGCAGAGCCAGAGTCTGTTTAACAGCCAAACAGCTCCAGAATACCTCTTTATTTTAGCTAACACCACGAGATCTGTGTCTGTGCAGGGCGTTAATAGGAAGTGAGCTGCAGTATTCCCGCCCGACCCGTTGGACCCTCTCTAACCCAGGCCCAGCTCTCACCAGTGAGATGCTCCTGCTCATGGCTCCGGTGTCCAGGGGACCACTGCACCTCAGCACCCACCCTCAGGTTTGTTAGCAAACACCCCTTCACTTGTAACGTGCCAATTAACAGTCTCGCTTATTCTAATTGAAGAGCAACAAGGAGCGTGAAAGCAAAAAAACAGATTATGTAATAACAATTATGATTTCATACTCAAAAAAAAAAATATCGTAGAATATTGGCTGCAAAAGCTATCACCAGTGTTCAGCCAAAAACAGCGCTGAGGATGACCCTGATGAGATGCTAACCTTGGAAACCAGCCGAGCCCAGGGCTCGCACGGCCCGTGGGCACGGGACGTGGATGGTCCCTGGGGCGCACGCGGGAATCCTCTCACCGCAGGGCTCGGACTCACCTTTTCACTGGTTTCCAGCAAACCCTGGGCCCTCTTGACTGGGGCTTTCAGACACTCTGCTCTCTCAAGATGAGGGACACTGAGGTCTTTCTAACCAGACGCAACAGGCAGTGCCGGCGCACGGCCGTTTGCCTTTGGGCGAGTCAATGGTCCCCTCTACCAGGCAGAGAGGGAGAGGGCAAATGAAGGTTTGGAGACACCAAACCAAGAGTCCTGCAGCCAACCTGCGCCCTGTCAGAGGTCCTACTGCAGTCTCCCACCCCGGATGCACCACGGCACCGCTTCTCCCTCCTCTGCGCCACAGACCCGCCAGGGCGGCAGAGGACCGGCATCACTTGCTCCAGATTTAGAAACACTCCCAAACCACTGTAAGTCATACGTTTGACTTCAGTTCAGCAAAACTGGGGTTTCGCTTGCTGCATTTTCTCTTTTCTTCTTCTTCTTGCGATATATTTCATTTCAATAAATATGAATAATCTGAAATTAGTTCTCTCATCTTTAACAACAACAACTACTTAGAGGCGCATTGAGAGGATTAATTTTGAAGTACTTTGAAAATGTCAAGTGCTTATTAATTATAAGTTAATTGGAGTTAGAATTACACTATGGTAAATAATAATAAATTAACATAGCTGATGGGCAAGAGGGAAGAAGCAGATTTTGAACAGTATTGTTGAGATGCACACTTTGAACAAGCCTTATGAAGAAACAAAGTCTGACTGATGGTGTTCAGCGAATTTACTTCTACAGACTATTCTTACACGTGGAGAATTTAAAATTATTTCATCTCACCTGTCACCTTTGGTTCCCTGTTGGTTTTCTCTGATCTATGGCTTGGAGCAAAAGGCCTCCATGACTTTTAGAAGAAGTACAAGCTTTAGCATGCATTCATCTCAGCTGAGAGCCTTTTAGAGAGTGCCAGATTGCTCACAGAGGATAAAGTCTATATGGAAAACACCTTTGTCCTGCAGTGGGAATAACAATAGCCTTCGCATTTGTGAGGGTAGCACGTGTATAATAACCCAGTTGAGTGGTTAGAGGTGATCGGAATTGAAGAAGTGAAGCTGAAATCTCTCCTCTGCAACTGAATCCCCCTCCTTGAACGTCATCTGTGCTAAAGGCTCCGGGCAGGAGAGTCACCCACGTGCTCGGAACAACACACAATACATGAGTGTGTACTGAGGTACCCAAGTCTAGGTGTAACCCATCCAACTGCTTGTAGCCAGACACAGCCAAGTGCCAAAGATCAGGTGGGGTGAATGACTCCTTCCTTTCTTCAGACTCCTCCGCACTCCTCTCCTATATTCCCCCACTGGAGCCTTTCGGTTGTTTCACCCGAAACCAGCAGATTTTGCATAGTGTCTATGTAATCACATTCATGCCAGAAGAGGACTGGACGTGGAGGAAAGGAAATGTGAGGGACCTTCATCTCAGCCAGGGATTCAAGAAGTCTCGCTCAGCCCTAGAGCATGGTTTCATTTTTCCTGCTTGAAACCAAAACCCGCTCTTCTGGGCCGTGAGAAAAGCCTGGGCAGAAGAGCACATAATGGGATGAGGAAGAGCTTCAGTAACTGCTTCACCTGCAAGGCCAAACCCGCCTTATGCCCTTCCACCATTTCCATTTCCCTCCTCCCTCTCTCTGGCCATACAAACCACAAGAACCCCAGAGCTGAAGAAACTGGGCTTTGTGGTTTTACCTGGGAGGTAAAACAGCAGCGCTGGGGTTTTCCTGTTGCTGAATCCCTGAAAGCAAAGCGGGAAGGAGCTCCCTTTCCCATATCACTAGACTGAGCTTGAGGTTTTACCATCAGTAACAATTTCCTCCCCGTTACATACGACTGGTCTCCTCACAGTCCCAGGGATGGCGAAGATGAAACGCGACATGCGTTTCCCTGACGAGAATGAAGCTGTCAGTCAAGGACTTGCTTCCATCTCCAAAGCTATTTTGACCTCCCTCAGTGGAGCTCTTCCCGGCTCCCTGACAGTCGGCATCCCGGGGACCGCCCGGGGAAAGATGAAGCTGGTCCCAGAAGGTTCGTTAAGCCAGTGACACGGCTGCTCGGAGACGGTTACCAGAGAAAAGCAGAAGTTCTCCATATGAGGGGAACCTCCATCCCTCCTGGCTTCGGCTCCGCTCCCGAGGACGCTGACGCAGTATTTCTCTGAACCAGCCCCTGCCATTATTTCAGAGAACCTTTACTGGAAGTTTAAATTATTTCCGTTCCACTTTGCCGTTCCAATTTAAGCTTTAAGCGTTTCGATATGTTACAGATCTGTTCCTCCCTTAACGTACTGACGAAACTGAGAGCAGTAAGAATCAGAGTCCTGTGTTTTCAGGTCAAAGGTAGAATAAGAAACCTTTGTTTTTACTAGACTTTTTTCAATAAAGATAACATGAGTGTTAGGTTTCGTATCTATCACAAATAAATTGTTTTACGATTCCATGTAGATGTCAAAAAGGATTATACATTTATCATTTCAGGGTGATGTAGATTGCGCTTATTTTTTTTCTAAGCGAGCTCACAGGAAATTATTTCAGCCAATGGGCTACCATCGGTCCAGAGGAAACCAACTCCTTAAATCTCTTTTGGCTGTAGTAAGAGAGGGGTTTTTATATTCTTTGATGCCAGAAGCTCATACCTTAAAAGTTGACAGTAGTTAAGCTTCTTAACAAAAACAAAACAACACAGCCTTTTAGATCAGTAAGGTTATTGGTATCAATATTCTAAATCACATTTTGAGATCACATGAACGAAGTAAATGTCCTGCCTGAGCCCAATCGCACATTCACACACAGTATTATCAGAGGAAATACTCTGCTGACATTTTACAAACTGTTACTATTTTGTAAAGATATTCTGAATGAGTCCTTACGTGACTAAAAAGCTCAGCTTGTTAAAAATGCAATTAAATAGAATGTTATCAATGATATTCAAGGATTTTCTTTTCCTTTTGTTTAATTTAGGACTGCCATAGAAAGAGCCTTTCATTCTAATTCTTGCAGTTAAAATAATCCCCTTGTTTATAAAGCATTACTGGTAGATTAACCCGAAGTGCCTTTCCGAGGGCCAAAGGAACAGCGCTGAAGTGAAAGGGAACAAACTCCCACGGGGGCACAGTGACAATCTGCGCTCCCCAGACTCTATTGCTGGACACGGACCTTTTCCCCACTATTTTGATGGTTTCTGCTATGTATGAATCACACTTCCACAGTTACGGCTCCACAGTATGGTCAAAGCTTTAAATTAGAGTATCTCCTGTGCTGAAGAAAACAACAAGTAATATCTCAAATGTTACACTGATTTCCTTGATAAAGATCTTCTGCTTTATTTTCAAAGCGGCCCGTCTAAAATCTGTGCCTGCTTGCTGTAATTCATGATCTAATCAGAGAAGCAACATGACACAAAAGCCTATTTCCTCTGTGACATATATAAATTATCTCGTGATTTTGGAAAGTATAAACACGAGGGTTTACCAAAGCATAAGTGACATAGTAGATTAATGCTTTACTATTAACGCACAATGCCCTCACCCCAGTAGTGTGAAATCAAAGGCAATTCACGAGAAATAACCAGAAGCAATTTAACCCGAAGGCCATAGATGCCGTCTTTAAGACAATGAATATATTAAAACCTGATAATGTTCTTCGAAAAGCGTACTCGGTAACCTGGGAGAAAACTTACTGACACTTCACATTGGAGATAGGCAGCTGCAGCCTAAATTAAAGATTTCTGGGCATTCGTCTTTCCAGGTAGGAAGAGGGAAACATCATCCTGCGACCGCCTTCTCCGTTGATCTGTCTCTAGCCTTGAGAGAAACACCAGTAATATGTCAGTTCATTAATTGGTTGGTGCTTCATAACTTGCACCAAACCCTCTGTTTTGCGTACTATCTCCATTATTGTAGCTGCATAATTAGAGGCCAAACAGTGTAAGACAGCTGATGGCACACGGAGGTGTGTACGTTACACAGAGATAAGGTGGACGAGGGCCCCGTGACATTACGAATTTTCATTCTGAGGGGATAATAGATAAATAAATTAAAAAAAAAAAGAATCAGGACGTGATGATATTTGAAATAATCTGTTTGCCAGGAATTTAGCTTAGCCTTCTCAGTACTGCCCACCGAGCGTACTTGTCCCAGTTTTTATTCAAAAGAAGTTCTTTACTCACGGACCCGAATTCTAATAACGTGTATAAATCCTCATAATTGATTAGGACCTGTTGTAGAAAGCACTGTACAGACTGCAGAGTCCCGGTCCCGCAGAGCGGTTTATAATTTATGGCTGAGACAGGACCCACCGGGTGGATGCAGACAGGACTGCATGAGAGAACACGGTAACGTGTCTGCGGACAGCGGCGAGAGCCCTCAGCTCCCCGCTGCCATCACTGGCCGTTTGCTGTTGGCATCGCTGCGACAGCCAGCGCTAACGAGGCAGCCGGAGGACAGCACCGATGCTGACTAAACGCATTTCTACATACAAGCATTAACTAAAGATGCACCACCAAAAGGTACAGAGAAACCAAAAAGCCCAGTCACTACAGAAAAAGTATTCTTAGTTATGCCAGTTGCTCACCTGCTGCACGCTAGCGGAACCGCAATTCCTGATGGGATCTTTGGGAAACGCAGATTCATACCAAAACTCTGCCGCACTCTCTAACCGACACTTTGTACCTCTAAACTCAATGACGGTTTGAATGAGAGCTGAGGTCAGAGTCGTCCAGTTTTGGTCTTTTCTACTTTACATTGGAGGTCGAGACTGCCAAAACACTCTTGTAATAAGTAATTTAACAAAAGAATTTTGCTTCAGCTAAAATGAATGTGTGCTTGCTATGGCTTCAGCTAAGATGGGTGTGTGCTTGCTATGCCTTTGGAAAAGGGATAGTGCTAGATAGGATATCAGACGAAAGCAACAGTTGAAAGTAGCAAACCCTTGCAAAACAAAGGGTAGTGTAGCTAGCAAAGATAACCACAGAAGTGTAAGGAATAAAGAAGCCACAAGAAGGACATGGTGATAAAGACTTCAAGCCTCCCTCCAACGACTACCAAGAAGACCCCTGAGGAAGCCCAGCGCCTGCGCCGCTAGAAGGGAGGGGGCATGTTTGGGGTGGGTTGCATTCCAAGCACTCATTGAGTATGTATTTGGGGGTGGGTTGCATTCTGAGAACTCATTGAGTATGTATTTGGGGGTGGGTTGCATTCCAAGAACTCATTGAGTATGTATTTAGGGGTGGGTTGTGTTCTGAAAACTCATTGATTATGCAAACTATGTTCCAAGAAGAAACACGAATAGGTATAAGGAATACAAAATAAAAACAAGCATTTGTAAAGAGCAAACGAGCCACAGGAGAAATCCCCTGTGTAACTCCCAGCGCTGTAATAACTATTCTTTGCTCCACCGAATTTGCCCCGGACTAAAATTCAATACAGTGAGCGTGTTTCTCACACTCTTCGCTGGCAATTACATTTTGGCTCTGCGCTGGTGACTCCGCGGGCGCTGGGGGAGCAGAGCACCCTCAGAGCAGACCAGCTCTTTATGATTTCGCCTCGTGGGATTGCTTTCCACAAGAAGCTTTCATTTTCCAACGGGGTATATAACCAAGAGGAATCTGAAGGAAAGCGCTAAACACCGCTGAACCAAAGGGAAATTTTTTACAAGCAGAAGAGCCAACAGAGCCAGTAAAATAAGAAGTCATTCTGAAATGAAATCCCGAAATCAAGGGTTTGTGTGAAGTGTTACCCGTGCAGGAGGACATTGTTCTTGAAGTTTAACCTCAATAAGGAAGTAAAGTTTTATTTCCGGATTCCAAGTCCTCAAAACTTTAATCTGACTGATATTTTTCAAGTTATTATTCCGCTGTGACCCAGAGCAGACATTGTTTTTACCTCCTAAGATATAACCAATATCCAGTTCCTACAGTCCGTAACATAAATGATGGAAGAAGGAATTTTAAGTATTTTTTTCTTAAGTAAATAGCAGTCATCTTTTTGATGAAATATCATCTCAAAGAAACAACAAAATATTCCAGAAGAGACCATAGGAAATCCCTTGCAGCCCCTCTTCAGCATAGCACTCGCAGCACACGCTGTATTTAGGAAGCCACTAAAGGGTACCTCTTTTGTTGATTTGGGGCGAATGCCACAGTTTCGGTGATTGGGCTTGAACTTGGGTTTCCACTACTGAAACTCTACAGGTTCACAAAGCGTGTTGGCAAAATGAGGCAAACATCCCAACATGGGTGTTGGGAGACATCTAAACACATTTTGGAAATGATCTGGGGGAATCTCCCAGTTGTAGCTTAAACTAGCCCAGAATTTGGCCAAGTGCTGTAATACTTCAAACTTCTCCAGACCTACAGAATACAAAACTGAAGTTACAACTGCAGAGAAGTTCACCAGCCCTTCTTTGTACGTGGGCTCCAACTTAACTCACTTTTTGGTGAAGTAGTAAGAATGACTTTTTCTCCATTGTTATAGAAAAATTACAAAAGGCACAACTGTTCTTATAGTTTTGAGACATACGACACCGGAGGATTAAGTCCTATTCTGGATATCTTTTTTCCCCTATTTTTAACTTGATTTCGCCAGGCTTGGGAAAACGCTCTCCACCTTCACAGGCAGTCTAAAAAAAAAAACCAAGATTTCGTATCAGACTAGTTCCCAAAGCTTAAAAGCAGCAACAAAAATCAATACTATGCAAACAAATCCTCTCAGTGAAACGACTCTGCAACGCTCTTGAAACCCCACAGAAGCGTTATTACAGTGGGGAGGAGTCCCACCGCAGAAAGCGAAGGCGCTGGGGAGCAGCGGAGTCGTGGGGAGGGTAACGAACTCGGCTGTTCGGCGGTCGAGTTCCAAGGCATAGGGTCGTCTGCCATTTAGCAACAGCACGGGGATGCTCTTGAACAGCTCCGGTTCAGATTATGCAGCACAAATTGATGAAGGAAAGGTAGACGGAATAAGAAAGACTAAAGGAAAAGTTCTCATTCGTAGAAAAATATTCATTTTGCAGTATATGTATTATGCCGAGCTTTCAGCCTCCACAAATGCGTAGAACAAATGGGCTGTTACAAAAGCAGTCTGATGGCTTCGGAACGAGCGAAGAGAAAACATATTGACTCAGAAGATTCCGTCTCTCCCTGACCTACCGCAAGAACACCAGGATCCCCACGGCATTATTTTAATCAATGTTTCTTTTCACTGGTCTCTCAAGCAAAATTACAGCATCAGTTTGTTCTTCCTGAGCTGACAACACTCTGAATTCTACAACTGGTGGCGTTACATTCATGCCCGTGAAAAAAACGCTTTACTCATTAGTGCTTTTTGTTTAAAGTGACTAATCCCATTCATCTCTCCCATCTGTTTGAGGATTTCTCTGAACAGAGGAACGAGTGAGTACATTACACTGTGTCATCAGTCCGCGGTTGGCTCCGTAGCGGGGCTGCAGGAGCGTCCCGCGTGCCCGCCACGAGGCGACGGTGACAGCCACCGCAAGGCAGCGAGTCCAGTGCTGGCACCGGGGTTTGACAAAGCTCATAAAGCCGCAAACGTCTCAGCCACACCGGGAAATCTTCAGCAGTTGGTGGAATTCAGCTAGGGTTCAACAAGGATGTATTTCCAAAACATATTTGCAAGTTACACCGGGGAAAATAAACAGCATCCCTAAGGTACAACTCCCTTGTACAAACCGACCGCTCAGCCAACAATGTTTTTAAGGACAAACTATTCCTCCATTTTAAAACCCACAATTTTCTCCAGATATCCAGAACAATGCCATCCCACAAAACCTCTTCTCTTTCGCCACTTCTGAAGAAAATACTTCTCCAATACTTATTTGCTCCCACAACCATAAACCCTCGAATATTCTTTGCGTTTCGGCACACATTTGCGTCCTCAAACAGCTTTGTGATTCCCTACAGAACACAGGCAGAGTCTGGTTTGTAACTCCTCCTGAAGTCAATGGCCAGGCTTGCACACATGCTAACGGCTTGTCCCGGCGAGATTTATTTGTACTATTACAGCAGTTGCATGCAATTAAAAATAAAAAATAAAAATACTCATAGTGGAGATGATATAACCATTTAGATAAAGAAAAAACAACTGCTGAGGTGGGGTTTTTTGTTTGTTTGGGGTTTTTTTTTGCTTAGGCAAATGCTTTATACAGGAAGATAAGGTTTCTTGAGGTCATTGCAACGACTGCCGTTTCAAATAGCAAAATACCTCCATCCCCAGAGCTTGTCTAAATACTCCTTGGGACATGGAGCCTGAGAAGAGGGTTTGGTTCTTTTTTTGATGAATTAAATGCATTTCACTGTGATACTTCTCAGTTAAAAATAGCTTCAATACCCCAGTGCAAGCTGCTGGAGTGCTGAAAGTGGGTAAAAGCTCTGCGTGGAGTCGCCTTCCTTCTTCCCTGCAGAACCCACCACCCTCTTCTTCTTCCCTGCAGCTTGTCTCGCCGCTCTCCCCTCTCCTGCTCTCTCCCCAACTGCTGCTTCATCGCGGGAGGAGAAAGAGGAGGAAAGCAGGAAGCCAATGCCATGCCAGAAGCCCACCCTGCTCCCTGGCCCACCATCTTCTTCCCTTTAGATTAAGGAAAAAAGATTCCTTCCTAATATTTAATCTAAATCTCTCCTCTTCCAGTTTGAAGCCATTCCCCCTCGTCCTATCACTCCATGCCCCAGTAAAAAGTCCTTCCCCAGCTCTCCTGTAGCCCCTTTAGGGACTGGAAGGCCGCAATAAGATCTCCCCGAAGCCTTCTCTTCTCCAGGCTGAACAGCCCCAACTCTCCCAGCCTGTCCTCCCGGCAGAGGGGCTCCAGCCCTCGGAGCATCTTTGTGGCCCTTCTCTGGACCCACTTCAACAGGTCCATGTCTTTCCTATGTTGGGGACTCCAGAGCGGGACGCAGTACTCCAGGTGGGGTCTCGCAAAAGTGGAGTAGAGGGGCAGAATCACCTCCCTAATGTTGTAAAATTGTGGGGTTTGGCTGTTTAACTATGCTGAAGGAGAATGAACTTGATGTAAAGAGCTCACATCAAAAGGACTTTAAGCATTTATGTCCTCATTCATCTGAAACCTGCAACGAGCCATGGGGGGAAAAAACCCTCACCCAGATTGAGGTGTAATTCAGGGCCAGGAGTGTAAATACTCCGGTGATTTAAGCACTTATCCTCAAGCACCTTTGATTCTAAACGGCAATGATCTTCAGTCGGGGTCCTGACAGTGACCTCATCACTGCCAAACTTTCACTCATTTCTGGGAAACTAGAGAATTTAGCCATGGTTTCAGTGTCCAGGGTACGACTTCTTCATCCCGCCTGAATAATTCAAATTGTGTCTGAAATAGCAGCTAAGAAAGTTGTGTGTGAAAGTCAGAGTAAATGGGATTTACCTATTCAGCAGGAAAACCTGCTTTTCCAGCTACACAAATTTAGCAGGAAGATTGAGTTCATTTGGCTAAAATGACCGTGAAAGAAAGTGATATCAGATGGGAGACATTGCCCTGTTTTGGAGAGGGATTTCAGGTACCTGAGAGTTCGAAATATTAAGGTCATCCTAAAAACAGGCAACAGCTCTTCCTATCACAATCTTTAACAAAGTCACCAGGAAACCTGAGTGAGGGGGTGACCTACATGAAATGTTCCAGAAAGGAGAATTCTCTCCCTTTTTATCCTTATTTTTTTTCTTTTTTTTAAACTTGCCTTAGCTCTATTTGATTACACTAACTAAAAACACAGAACGAAGGATTATATAAACTCGAGACACCATAAAACAATACGCAGTTGAGCAGGCAAAGGCACATATTTGTAGCTTATTGGAACCCAAACGGAAAAGGTCTAAACTGAATAACCAATAAAACGTTCTTGGTTTATTTAACTCGCAAGATGAGGTTGTTAATGCCAGACCACTGCACAATTTATTTTGTGCTCATGACATCAGCTTTGGAAATATGAGCGGAGGTCAAAAACCAAGACACATTCTGGATGATATTCAAAACATCATTTGGTATTGACTGAAGCACATTATACACCAAGAAACAGAAAAAGAAATGTAGCTTAATATATCTCCTCTCCGGTACTCATCCGGACTATTTCTTCTACATGCTCAAAATTTAACACCCCATGGTTTTGTTTGCAATGTAAAGCAAACGGTACGAGAACCTGGATATTTCGTATCAATAGTTTAGTAACCCAATCTGCTCTGTACTTTTGTAGTAATCTGTACAGCAAAACTGAAGGGCAGAACATCAGCTGGCAGTTAATCACTATGTTAACATTGAACTCACTGTAGATATAATAATTTACAGTATTTACAGGGCTTTCCAGGATGCACAGCTGCTCTTCTCTTGGTGAGGTGGACAGAAGTAGGGATATAGATGCTGGTTCCTCCCAAAATCCAGTATTTGACTGATAAGCGAGAACTGAAGTTAAATAACAACTTAATTTAATATTTCTAATCAAGCTCAACACTTGCACCTGAAAACTGTTCCTACCACATTTCGGTAGAAAGTGCGTAAACGTGAGGTGAGGGCAGAGGTACAGCAAAAGGACCTGCTGGAGCGTGTCCAGAGGAGAGCCATGAGGATGATCCGAGGGCTGGAGCACCTCTCCTATGAGGAGAGGCTGAAGGAGTTGGGGCTGTTCAGCCTGGAGAAGAGAAGGCTCCGGGGAGATCTTATTGCGGCCTTCCAGTCCCTAAAGGGCCTACAGGAGAGCTGGGGAAGGACTTTTTACTGGGGCATGGAGTGATAGGACGAAGGGGAATGGCTTCAAACTGGAAGAGGGCAGGTTTAGATTGAACATTAGGAAGAAGTTTTTCACTGTGAGGGTGGTGAGGCACTGGCACAGGTTGCCCAGAGAGGTTGTTGAGGCCCCATCCCTGGAGGTGTTCAAGGCCAGGCTGGACGTGGCCTTGGGCAGCCTGGGCTGGTGGGAGGTGTCCCTGCCTATGGCAGGGGGGTTGGAACTCGATGATCTTCAAGGTCCTTTCCAACCTAAACCATTCTATGATTCTATGAAAAGACCTTGTCCGGGTTCCGTTGCTTTTCCTACGCGAGCTGCAAATGCCACCGACGGGCACAGTTAGCAAACGGCAAGGGGAAGGTGCGAACAGGTGAAACGAAGGACCACGAATACATCATGCATCTTTTTTAGTAATCACAACAAGATTCTCTGCCCAAAGGAGAAATTACAGCATGTTACAAATCAAGAAATTCTTATCAGATTTTGTTTTCTTACTGGCAGCAGTGTAAGTCACTGTCTAAGTAGAAGTAACAGCCAATGCTGTCACACGCCATGATTCACCATTACTGCAGCGAAAGAATCATTAAAAGTTTTCCGTGTTTTTGTCACCGGTATGACATAGATGGAGACAGGAGGAGACACTGATGGACAAATGATGCGCTTTGAACTTTCAAAAATACTTTAGTTTCCTTCCTGTAAATGATGATTTTCTAATCGCATTGTCACAATAACTTCAAGTCTCGGTCTATTATGCTAAACCTGTACAAAAACATGATACTGCTGTACTAAATTTTTGTCAGCAAAAAAAATGTGCACTCAATTCTTTCAAGCACACACAGTTGTGAACAGCAATAGTCACCTTCGCAGGATCAACATCAAACCAAAGTGTCAGACCAAGTGATTCCTACCACAGACTACTATTAAATTGCTATGAGCCCGGAAAAGGAAAGAAATAAGAGACAACACACAGCTATTCCGACTATCTTAGGATATTTAGAAATTAAAGAGATTTGGAATCCTTCATACATAATAATGTCTCCCAGGAAAGTCAATGGAAATTCTTCAAAGGTGACCAGCACTTTGCTTTACGCAGCTATTTGCAGGAGAATGATAGTAAAAATCCATCACACTAATGGGACTTTTGTCTTACAATATTTTAAGATTGCCCTTGTTACTGGACGGGCTTGCTCTGCTTGCTGCTTTGTGTATTTCAAAGAGGTGGATTTTAACAACCCACTAAGGTCAATTTTGAGAAGTCATCATAACATTAAAATGATGCCCAAAAATCCCTTATAAAGGCTGATATTCAAAAAACCAAACCTACCTGAGATATACCTAATTTGGTTATAAATGCAAAACTCTTGCAATTCTATAGCAGAAGATATGTAAATATTTACATTATAAATGACCACACTTAGAGCTCCTTCCAATCCACCCGACAAGTTTGATTCTACTTTTAGACCTGCTGACTTGATTAAACTACGCCGATAAAGGGACATTTTCTTATTTTGGCCCCAGTTCACGATTTTTACTTTGGGCCGGTAAAAACCTTTGTGCGTGGCTTGACTGATTTCCAACCAAACCTCATCCTGTTGATGGGTGTATTAGGTCTGTTGCGAGCGTATCGTGCGTTTCTGTACCTGGAGATGCAAATCTTGCAGACAGATCATCAGCACAATATAGGAGCCCAAACACAGCCCGTACCGGTGTGCGCAGGACCATGAGGTCTCTTACAAGCTTCTTTCTCCTTCTGTCCATCCTAAATTGGCATGCAGCACGGCACGGTCACCTCTCGTCCACTCCCAGACCCTACGTGCCAGATGTGGCTGAGCAGTCAGCATCAGATGATCGATCACATCAAGGCACTGACCATTTAACCGGCGCATGGAACACCCACGGGGCTTTGGCTCAATGAACAGGGCCATCCCTCCACCAGCTTTTGCGGCACGGCAAACCTGAGCTGCTGGGTAGACTCAAAGGTGGCAACATCTTGTTCCGTTGCGCGGAGAATCCTGAACTGGCCACATCCTCCATCCTCCACCAACTAGAGCACGCTTTGCAAATTGTTGACAAAAGTTCTGCTAACCCCACCACTTTTTTCCCAGTTTCCAGCCTTATTAGCCCCTGTGAGAATGCCTTTCTGCGGGGGAAAGGAAAGAAAACCATCTTACAGCACCACTACTCTGAAGAAAAATGAATAACCTCACATCCTTAGGGGACCATGCTGAGGAATCAGTTCTCCAGAACATCCGCTAAGAAGTAATAGGGTTTAATGGCAAGCAGGTTAGATTTAAGTGTGTTGCACACAACCTGGAGGCTTGACGAGCGCACACAATTATGCCAATGCATCCTGGCAGTCACCATTGCCAAGAAAATAGAGCAGAAGTACCTCAAACCAGGATAATGTGACCTCTCTGGAATAAAACATGCTTCTTGCATTTCCCAAGTCATTTAACAACATTGCCAAATCCCACAGGTTTAGTTTAAACATGAAGATACACTATCTTCCCAGTTCAATACATCTTGTTTACACTTTAAGGGATCACAGAATGGTTTAGGTTGGAAGGGACATTGAAGATCATCGAGTTCCAACCCCCCTGCCATGGGCAGGGACACCTCCCACCAGACCAGGCTGCCCAAGGCCACGTCCAGCCTGGCCTTGAACACCTCCAGGGATGGGGCCTCAACAACCTCTCTGGGCAACCTGTGCCAGTGCCTCACCACCCTCACAGTGAAAAACTTCTTCCTAATGTTCAATCTAAACCTGCCCTCTTCCAGTTTGAAGCCATTCCCCCTTGTCCTATCACTCCATGCCCCAGTAAAAAGTCCTTCCCCAGCTCTCCTGGAAGGCCGCAATAAGATCTCCCTGGAGCCTTCTCTTCTCCAGGCTGAACGATAAGCAATATAGTGTATTTTCCTCCTTGAACATAATTAATGTTATTTTTACTGTAGAAATAGAAACACATTCATGCATCACTTGATCAACAATGAGAAGTGAGAGTATCAACACCCACTTGAAGTATTTTTCCTAGGCTTAAGAGTTTCCCCCCACCCTGCCATAATAAGCCATTTATTTAGATTTCTTTAATTCAGTGCTTCAGTAAACACTGTGAAATCCACATTGTCTATTAAACACAGAAATCCGCCATGAGCGAGGGTTGGCGCGGCTCTGACACGGCTCGTTTTCTACATCTGAGCAGCTAACAAACGCGAGCAAGTCAAATCGAACTGCGTGCCTCCCACACAACACCATCCTGAGAAGCTTTTGGAGGCTCAGGGATGAAGCAAAACTCCTCCGTAAAGCCCATTCATTTGATGACACCACGGAGCCGCACGGGACCACCTGGGGAGCGCATTTCCAACTCCTCCCCGACACAGCCGGCGCGGCCGAGACCGCAAAGAGTCACACGTGCGGTTCCACTCGCCGCAGCAGGAAAGCAAATGCTGGTGAAGCAAAGCAGGTGGTCAAGGCAGGAGAAATGATGCCCTTTTTTCATCTTCTCAATGCTTTTCTTTATTTTTTTAATCATGTCAGTGGAGGGAAACCCTCAAAACTTTTCAGCAACTTGGGGGAGTTTTACAATTCGCCAGTTGTCACCATGACATTGACTTTGAAATCAATCAGTACATCCAATTAATTTGCCATCTTAGAGCTTGAAAGTGAAACTTGGGAAAAAAAAGCACAAATGGAAGGAGACTGATTCACAGTTTTGTTATCGTTTTCTATAAACATACAAATAGTCAGATAGTCTAACAAAGTCGGGGAGTTCCACTGCAGGAACTTCAAAGGAGAGTAAATCCCCATACACAGAGATTACAACGGCTTTGATGTTCCTGAAATAATCTGTATTTTTTTCTTACAAGTTTAAAGGGATCTGTTTTAGAGAATAGGCATCCTTTGACAAATGGCAATCTTTAAAAATTTTGATTTTATACGTATTTTTAATGTAAATGATATGTTAATAATTTAATAGTTAAAACATTATTATTATTGTCACTGCCAGATAAGTGAAAACAGTATTTATAATAAAACTCACATAGAGACTGAACTTATAAATAGTCTAGTTAATTGGTACAAGTCATCTTTTGTGACCATTAACCTCTGATTTTCAAATTAGTTCCAGATGGGTACCGCCTGACAATTATGCGAAGGAAACGCTAATGGAAATGTCCAAATATAAAGCAGAGCTTCACAAACGCGCTAACGTACAGCCTTGCAGTAATGATTTACTGATATTTTTCCACCCATCTGTCATTTGGTATGTTTTACTTTTCAGGGAGAAAAACTAATAGAACTAAAGTGTATTTACCTGCCTGGTGCGACGCGTTCTTTTCATTTATCGCGTCAGAAAATGCTGTGAACTTTCAGAGCCACGTTAAGGACGACAAGGTGTTACCAGACACTATGCCTTTAACCACAGGGGAGTCTGCCTTAAAATATTGTCTTTTTTCCCCTTTTTTCAGGTCAGTGCTCCCAAGAATCATCCCACGCAACAGCGTTAAGCATACCCCCTCGGAGACCACGCTGAAGAGCAAAGCACGCTGCGCTCTAGCCGCTCTCCCGGATCAGGCACCGGGAGCCTCCGCTGTTTCACGGTGAGAACTGAAACACGGTTTTCCGTATGGCAAAGTCACCTCCCCACGTGTTACGATAAGCACAGCCATTTCACAATGGCCGTTAGACTGTTAAATTGGAAAGTAAAACCAGGTACGTACCTCAGAAATTAAAAGGAAGTTTCAAAATCCGGTATTTCTCCCGCTGCTGTGGCAGCTGACTGCTACAGCACAGCAAATTATTTTAAATAAACATGATGAAAATATTCAGAGCAGACACATTAAAACATCACAATGTGAGGGGGAGGAGGAAGTGACAAGATTAATACATTTTTTTCAAGCTGCTTTAAGGCAGAGCTATTAATCTATTTTTTATGGAATAGAGTCAAACTTAATGGCTGTATTTTAAACAAATGAATTTCCTATAATGTGTCACTAATAACGCATTAGTCTAACAAAACATGATCCAACTTGGGGATTATTTTTTTTTTTACTCTTGATTTTTTTCTTATGCATCTATCACAAGCTTGAATAACAAGTCCAATAATTCCTGAAAAACCAGTCCTAGTCAATGAAATTCCGCAGATTTTCTTTAAAAGGTAATTGCTTTGTTGGGCTGAGCCACGTTTAAGCACAGAAGACAAGCGAAGCCCCACGTGCACTTGAAGAGAGATGGAGGTCCCCTATCCGAACTCACACCGCAGAAGGCCAGCAGAAATCCAGCCACGCACTCAAGTTAGATCTCAAAATAACTTAAAAACATTTTTCTTGCAAAAAACGCTGTAGGTATTTTTCTGCTTTTAATCTAATAGTTAAAGCACTAATAGTTCCACGCCCGGGAATACCCGGACTCCATTCCTCCCCTGGAGGGTCTCATCTCTACATCATTTTTCTCATTGAGGGAAACTGCCCTCATTTCCCAGCAGAGAAAGGCACCGACGTACCCTCCCCTCTGCTTTGGAAGCCACGGCGTCGGACAGAGGAATTCAAAACGCAGCGAATCTCAGAAAAGGAACATCAGAGGAAAAAAAATCCACATCTAAGAGTCATATTTAAATTACCCCTAATTATAGAATCATCGAATCATAGAATTGTCTAGGTTGGAAGAGACCCTTGGGATCATTGTTCCTTATTAAGCTAAGTCTTCAAGACAAAGTTAAGAGAATTTATCTAATGATGTAAGACCTACTGCCGGGATGCTGGACACTTACTGACTTGCCACAAAGTACGTTACAAACGACCCACCAACCCAACCCAACCCAACCCACCCCACCCCACCGCCGATAGTGCAACGTACCAAATTTTGCTGTCAAATCTATCTCTGAGCTGAGCCGAACAAATTCCCCAGCAAGAAATACTGTACACGGCGTGAAACTCACTATGGTTCAGCTTACACCTCACGCGAAATAACTTTCTGGGATGTCTCAGACTCCTGATGACTCATAGAGTCCCACCAGTCTCTCAACCAAAAGGGGAGAGAGCCCCAACTGTGGGACTGGGCCAGTCCCTGTATGGACCAGTCCCTGTATGGACCAGCTCAGGCGCTTCTCTGCGTCCCTCTCCATAGCAGCACGGGCTAAACTGTGATGAACTCCAAGAGATGCTGCTTCACAACCTGTTCTTGCTGCTAAGAGCAGAGCACACTGATGCTCTAGGTCCCTCTATATGGCAGATTAAATTTCTTGAGATGCGTTCATACTCTTGACCTCTTTACCTAAACAAACGGGTGTCGGCGGAGTGACCAAAGTGCCACCAGCTATGAAGAAGACTCCACTGCTGCAGAGATGGGCTCCAGAGCTCGCAGCCAGCACCAGCCTTTGTTTCAGGCTGACCCACTCTTTAAAATTCCATTTATAATTATCTTTTCTTACCCAGATGCCTGAAGTCCAGTTATTTAATTCTCATTTTCTTTTCTAAGGAAATGTAAATATAAACACACCTGCCTTTTAGTCACACTATTAAGGAGTTAACTTTCCGCTGATTTGCCTAAAAGCTGAACCTGGTTATTCACCCAATAGCGCTGTGAGCACTGCAGGGACGGCCACAACCTCTTTCATCGATTTGCCCCCAGATGCTTTGCATGCTCTCTCCCAATAAAATAAGTGTAGGCCATTAGTTGTCTTTTCAGAACAAACCCCACGGAAAGATCGAATTTCCTCACACGAGTTTGCGTTCTTTGAAAGAAGCTGCAATATCAATTTTCCAATTTTACGGTCTACTGCCTCCCCAAAATTATAATTTGTGGGACTTCAGCAAGCCAATTCATGTACACATGCAGCTTTCCTCATCCCACTAATACACTTCTATAAACGCCAAACTAAATACTTTGACAGTTTTGGACTGCAGTACCTCAACGGTAAACCTTAAAACAGATGGAGCTCCCATCTTACCGCGAGAATATTTCTTAGGCCCCTTTTTCTTCACCATCACTTCTTAAACTCCATTGGGGTTTAACCCCATGGGTTCCGATCACAGAATCACAGAATGGTCAGGGTTGGAAGGGACCTCTAGAGATCATGTAGTCCAACCCCCTGCCAGAGCAGGGTCACCTAGAGTCATCCCCTAGATCACTCCCCAATAAATTTAATTTGATGCTTCCAGATTAACCTAATCCTTGGATTATTTTTAAATCCAATTTAAATCTCAGACATTTGCAACATTAAATCACGCACCTTCTTCATGCTCCATTATTCAGCCCCACATTTTCTACCAAGAATTACATTTGACAAATAAGGTTAATTTCATATTTTCTATAGGAAGTAGAGATGTTGCCCTGGAAAAAGAGTAATCTTGTTATCACTCCATTTTCATCTGTCAGATCACAATTCTGATGAGTAAATCAAAGTGGATATTTTATACTCCAGCTACAAAACCAGTTTTATATTCTATACTTCATGATCTCTCTCATGATCAGTCTCGCCTTTGTATTTAATGTCAGCATCCTCCTAAATCTACAGGAAGAGTCCCATTTTAGGGGACAAGCGGGAATGGCTTCAAACTGGAAGAGGGGAGATTCAGATGAGATATTAGGAAGAAATACTTCCCTGTGAGGGTGGTGAGCCCCTGGCGCAGGTTGCCCCGAGAAGCTGTGGCTGCCCCATCCCTGGAGGTGTTCAAGGCCAGGTTGGACGGGGCTTGGAGCAACCTGGGCTGGTGGGAGGTGTCCCTGCCCAGGGCAGGCAGGGTTGGAACTAGATGGTCTTTAAGGTCCCTTCCAACCCAAACCATTCTGTGATTCTATGATTTTAACCAATCCCTGACACATTCCTTTGTATTTTTTCAAATATCTACTTAATGTTTTATTAGGCCTTATTCTTTCATATCAGGAAGTTGGATTGCTGTTCTTTTGCCCCCTTTACTGACAGAGCCATCATATTCCACCTGGCTGCAAAATCTGAAGAACCAATTCCACATCGTGTTTTGGTTTTGCTTTTAAAGCAGCATCATTTTCCTTTGTTCTCTGCCTCGTTCTTAGCTTAATGTTTCCTCATCTTTCCTCTCATGACAAATTCTCATGGCTGAAGAAATCCCTGGGCTTTCAGTGGTGAGATTCCACTAGGATTTTATACCTCCTGAGAGAACGTCTCTCGTACGTCCCTCAGCACAGACACTTGCGTTGCCAGAA
The DNA here is from genome assembly GCA_008711295.1 of Anarhynchus alexandrinus. Classification (NCBI taxonomy): domain Eukaryota; kingdom Metazoa; phylum Chordata; class Aves; order Charadriiformes; family Charadriidae; genus Anarhynchus; species Anarhynchus alexandrinus. The sequence goes on from VUYV01000262.1 coordinate 530,127, forward strand.
CAAAACCCCAGGGAACTCTTTCTGCGTCCTCCTCCATCTCTTGTCCTCCAAAGAATACATGAAAAAAAATCAGAGAAAAAGAGCAAGAAAACCTGCTGCGGTGCCTTTATTTGTGTTAATGAAATCAAAACCTGCTGTCGTGCTGATTCTTTCCCACCTTTCTCAGCTTTCTCCAACTCATCCTCTTCAGTCAACAGATAAAACCAAACAGTCAATCAAAAAGCCCATTTCTACCTCATTTTCCTAAAAGATGTATTTCCTTTGTCAATATGTTTGAGCTAAGAGTGGGATTAAGCGCCTTGAAATGCCTATTCATAAGGAAAATGCCACCACATCACAAGAGAATTTTTGCTTTTTAGAAGTGAACTCCAGCGTGTCTGCAAAGGGCTGATTTCCCTCCAAAGACACTTCTCACCCAGAGGTCTACGTTATTTTGCTGTAACAAGGGGAGAGAAACTGAACACTGTGCAAATCACAGTGCATGCCCAAACTAACAGACCTTTGCACAGTGTCCCCTAAAAAAAAATGTGTCAACTACAGTCCATAACTCTCTTGCTAATAAAAAGCATTTTTTTCCTTTCCCCCTCTCACCCTGCTCCCCACTCGAGCATTATTCCAACGATCTTATTTTTGCTCGAGTGCCCAGAGCCCCAGATGTCTCTCTTGAACATTTCGCAGCACGTAAGCAGTGAAATTACTGCTCATTTCCTTCCCTTGTTTCCACCTCGTGGTTCCCTGACATTTGCAATTCAGTCTCCTGTCCACTTCCTCCGCCTTTTATCTTCAGGCCGAGACGGAGTGTCCTGACATCTCAGGAGCAATAAACTTCCTTCCCAAATTCGAGCCGCTATTATCCAGAAGGCAATTACTTCTAGAATTGCATTTGGCTACCTACTTATTTTCTTCCCTCCTGATCTGCTTTCACTTGAAAAATCTGTGTCTCTCATCCTAAAACTAATTACTTATCTAATCAAGAAGTTCAACTCCTGCCCATAATTATTAGCCGTGTGGCTATTATACAATCCTGTGATACTTCTGCAACACGCAGGTGAACTATGTAAAGGATTTACCATCTGGCACTTCTCTGGTGTTTATTTTAAAAAGGTTTGGCTCCCCTAGAAAGGACCAGTTATGGATGTATTACTGGATGTTTAGGTAATCGCAGCTTTGAAGATAATCCTCCTCCTGAGCCTCTTTGTGCTGGAGCCTTCGCAACTCAGATGTCAAGATAGAAAGTTTAGCGTTCCTTGAAACATCCTTAATGGATTCCTCACTCATCTGCTGAATGGAGACCCCTCATCTTTCTCTAGCCCCACCTCCAAAATATTACCAAATTTGGCCAGATGCAGATATTTCAATAGATTTTTTTCAATAGGTCATTTTTATTTTTAGATCCCCCTCCCTCTCATGATCTCATTTCTTTCTCAAATATTGTTATTCACCTTTGGAAATTCAGATTTAGTGATGCCTGTCTTTAGAAAGACAGGCAAAATGGGTTTTTTTTAAGCAATGTCTACTTTCTCTGAAGAAATGCTGCTATTTCTAAAGGTCTGATGGCATCCTTTGCCAATTTGTTTATGGACTTACAATATCATCTCTTTTAAACTCTCTTTTTGCTTGTATACTGTAGCTTTATGTTTCCTACCATCTGGCCTACTAGTTATTCTCCACCCGTGCCAGATTTCTACTCCTCTTCTGTACCTGGATGATGGGTTGGGATTAAAACTGCCATAAAAACTGACAGTTGCAGAAGAACAAAAAGAATCAAGGAGGGGGGGAAAGCCCCGGAAGGTTTTTTTAAGTGTTTTTTTGTTTGGTTGATTGGTTGCTTTTTTTAACTTACCTAAATTGTCACATGCACTTTGTTACCAATTGACCTTGATCCCTCTCCTAAATGGCAAATTATTTGAGCATATTACATTTCTTCACATTCATTTGCCCGACACGTGAATGACAGTAACAGGGAAATACGAACAAATATATCTATTTACAGCTCCTTGTGGAAACCCACCACGAAACTGCTATTCAAATAAGAGTGGGAGGAGGATTGCACTTCAAATCTGTATTTTCACATTACTTCTCTTTTTCAAACGAGAAATTGCTTCTCCTCCTCAAACAGTCTTTGCTCACTTATCTCCTCAAACAAACAAACACCACCAAAAAGGGAAAGGAACATACAGCAACCATCTTGCAGCTCCGAAACAACACTGACCCGTTTCATCAGCTCCGATTATTATAGATTTATAACATTTCTTTTCTGCTATCCTTTTTTTTTTAATATATTCTTGTTCACTTCTCAACTCCATCTCTATCCTCTCGCGAGATGCTGCCTGACCTGCAGACAGAAGACGCTACGGACGGGGCCATCAGAACCCACAGCCACGCTGGTCCTGACCTCCCCACGCACGACTCGCTGCAAACCCCCTCTCTCGCAATGCTCCGCTCCAACTCAGAGCCACGGCTCCGGAGAGCAATCTCCTCCGCTCCGACCCCGAGGTAATGAAATTCATCACAAGACCGCAATTCCTTACCTGCCAGGCAGCGTCAGAATCACAGAATCACAGAATTTTCAGAGTTGGAAGGGACCTCTAGAGATCATCCAGTCCCACTCCCCTGCCAAAGCAGGATAGCCCAGAGCACATCACTCAGGACTGCATCCAGGCGGGGCTTGAAAATCTCCAGAGAAGGGGACTCCACCACCCCCCTGGGCAGCCTGTGCCAGTGCTCTGCCACCCCAACTGTAAAGAAGTTTTTCCGTGTGTGTTGGAACGGAACTTCCTATGTTCCAACTTGTGCCCATTGCCCCTCGTCCTGTCAATGGGAACCACTGAAAAGAGTCTGGCTCCATCCTCCTTCAACCCACCCTTTAGATATTTGTAAGCAGTAATAAGGTCTCCCCTCAGCCTTCTCTTCTCCAGGCTAAAGAGTCCCAGCGCTCTCTGCCTTTCCTCATAAGGGAGATGCTCCAATCCCTCAGTCATCTTGGTTGCCCTATGCTGGACTCTCTCCAGCAGTTCCCTGTCCCTTTTGAACTGGGGAGCCCAGAACTGGACACAGTATTCCAGTTGTGGCCTCACCAGTGCCGAGTAGAGGGGGAGAATGACCTCCCTCGACCTACTGGCCACACTCTTCCCTATGCAGCCCAGGAAGCCGAGGCGGATGTTTTTGTGTACAAGGTTTGGCTGGATCAATCAAAGCACCCTAATGAGTACGACACACATGCTCCTCCAGCCATTTCTTCAAAACAAAAGTTTCCACTACAGCACTCTATTCAAACCATTCAGAATATTTTCCATAGACATTTCGCCCATTATTTGAACAGAATTGGTATATTCATAGAACCATAGAATGGTTTAGGTTGGAAAGGACCTTGAAGATCATCGAGTTCCAACCCCCCTGCCATAGGCATATTCCCCCATTATTTTAACAGAAATGGTGTATTAATCTGATCAATCATTAAGATTTTTCCTTAGAGCGCTCCTTCTATAAACATGTTTTGAAAAATACGTAACATTTAATTACACAACTCAGAATTAAGACGACTGAAACGCATGCTCTTTGTAGGCCATCTCATAATATGACTGCCTTTTCTCCGGGCATAAGTTATCGGCTTTCTGAATCCTTTAGGCCACCAGCAGCAGACCAGACTTGTAAAAGCTTTCTCTGTGCATTTTTGGAAGGATGGCACACTGTGCCTTGCTCTGGCCACCTGCTGGGCAGGCAAGTATCTTGCGAGATGGCTAAAGCCGCTTTTGCTGTCTCTATTCACTTTCCAACTCCTCCGTAAAACATTAAAAGAACCCGTTTGATCTCTTGCCAGTTTCCCAATTCTAATGGAAAATAGTTACTGTCAGAGAAAACCAAACCTTCCACGTTGAAACCTTGAAAAGTTGCAAAGCTGATTAATCGTGATGTACAACTTCTCATGTAACGTGACCTGTTCCTAGACCAGCAAAGAGGGCAATAAGACCTCTAACAACACTCACATTGCTGGAAAGGACATTAAAAACTAGTAAGGCTAATTAAACAAAAGACTTTTTGTAGGTGNAACCATTCAGAATATTTTCCATAGACATTTCACCCATTATTTGAACAGAATTGGTATATTCATAGAATCATAGAATGGTTTAGGTTGGAAAGGACCTTGAACATCATCTAAGTCCAACCACCTGCCATAGGCATATTCCCCCATTATTTTAACAGAAATGGTGTATTAATCTGATCAATCATTAAGATTTTTCCTTAGAGCGCTCCTTCTATAAACATGTTTTGAAAAATACGTAACATTTAATTACACAACTCAGAATTAAGACGACTGAAACGCATGCTCTTTGTACGCCATCTCATAATATGACTGCCTTTTCTCCGGGCATAAGTTATCGGCTTTCTGAATCCTTTAGGCCACCAGCAGCAGACCAGACTTGTAAAAGCTTTCTCTGTGCATTTTTGGAAGGATGGCACACTGTGCCTTGCTCTGGCCACCTGCTGGGCAGGCAAGTATCTTGCGAGATGGCTAAAGCCGCTTTTGCTGTCTCTATTCACTTTCCAACTCCTCCGTAAAACATTAAAAGAACCCGTTTGATCTCTTGCCAGTTTCCCAATTCTAATGGAAAATAGTTACTGTCAGAGAAAACCAAACCTTCCACGTTGAAACCTTGAAAAGTTGCAAAGCTGATTAATCGTGATGTACAACTTCTCATGTAACGTGACCTGTTCCTAGACCAGTGAAGAGGGCAATAAGACCTCTAACAACACTCACATTGCTGGAAAGGACATTAAAAACTAGTAAGGCTAATTAAACAAAAGACTTTTTGTAGGTGTGGAAACAGCATCTCCATGACTGTCAATTATACTGTTTTTTAAATGTAAATAACCTGTAACATGTATTTTCTAAAGAGACTATTCACTGGAATGCTGCAAGAGGAAATTTCTGAAAAACCTTTTTGGTAAGACAAAGTCTTCTCTTCTCCAAGATGAATCTCCAGATACTTTGCTCTGATCTCTTTTGCTGCAGTACAGCTCTTCTTAATACCTTTAATTGTTACCTTTCCCTTCCAAACGCAAGGTCCCTTCTACTTTCCTTAAAGATATACTTGTCCTTTTGAAAAAGGTGGAGAAATCTTAAAGACATGAAAGACAGTTTGGCAACTAAATAACTCCCCCACCTGCACAGCCTTCACTCTGCCCCTCCCACTCACTCATCCGCATTGTGCTCCGTTGGAAATTTATTCCCCAGTCAAACGTAAAGCAAGAGCAGAAGAATTAGCATTGAAAATAGGCAGGAGTATTTTAGTACCCAGATTGCAGGAACAGATTTTTCCACAATGTGAACAATAAAGTCATGGAACTTCTTCGGATAAATCAGCATTTGAGTGATGTTCATTTTACGGAATCTAAAACGTGCCCGAGTCACGTATCAATAAGATTTCCCCAAACTTTTGAACAGATGATCATTTATACTGCTCAAATAGAAGCAAACTCAAATCCTTCAAGGTGGGATTGGATTACCGCCTACTGATTACATTGGGAAAGGCACGCCATCACTCAACAGACCTCGTCTTGGCAGCTTTTTTTGGTTTTGTGGGGTTCTTTAAAGCCCTACATGATGCTGGTGAAAAAAAAAAATCTGTTGCGTGTACGCTTCATCTCCTAAATCTGATGCTTTTTAATCATGAATATCAGAAACACAGTCCCAGCACTGTAAAGGCAAAAGGATTTCGTTCTGCAACGAGCTGTTAAACACTACGGTTTGCACATCGTCCGTCCTCCCCTAAGAGTCAATGTCATTGTAGCTCTAAAAATCCTCTGCAAAGACCTGAATTTCTTTGCTTGCCTCCTGTTGCTGAGGAAAGGCTCAATCCAGTAATAGAGGATAAGTGACTCTGTATCCAGGATTCGGGAAGGCTCAGGAGAGCGAGCTGAGGAGCAGCACTACCCTTGAAAGTATCTCAGGGTGGTTTCTGAGGACCACGTTCGAGGACGGCAGCCCTGCTCACTACCTTGGGGGTCCCATCCTTCAGCCAGGCTGGAGAGCTGTGGAGTAAACAGGAGGGGGACAGAATTGTAGGGCCAACACCTGAAAGGTATCTGCACCCTTCAGGAACAGAAACTGAAAATCAACAACGCAGGAAAAGTCTTTTCCGGATCCCTTAACCAGCACAGATTTGTGCCATCATAATACCGAGGACTTTTTCCTGCACAGTATTTTTAAATTTATATTCCACAAGGGCTACAAATAGGGGAAAAAATGTTTTGACATATACCACTCAAGTGTGAAAGTAACCTTTAGCTTTAATGGTTTATTCAGGAACTATCCTGGTGGTTTTAATTAGCTAATGCTTCACTAAGATCTGCAGTCCCCAAAAGATCATAATAGTTCTATAAAATGGCTGTTTTAATTTCTCTAGTTTTAATGTAGCACGCAATCTCCCATCCTACATCCCAACTGTAATTAGCATGGCTAATTACTGAAACTGTATGAATCGTAGTTGCAGTTGCTATAATAAGTACATTTAGTGTAGTTCTAAGAACATTACTGGTATTACAGAATTTATTATGAAGACACAGTAAGGAAAACAGGGTGACAATGCCATTGGAAATACTTATGGGACTGGGAGAGGGAAAAAAGTTATTCTCACGGAAATAGCAGATCTCTCCACTGAATTACGTGATTTCCAGTGCTTACAGAAATTTTGTTACATAAAAAAACCCTCTTCATTGAGAAAGAGGAAAAAAAAAGGGAAAGAAAGAACACAACAAACCTCCTCTAACAACTGGTAGAACACTGATTTAAAACAACTGTCAGGAAAGTGAAGAAAAATTTATTTCACAATCTTTAAAGCACATCAACAATATTATTTCCTGACAGAAAGACTATAAAGTCCAAAAACCTATTAAAAAGGGGTTTCACATCTTTGAGATTTGACAATAAATTCCAAAGACGAGAAATCCCTTTTTAATAGGCTTTGGATATTAACAGTAGTATTTCCCTATAGTAAGATTATAGGCTGAATTTACAGATCTCAAACAATTTTAGAGTGCATCAACCTGGCAAAACTCTCCTCACCCAGATCTGTGCAAAGGATGAAGACAGTGAACTCTCTAAATTTATCTTTCCTGAGAAATATTAATTCCTGTCACAGATCGCTTGCATAAATAATGGCACACTAACTCCCCTTTCTTTGCATCTGTATCATACAAACTATCCCAGAGAGAAACAAACATACCCATCCCGGTATATGTTGTTAATCAATAAAGAAACCACAATTAAAAGTTTAGCGGGTGGTGGTACAGTACCCTACCACGATATTCACGAAGCACAGATATTCAGTTTCACACCTCTGAACTGGTGTTTTCTTCAAATATTAAACAATTTTAAAACATGACCTTGGGAAGGGATGGGAGCTCATGGATCAAATGGTGAATGCAAGTACCTCCATCACACCAGCTCAGATTCAGCTTCAAGTCCTAATTTTCAGACCACGCTGATCTTGAAAGAGAATTTGCCTGCTGGTGAAAGAGAATCTTCAGAATATTTTTAAAAGAAAATGCAAAACAAGCAAAAAACTCAAAAAAAACAAAACACAACCCTGCTGTGCCAACCTCTCCTCCGCTCCCACCAGATGGAAGAAAGTCCTGCCTGACCTGGACAACTACAGGTTACCCAACACCAACTCCTGCTACATGGTAAAACCAACCCAATTTGGCCCGGAGCCACCAGAAAAGCAGCACCAGCAGCCTCATGACACCACACCACCGCCTCCTCAGGGGTGTGCTTAGCAGCGGCAAAAGCAGTCAATTCCGAACACCGTGATGAAAAACCCTCCCAAACCCCTGAACGGCAGCACGTTGTCTATTGAGCAGTTGAGTACAGAATAGGAAGATCAATCGCTGATCCCGTGAAATATTGCATAAAATTCTCTTTTTTTTCTCTGAAAAAGTACCTCATTTGGGAGCAAACTAGAGGTGGTACAGGCTGCACTTCAGGTCACGAGCAAGGGAATATTTTTCCAGGGTTATGTTTTTAACTCCTAATTGCGTGGCCCACTGGATCTATTCATAAGCATCCTGCTCCATTCACCCTCTGCCCATACGGACCTCCTCAGTCACCGAGATGTGGGTCTACTCCCACAAATTAGCCTTTTAATTAATTTATTTATTTTAAATGAGGCATGGCAAAGAAAGAAAATAGAGGAAAGGCAAGAAACTACTAACAAGCTCGGCCAACTTTGGAGTACCCCATGGCCCAAAGCAAGATTATGAAGCCAGACAACCTTTAGCTATAGGGAGAAGATCCTGAAAAAAAAAAATCTTTTTCCCCCTGCGTCTCTCCCTTTGCTTTCCAAAACAAGAAGCATCACTTTTACTAACCGATAATTGACAACAGAAATTTCAGCTGCAAGGTATTCTTCAGGAAAGGAAGTTGTTGGTGGGCGTCAGAAAATCCAAGATAATAATTGAGATGTTCTTCAGAAATTTAAGTGTCATCTCATTACCGTGGTGCAAAAAGCAATGCCATCCTTTAAATCCACGCTGCATGTGCGTATGCTGGAAATAATTACTTGCTTGCTACTCCATCATGCACCGTTGTCTTGTTTTCTAACTTGGGGGTAACAAATAAGACAACTTAATTTCAACAGAAGATGCTCACGCCAAGCTCACCTCATTATCCTTTACTGTCATTCGGTGGGAAGACCAAAACAACATTTTAGTTCAGCATTACGATGCTGAAAGATAATACCTCTTTTATCCACAAGTCACACAGGAATATTCCAGCCCAGCAGCCATTACATACCCAGTTACTTGAACAGTGTTTTGACCTCACCAAGACATAATCCATTTTTAAATCCCATGGGTACCCGTCTCAGAAACTGTTGGCCAAACTCAGCCCTTTTTTTCTGCGCTCCAGGACAGCAGAACCCTAAAAGCAACCGGCACCTCATGTCTTCCAAGTGAGCAAATCCTGTCCTTATATCCACATTGCAGGAGTAAACCTAGCTCAGCATCCGTGCTCCGCACTATATAGTCCCTTTCTGGTTATTTTTTATAAGATATTTGATGGGGGTTGGTGATGGGGGGTGGTGGTGTTACCACATCATATTGACTTTCTGTCAAATTTTTATGCAAGTAGCCTTCTCCAAGAACCAGATGAAGCTATGCTTTATTGCAGAACCCTTTGGGTATATGTGTGGTTACAACGATATGAAGCGTGCCTGCAAATTGTGACATTTAGAGTTAAGAAGGTAATCTTGTTAAACACTCATTTCTTCAAGGTGTCAGGAGTGCAAGACTTCCTAATTTTCTCACCTACTATGCCAAGTTACAGTCTTAACAGATAAGCCATTATCAAGCTTACTACCAAACCTGAGATGAAAGTTGCGGAAATGTTGAAGTCTATATATAAATTTTGAAATTATTAAAGAAAAAAAAAATCAGTCAAATGCAAATACATAAAAGAGTTCAGTGTAAAAGAAACAGAATGTGACTGAAGAACTGAAGCATGTAAAACTTGAGAAATCAGCTGCACAAATTCTTAGAAATAATCTCTTTAAACTATTAGAAATACCTAACACGTTCCAAAAAATCTGTTAACACTCACATTCGCTCCAGACAGTTCCTAACGCACGTTACAATTTTGCCACTGATTTTTAACGTGAAAGTCCATCCCTCCACTCCACCTATTTGGGGGATTCCCAGCGATCGGAACAGCGCCAGTTCCAGCTCTGGGGGCAGGAAACTTCCACAGTTAAATGCAGCTTAACTACGCTGTCTTTACTACCACTACAGCGAAGTGTGAGTTGTCCCTGACATCTGGCTTGTACTGCCACCGCCACTGAACCTGAAAATTGCGCTGATATCTGGGATCCTACAATGTTATCTTATGCCTTCTCTGGAAGAAGACGAGATCCGCTTGTTGCCAGGCAAGGATATTAACTCTTGCAGTAACTCAGCTCCAGGATGGAATAAATGTGGATGTGCTAATTTTATAATCTACCCCCAAAACCGGAAAGCGCAGCACTGGGGAGGCTGCAAATCAAAGATGCCCCTTTTGACTGTCATGAATATATAGTCTTTAAGATGTATTTTCCGTTATTCCTGAATGCACGCTGCCTTTGATTGAACTGCCCCGCAATCTGCGGCTTTTTAGCTGTTGCATGTTGGCAGCTGGTAAAGAAAAGACTCCCATTGTGCCACTGGATGCTCCTGAGAGACTGCTTGCTGATGCAGCAGAATATCCCTATCCAGGAGCTGGAGAATCAACCACCACCTTTCATACGGGCCAGATTCTGAAAGCGGGCTCTACAAAGCTGCGTTGAAGTAAATCACAAAGATGTAAAAGACATTAAAAAAAAAAATAAATAAACCAAAACAAAAAAACCCACCCACGAAACAGTCCATAGCTACAGTTCCCCTTCACGTCATAGAATCATAGAATGGTTTCGGTTGGAAAGGACCTTGAAGACCATCGAGTTCCAACCCCCCTGCCATAGGCAGGGACACCTCCCACCAGACCAGGCTGCCCAAGGCCACGTCCAGCCTGGCCTTGAACACCTCCAGGGATGGGGCCTCAACAACCTCTCTGGGCAACCTGGGACAGTGCCTCACCACCCTCACAGTGAAAAACTTCTTCCTAATGTTCAATCTAAACCTGCCCTCTTCCAGTTTGAAGTCATTCCCCCTCGTCCTATCACTACACGTCCTCTTATTCTACTTCTGCCAAGAAAATGCTTCATGAATTGGAGCATGTTATCAATTTGTATGAAAACAGCCCAACGCCCCATATTAAATGCTAAGCAGGACCTTCCACGCTACCCAGCACGAAGCACGTACTAAATTTTTATTACACACAGCGATTGAACAGTCGAAGGCAATTTTTCCACAGCTGGATACACAGCTGGTTTCTCAGCTCTCATGACATTAAAAGGTCACTGAATCGTTGACCCTCCATCATTCAGATATCCGTCTGCTGAAGGGCGGCAGCGCAGGGCGAAGCCTTTGCGTGCCGGGCTGGCGGCAGGGACCCGCGCTCCGCAAACTCCGCTTGATACTCGTGTTGGTTCCTCCTCTTTCTTTTGCACTCAACCAGTAAGGTTTTTTTCCCCAGAAACTGCCTTGAGATTATTTCCTTGCATCTTAATTAATGCATTACTAACTTTGTCTTTGATGACTATATTTTAAAGAGGCTGATTAATCTTTCTTCTAATGTCTGAAATTCTGATTTTTACCTCAATCCGGAGCAAGAAGGTTTTTTCCCCCACTACACACCTTGGCTTGTCACACATTTCCCTCATACTGGAGCCTGGCCAGCGTCAGTCCTGCTGTCTGTCACGACCGCTGCGGCAGCACCACCTTTATATTCAGACTGTGTTCACTTCTGGGCTAAAGGTGTGGGGTTCTGATAAGGGCAATCGCTCAACTAAAGCTCAAAATACCGACTCTGACTTCCTTCCGCAGTGTCTCAGATGGCGGACGGAGACAAACTGAATAAAACATGCTATTCTGCAGTCACTGACTGCACGCTTTTGGCATCTGCATGAAAACTCCACAAAAGTTATTTTTGCAAGAACTTAGTAATACACCACTGTTGGGTTGGTTTTTTTTTTCCCTCTTAAGAACTTCTGAAATAGCATTCTGTACTGGCAGGGCAGCTAAATCAAGATTTTCCTAAGTTTTCCAGGCGTTGCATGATTTTATAATATAGAATCATAAAACCTGGTGTAGAATCATGTTTTCACCAAAACCACTTTTCCTACCAAGCCTCAAAGCAGATCCAAACCCCAAACCAGTATTGCAGAAGCACACTGAAGTATATAGAACGCACTGGTTTTCACAAGTATTTTCTTTAAGTTTAATAACTATTTCTGTGTAAACTATCCATAATGAAAAAGGGGTGGGTTTTTTTTCATTTTAATAGTCAAAGGGTGAAGACAATCAGAAGTACAGAGAGTTTGGTACCTAATTCAGAACTGCCTTCCTCGTTAAGCATTGGGTGTGAAGAGAACCAGAGCTTCTCAGCTCTCACAGCTCTATAGAGACCAAACAAACTGCTGACCTAACAACAAAGGCATAAACATATTAACATATTTCTTTTCAGAACAGGAGAAAAAAAAAAAATGTGAGTCTTCAATGGGAGACAGTCCTGCCACGGGGACACAATCATTCCTGAAACAGAAAGCTGTAAAAAATTTGAATTTGAACAGATTGCTGTTGCATATACAGCCACATAGCCCAAAAAGTGGATTTCCTCACTCGCTACTTATCCATCCGATCCCACCGGTTCCTCAATGAGTAATGACAAGACCCCGAAAGTAGCCTGTTTTAGCTGGTGTCTTGTCGACAGGCCTCCCTCTACTACTGCCGCCGAGAAGCTTCTCTGAGGAGCCAGTCGCTTAAATGCCACATTAAAGGAGGGAGGATGACATTTCGGGAGCTGGCACCGGTTTGCATAGATAAACGACAAGTTCCGAAAGACTGAATGTGCTTCGCATGGATATCCGCTGATGCCAACTCCCTGCTAGGTATCACTGAAAGCCTGGATGGCAATGGGTGCTCCTCAGCATCTTCCTCTGTTTCAAAACTTTGCGCAATAGACCCGCAGCCACCTGTAAAAACAGCAATATTTTTGTGGAGTGCCACAATTTTTGAGGTGGTTACACCTACTTATACCTTCCTAGCACATCACAGGCTGGGATATTTATTTTTTTTTTTCCCCCATTACGGTTTGAACTGTTAATCTTGGTCCCATGAGCTATGGGAAATCTGTAGAGAAGAGTTCACATTTTGTTCTGGCATTTCTTTCAGATGCTCTCCGGGTTCAGCCTGTCTCCAGAAGGCTCAGCCACCGCAGAGGGTACGTTCTGACGGCAGACCGACGCTCTTTCTACAGGTACCTGCAATAGCTCAGCCCCTCTGCATCCCACGGTCAGGAAATTTCCACCTGTGTACCATATTTCCAGCCCACAGGTTCCTTCCCACCCCCTCAGCTGCTCACCTGCCTCCAAACACAAAGCTCCTATCAGCATGAATAAGTAAGAAAGCACAAAAAAAACCCCAATCCCCAGCCTTATGCTGATCCATTTGACACACTATGCTAATTCCTCTCATTTTGCCAACTGCATCCTGGGCTGCATCAGAAGAAGTGTGGCCAGCAGGGCGAGGGAGGGGATTCTGCCCCTCTACTCCACTCTCGTGAGACCCCACCTGGAGTACTGCGTCCAGCTCTGGAGTCCCCAACAGAAGAAGGACATGGACCTGTTGGAGCGTGTCCAGAGGAGAGCCATGAGGATGATCCGAGGGCTGGAGCACCTCTCCTATGAGGAGAGGCTGAAAGAGTTGGGGCTGTTCAGCCTGGAGAAGAGAAGGCTCCGGGGAGATCTTATTGCGGCCTTCCAGTCCCTAAAGGGGGCCTACAGGAGAGCTGGGGAAGGACTTTTTACTGGGGCATGGAGTGATAGGACGAGGGGGAATGGCTTCAAACTGGAAGAGGGCAGGTTTAGATTGAACATTAGGAAGAAGTTTTTCACTTTGAGGGTGGTGAGGCACTGGCACAGGTTGCCCAGAGAGGTTGTTGAGGCCCCATCCCTGGAGGTGTTCAAGGCCAGGCTGGACGTGGCCTTGGGCAGCCTGGTCTGGTGGGAGGTGTCCCTGCCTATGGCAGGGGGGTTGGAACTCGATGATCTTCAAGATCCTTTCCAACCTAAACCATTCTATGATTCTATGATTTTTTCCCAGTGTCATTTTTTCCCAGTGTCATTTTTTTCCTGATCAGCCAAGTCACATCCCATTCCTGTTGGTGTTAGAAAGCCTCACCTTTTTGTGATTTTTAAAATAAAAACGTGTTCTAACCAGCTGACAGTGTAAGTTTCAAAGTGGCAGCAAACACTGCCGGCATTTAAAAGCCACTATTCTTGAAAATTATCCATTTGTTTCGTGGAAGCAAATGCAAGCAGATTTGCCAGCTGCGTAATTCCACATAGTTTCCATATCTACTGTGGATTTCGTAAATTACTTCAGTTATGAAAGGCAGCCTTGAGTTTTTACAGAGCCTGCCTGGGTCAACGAGAGTTTCTCCACTGATTTCAATAGGCGGTGGATTAGGCTCCACGTGAGACGCAAATTAACCGAGCCTGAGCGAGAGCAGTGCTGCACTCGAACCTGATCTTGTACTGGTGTTGCCACTTCACAGGCAGTAGTTCTTCAGTGAGGAGAGCAGCAGCAAAAGAGGGCAAAAAAAAAAAAATCAAAGAGCAATTTCCTCCACAACGCAACCGGCAGAAAAAAATAAAAATAATAATAATAATAATTCTGGAAGAGATGAGCTTTCCACGAATTCATTCGGTCTCCACTGCAACGCGCACAGGAAAGACCAACTGAGAATATAAGCTCTGTAACAGCACACCTTTGAACATTTGTGGCCCTAAAATAGAGTACTGCTGTTTCATAGGAAAGACGGATATGTGCATCTCTGATTGGAAGGACTATACGTTAAAAAGGTAATTTAATGAATTTAATGCTATAAAGTATCTTTTTACTTTAGGAATGCAATTGATTTAGATTTGGAAAATAGTTTAAGATGCCACAGTCTTTTTTAACAATGCACGTTATAGCCAGCATCTGAGAAGCTGCTCATCCCACCGCGCTGTCAGGCTCCAATCTGGCAGAGGTCTATAAATGTACTTGTGTGCACGATGAGTAATTTCCCTGACTCACAGGGGTGGCTCAGACAATATTGCTAAACAGATGCACGCTTTTTGCAGATTCGGGACCTCAAAAATACACAAGTCCCTCTGAGAGCACAGAGGCAGTCTGAGCCTGTTCGTATTTCAAAGCTTGAGTGCTCCTGGTTGTCCTTCAAGATTGCGGTGGGGACTTTGCGACCACCAGTGAAATGCATGAGGGGGATGTGTACCCCAGCCCCAGCTGGGCAAGGGCTGTGCGGGCACAGACCTGGAGTGAAAACGTCCCTTTCCGCTGCAAGAACCCCTCTGTCACAGTCCTCCCCTAACCAAGATCCCCAGGACATGGTAAAAATCACCAAAGATAAACAATATCTTAGGGTACTGCACCTGGGGAGGAATAACCCCATGCACCAGTACAGGTTGGGGCTGACCTCCTGGAGAGCAGCTCTGTGTCCTGGTGGACAACAGGACGCCCATGAGGCAGCAATGTGCCCTGGTGGCCAAGAAGGCCAATGGCATCCTGGGGGGCATCAAGAAGAGTGTGGCCAGCAGGTGGAGGGAGGTCATCCTCCCCCTCTGCTCTGCCCTGGGGAGGCCACATCGGGAGCACTGTGTCCAGTTCTGGGCTCCCCGGGTCAAGGACAGGGAACTGCTGGAGAGGGTCCAGCAAAGAGCTACAAAGATGGTCAGGGGACTGGAACATCTTTCTTGTGAGGAAAGGCTGAGGGACTTGGGGCTTTTTAGTCTGGAGAAGAGAAGACTGAGGGGGGATCTTATCAATGATTATAAATCCTTCAAGGGAGGGTGCCAGAGGGATGGGAACAGTCTTTGTTCAGTGGTGCCCAGTGACAGGACAAGAGGGAACGGGCACAAACTTGACCATAGGAAGTTCCATCTCAACCTGAGGAGGGCCTTCTCTCCTGTGCGGGTGGCAGAGCACTGGCACAGGCTGCCCAGAGAGGTGGGGGAGTCTCCCCCTCTGGAGCCATTCCAAACCCGCCTGGACGCCGTCCTGTGCCACTGCTGGAGGTGCCCCTGCTCTGGCAGGGGGTGGCACTGGGGGAGCTCCAGAGGGCCCTTCCAACCCTCACCAGTCTGGGATTCTGTAATATTCTCCCTCCTCAGAAGCTTTGTTACCCTGAAGAGATCAGTTTGATGCTCCTTCCGAGCAGCGGGTGTCCCAGCTGCAGCTCAGCTTCAGCGGTTTCCTTCCAGCACAGTGTCGTGATCAGGTCTCCCCAGAGACTGAAACCTTTCACTGAAGACAGGACAATTACTTAGAAGTAGCCAAAAATGGAACTAGATGATCTTTAAGGTCCCTTCCAACCTAAACCATTCCGTGATTCCTGTCGAGAGGATTACAAGGGGAGGCCATTTGTTTTCCACGGACCATCACTGCTCGACACGCGTTACGGGCGATGATGTTCCCTAAACTACTATTTCCATGCCATTAGAGTTTCACCTCTTTTCCCACGCCTGCCTGCCCAGCTTCCCAGTGGGGACACGTCAGCACCATCACTCAGGGACTGGGTTTTTACTGGGGAGCAGCGGAGCCGTGCCTGGGTGCTGCCGTGATTTCCTACCCCTGCGTTGACCCACCACAGTGCTGCCTCTTATTTTTTTCCACAGACCCATTTTCTTCCCCGGTCAACCGATGCTCAGCCTCCCCTGCTCATTTACACTTTATTCTTCCCTTATGATAAAGGTTTCCAAACAGTCCAACACCAGTCCTAAGCGTGCCCTGGACACTAATTATCATCCATCACTTATAAAACTATAAACTTAGTTAACATTATTTTGTGAGGTGGTGGGGTTTTTTTCTCCTTTTTACTTAAGCTGTTAAAACATGTATCTTCACAGGGAGCTGATGCAGCAAATGTAAAAAAAAAAAACCACCTTTAACCCAGGAGTTTTTATAACACCACACAAGTAAACATATGCACACTTAGTCAACCCCTCCCTATTATCCCTTTAAGGGATAATAACTGCCCTTAAAGAAACACCTTTCTCTATTATTTTATATAGTGCATCATTTGTAGTCATGAGGGAGATCATAATTCTGGAATTGTCGAAATTCTTCTCGTTTTTGTTCTGAAAGATTTAAGGTTCAAGTTATTTGCAAAAGGAACTAAATAGAAATGGTGAGTGATTAACATAATTCTGTGAGGTAAGTAAACAACACAAAATACGCATCTCCCCATGCCCGTGGATTCACATTTTTACTTCATTTGCTTCACTAAGAGGTTTTCCAGTAATAAGCAGCAAACAGTCAAGTTCACTTGGAGGGAGAATTTCAATATATGTGTTTGCTGAAGAGTGTAATCACATCAGAGTCTGAACTACATGAAAGAGAATATTTCTATGGGTCACAGACCATTCCGCAACTGTGTTACTCCACATAAATCCAGTTTATGAAATACCTCCCGTGGGGCTAAACCAGCAAGACTTTGACGAGGACTGCAAACACACAGAGAGTCCATAACCCTGAGGGTACTTTATACAAAACCTGCAGAGATACGCGAAGTTCTGATGAGCTGAGGAATTCCTTCATGACCAGCAGAACCCTCATCTTTCTTTTTTTTGATTGTGCGCAGCTATAGTAACCATGAAATCTGTCGTGGACTTCTTAAAAAAAAAAAAAAATCTCAAAGAGACCATCTCCATTTTTATATTAGACATTTGAGTAACTAAATTATTCCTTTCTACAGTTCACAAAAAAAAAAGTTTGCAATGAAAAATAACTAAGAGCTAAATAAAACGGCATCAATCTACGCGGTTCACTAAAATGAACCTCCAGATTATACAGCTAAATTTCAAAGTATCACGCATCTTTTTAACGTAACACATTTTGGCATTTCAATTCCAAATTTTCACCTCCTCATCAACGTTGACACCTTGTCTTTACCTTGGAAGAGAAGGGTTAAACCCGGAGCGCGAGCGCTGCAGATTTGGAAGGGAGCACCGCGTTCTGCAGGGAGGCGAGAGAATGCACATAGTTCATTAAATAATGCGAGTAGTAATGAGGGTTTACACAAATCAAGCAGTGTGTTAGGTAATTGTAATGTTGCTTTGTGGTAAACCACCTGTCAGGAAGCACTTCCAGCCGAAGACTCAATCTGCTGCGGTGCCTCCAGATGATTTCTAATTAGTGTAAACTTCATCTGTGGCATGGAACCAACATATTAAAAAGGTATCTGGTTGTTTGGGGTTGGGTGGGTTTTTTTTTGTAGCTCCTTTCACTCTTCTCCTCCTAGCACTGTGAAAAAGGCTTTTTCGCATGATCCTTTGAAGAGAGCTCTTTTACCGAGAGAAGCCTACCGCTCATCTGAGGGAAACGAGAGCTTTTCATACAAACAGGGAAGAAAAGTCGAGCTCTGGAACAAGACGAGTCCTAAAAAGACTCAAGTTTGTCACCAAATGTAATCCTTAACTTCAAAAGGTTAAAACAGTGCACAGCTCTGACACTGACATGAAGGGACTGTGTGTCAATAAGCATCACTGAAGTTTTTTGGGTTGTGTTTTTTAAATATTGAACATGTTTATAACGGTTACCAAAGGTAGTTATGGATGCTCCAATAACAAAACAGCCTAAAATCCAAACCCCTCACCTCCAAAACACCAAGATAAGGTCAGATGCAACGCGGGGTAACTCAGGATAGCCCTGCCCGCTGCGTTCCCAGGAGGACAGCCTACACGGTCACAGCGGGACCTCTCAGCGCATCACATCCACAAACCCAGAGAAGACCAAAGCCAAACCCCAGGACACAAACCATCCCCTTTTCGAGCAAAAAGGAACTGGCAGGAAGAAACACATCTACATTTAAAACATGGAAGCGTATCAACTGACATACAATTTTATAGCCTCTATCTTAAAAGTAGTTTTCTTCCTTTCTTTTAGGCTACAAAAAAACCCCAAAACCCCACAGTCATGTCAGGGGCCCCTCTCCCTGCCCCACACTGCCTTGCCCCCAGGAACTGCCGGCGCTATCAGCGACTAATTTCATAGCAGCAGTTCCCTTCACAGCTCTTCATTAGCCAGCTGATCAAAGAAACCGGAATTATAGCCTCCCAATTTTGTACTACTTCATTGTTTTCCAGAATAATTACACGTTGCCTGGAACACCCTAGTACTTTGAAAATTAATAAATCTTTCCCCCTAAATTTATTCAACAGGTTATGAAAAAACAAAAAAAAATCCAACAAAACAAAACAAAAGCAAAAATAGTTGAGCAGACGGGGTTACAAGGTCTGATATATCAAACCAAAAAATGGCTTTTGCCTATGACTCTGAATGCCACGGAAGACACATGCAAACAAGGAGTGCTCTTCAACTAAGAATCCTCAAGTCTGAAAACTTTTTTTCATTTAAAAATAAAAAATCTACAGAGACCATAGTTCTTGCCTCAGAGCTCAGAGGAGAGATTTAAAACACTGGATAGAGTTTAATTTTATTTTAGTAACTGAAAACACCCCTAGAAATAAAAACAAAGCTTTTTGGATAAAACAGAATCCTACCTGACCATTCATCCATGATTGAAGCCAACTAAGCCTGTTTGCTGCTTTGCTGAAGCACACCCAACAGTTCTGCCGTGCTCTTCACTATTTCCTTATTAAAAATAAAATAATAATAAAAAAGGGATTAACATCCAGACTCTAAGAGAGCAGCAGTTCTAATGAAACTTTTAGACATGATAAAACTGGAAAGCAGCAGAAGTCTTTCAAGAAACTTGAATATGTCAAGTATACTTCTTTTGCGTTGCTAAAGGAGAACATTAGCATGAATTTTAGTTTTTATTGAGTTTAATTAGTGGGGTAAGAAAAATCATTTTACTCACAAACTGACACATTTGGTCTAGAAATCACTTGACAAAATAACAATCAGATGCCATCAGATTGTTTACTGGGTTATTCAAGTAATACTGTTCATAACTCTAAAAAGCCCAAATTCCTTAAGTCTGACTAATCTACCTCGTCTCTGATCCCAGACAACTAGTTAGCAGTAGGTAACCAGCTGAGGCATAACAAAAGCTGTCTGAGATTTTCTTCATCCCTGGAAGGCAATCAAGATGTGTGTGTGTGTGTGTGATGAGTTTTCCCAGAATGATTGGTTATATTCATTAACTCAAGCTGCACAGAGAGTATCTTTCACTCAATTAATCTCCAAGCACGGGGATAGTACTTGTGAATCATTTGCCATTTCTCAGTGCTTGGGTAGCTATGATTTTGTGCTCCACTACTGCTCGCTGTTCAGAGAAGTTAGAACCATGATGAATGGCAGCAGCTCTCATCACGGTTACTTTGGTGTCCCTGTGACAACCTACAATAGGGTCTTTCTAATTAAAGCTCAGGAGAGTGAAGCTTCTCTAGTAATAATAGACGTTGCGTGCTCCAGCAAAGTTAAATTTGCTCTGAGGCAAGTTTGAACCTGCATTTCACAGAAAACAGACTGTTTCAATGATTTTAGTATGTCAGTGTGTAAGTTCCCACATCCACAGACACCCAACTTGGAGAATGCAACTGGATTTTGAACCGGTACCTCACCCACCCCCCAGGAAACGAAAAGTGAGTGCCTGTGCCAGACCCAAAACGCAGCATCGACAACAGCAAGTGGAAGCAGATCTCCGGTTCTTTAAGAATGAGAGCTGTAATCATGAGCCAAATGAAAAATCCGGAGTCACTGCTTCTAATGCTGTAGGAGGCAGTAACAGCCGTCACAGAGATGAGCCGAGTGACAACGCCGGAATTGTGTCAGTCACCTTCCCCCGTTCCAGCACCCTCCTTCAGCCTTCTTCACGCCAGGTATGCAGGCGATGGGGCAGAAAAGGAGAGCACTGTTTAGCACAGCATCTAAAGAAAATACGGCAAGAAGTACGAAACGTCCATTGGAACAACCCTACATATATTTCAAAAGATTAAATACAAGTTCTCTGCAAGTCTCACGCTCACCCTCCTTTTATTTTTTTACGCTTCGAAGTTGGAAACACACAAAGTAGAAATTTGGGGATATTTTCCTTTTATTCCAGGTAGGTGCTGATCTTTAGTCAAGAGTTTGACTCCAGAACACGAGAACTGCCAGTGAAGGGTCAGTCCGCAGGTCCCCGTGCAGTGCCTCTACGCCATCCTACAACGAGCAGCTTCACAAACTGGACTGATTGGTAATAAGAGTACTTTTTCTTTCTTTTCATGTTTCTGACTGATAACATCCTTCTAATCCTTGTTTTGAGACAAAACAATTCTGAATTTGCTACTGGCCCTTTCTTTACGAAATTCAGGATTAAAACCTCGACCACGCGAATTTATTTCTGGCCTGCCCAAACTTCAGGTGTAATAATGAGTCACAGCTATGGGAATTAGTTGAAGGAACCTGCATCTCACAACGCTTCACGGTCACGCAGCGGCCCGGAGTTCCGGGACAAAGCCAGTGGCACTCACAGTCTTTGTGTCTGATTTCACTCCCTACCAAGTATCATAGTCCAAATATGTAGAAGTAGGAGGAGAAATACAAATATTAGGAAAGTAGAATGGTAGAAATAAAGATGACAGTCGCTAATCTCATCAAGAAAGCTTTTAAATGGGCTTTTAAAATAAATTATTCCACCTACCACAGAAAACAGCGCAAGCCTGACTGTTCGAAGCAGCTGATAATGAACTTTAATCACATCCAGCCTGTGTAACTATTACAGAAAACGATTTACAAGCTCCACAAATTAATCAATCCAAACAGCAGCTTGCACTTTTTACCTATTCCTAGGCAATATTCCTAGTTTTATCTAGAAAGACCAGAACAGGTAGACATAAGCTGCCACCGTCCTGGCCTGGAGGCACTGCTCGTCCGTTGTACCCTCATCCCTCCCCAACATGGCCCGGGGCACCTTCCCCGGCTCCCCAGGCCGCTCGTGGAAGCCCATCCACACACAGTGATGGCCTTTGTGGTGTCAGGAGACTGCCACAAACCCAACACCACGGACGGACCACAACTGAGACACAGCTTTCGGCTCCCCCAGATCCGCTTACGGCCACCGGGGTAGCTCCTAGATTAAATAAGGTTTCCTCACTGCAGGGGACAACTTTGTTCCTCAGCAGCAGATTAGGGAAACCCCAGGATCCTTGAAAGTAGTTTCTCAGATTCCCCACCACGCAGTCAAGCGAGAGGAGCAACGAGCCAAACCACAGCTCGACGATGACAGCTGGAAATAGAGGTTATAGTTTAAGAACTGGTACCAGCACCTCTCAAGGTCTATTTAGTTGAGGATGGAAACATGTAGAGCCCAGATCCTCACCTGGCACAAACCTCCAGGGAAGGCAGTGATTTATAGGAGCCGTTTGTGCCCCACTTTTCCACATGTACTGTCTTTCGGGGCTGCTGGGATTGAGACTGTAATTTTGCCTGACACCTGGTACCAGCCCACACATGAGGAAGCTATCTGCTTCACAGAAGCCAACGATAACCAGAAGTGACAGCTTTCTTTTGCCACAGCATTCCATTTGCCAAAGTTCTACAGGAAAACACTGCTACGATACCGCAAGACGATGAGAAAATGGCATGTGAAATTATTTAACAGGTTGTGCCAGGAGCTCTTAGCTAAGAGGGGCGATAGTCCCCAGCATGAAGATCAAAACCTGCTCTCAATAGCACCACGAGATTGCCTAGTCGCTATTTAAGACAATCTGTTGACATTTTGGGATATGATCCCCTCGCCAAAAATTCCTGGGGTTTCAGGTACGCGATCTTTAAGACATAAGGCTCAAACCAAAATTAAACATTCGCCAGATATAGAAAATCATGCTATCTCCTCTGCACATCATCTGGTAAGTGGCCCGAGGCATCGCCACCAGTGGTCATTTAAAGGTCTCGGTCAGGTCTATCCCACAGGGGCAGTTGTGAGAAGGATCTTCCCAAGGGCATCGGGAAGTGTGTCACCACGGAGGGGAGCACAAGAGGCTCTCGGTGCCACAGACACAGGCCCAGGCAGCAGAAACCACCCAGAATGGACCTCGTAGGCACCAGCTATTAAGAAGCAACGGGCAGGAGATTTGGGGGCAGTCCAGGGACACCGAGAGGGAAGCACACAGCGCTCAGTGGTCAACCTGATACTCCAAAGTGGGTGCCGGCTTCCTAAAGGTTTAGGAATGCTTAAAGCTTTCTCCACTTTCTGGAAACAAAGCTCATGACACTGAGGGAATATGCCTTGTAGGTGCTCAAGAACTGAGATGATCATGGATTTCCAGAAACCTGATGATGTTCTCGCACATAAACTGCTTTGTGCGGTTCTGTCCTCAAACCAGGACCACCTCTCAGCACCCACCACAAGCGCTGTTGCTTTCACGGGTAAAGCTGGGAGGTGAGGTGGGAAGCAAAGGCAAGAGCCTGGAAAAGGAGAGCGTGTCTCTTGGTGTCAGCTCATAAACAATGGGCAAAACCTCCCCAAGTTCTGGTAAACCCAATATGTCTTTATCCTTTGTATTTCCCACTGCTAGTGTCTAGAAAAAACCAACCTCTGCAGCATATCATGATCTCAAACGTCTTGAATACTTAATCTACACGCAGAAATCTTAGCCAGACTCTTTTCAGTGGTTCCCAGTGACAGGACGAGGGGCAATGGGCACAAGTTGGAACATAGGAGGTTCCGTTCAAATATATGGAAAAACTCCTTTCCGGTTGGGGTGGCAGAGCAGTGGCACAGGCTGCCCAGGGAGGTGGTGGAGTCCCCTTCTCTGGAGATTTTCAAGACCCGCCTGGATGCAGTCCTGAGTGATGTGCTCTGGGCAATCCTGCTTTGGCAGGGGAGTTGGACTAGATGATCTCTAGAGGTCCCTTCCAACACTGAAAATTTGGTGATTCCGTGAAATCAGTGCAAGAGAGAAAATGTTTGCCGCATACACTGCACTTATGAAAAAGTCTGCAGAGACTGAAAAACAAACATAAAGTGACACAAACCTTTAAAACTCCTAGAGATACAAGCCAATACCAGAAGCTACCATAATTTGTCTTTTAGAGGGCATCTTGAGCAGAACAGCACCCGTGTACCAGATGGGGAGCGAGGGGATGGACCTCGCTCCTTAGCCGACGTCTGAAACTCTCCACAGTGACACCACATAAATAAAACACACTCTGAACCATCCTATCTCAGAAATACATCTTGCGGAGTTTTGAAACACAGATAGCAGCCCAACGACGGGACGCTTTCAGACAAAGAGCGATAAAGCGATATAAATGAATATAATCAGGAAAATGGCCCATGGCCCTTTCCCATTCCGCTGCCAACTTCGTGAAGAGTA
>VUYV01000262.1:554742-588604 GCA_008711295.1 Anarhynchus alexandrinus
TGTGTGTGTGTGTGTGATGAGTTTTCCCAGAATGATTGGTTATATTCATTAACTCAAGCTGCACAGAGAGTATCTTTCACTCAATTAATCTCCAAGCACGGGGATAGTACTTGTGAATCATTTGCCATTTCTCAGTGCTTGGGTAGCTATGATTTTGTGCTCCACTACTGCTCGCTGTTCAGAGAAGTTAGAACCATGATGAATGGCAGCAGCTCTCATCACGGTTACTTTGGTGTCCCTGTGACAACCTACAATAGGGTCTTTCTAATTAAAGCTCAGGAGAGTGAAGCTTCTCTAGTAATAATAGACGTTGCGTGCTCCAGCAAAGTTAAATTTGCTCTGAGGCAAGTTTGAACCTGCATTTCACAGAAAACAGACTGTTTCAATGATTTTAGTATGTCAGTGTGTAAGTTCCCACATCCACAGACACCCAACTTGGAGAATTCGACTGGATTTTGAACCGGTACCTCGCCCACCCCCCAGAAAACGAAAAGTGAGCGCCTGTGCCAGACCCAAAACGCAGCATCGACAACAGCAAGTGGAAGCAGATCTCCGGTTCTTTAAGAATGAGAGCTGTAATCATGAGCCAAACGAAAAATCCAGAGTCACTGCTTCTAATGCTGTAGGAGGCAGTAACAGCCGTCACAGAGATGAGCCGAGTGACAACGCCGGAATTGTGTCAGTCACCTTCCCCCGTTCCAGCACCCTCCTTCAGCCTTCTTCACGCCAGGTATGCAGGCGATGGGGCAGAAAAGGAGAGCACTGTTTAGCACAGCATCTAAAGAAAATACGGCAAGAAGTACGAAACGTCCATTGGAACAACCCTACATATATTTCAAAAGATTAAATACAAGTTCTCTGCAAGTCTCACGCTCACCCTCCTTTTATTTTTTTACGCTTCGAAGTTGGAAACACACAAAGTAGAAATTTGGGGATATTTTCCTTTTATTCCAGGTAGGTGCTGATCATCTTTAGTCAAGAGTTTGACTCCAGAACACGAGAACTGCCAGTGAAGGGTCAGTCCACAGGTCCCCGTGCAGTGCCTCTACGCCATCCTACAACGAGCAGCTTCACAAACTGGACTGATTGGTAATAAGAGTACTCCTTTTTCTTTCTTTTCATATTTCTGACTGATAACATCCTTCTAATCCTTGTTTTGAGACAAAACAATTCTGAATTTGCTACTGGCCCTTTCTTTACGAAATTCAGGATTAAAACCTCGACCACGCGAATTTATTTCTGGCCTGCCCAAACTTCAGGTGTAATAATGAGTCACAGCTATGGGAATTAGTTGAAGGAACCTGCATCTCACAACGCTTCACGGTCACGCAGCGGCCCGGAGTTCCGGGACAAAGCCAGTGGCACTCACAGTCTTTGTGTCTGATTTCACTCCCTACCAAGTATCATAGTCCAAATATGTAGAAGTAGGAGGAGAAATACAAATATTAGGAAAGTAGAATGGTAGAAATAAAGATGACAGTCGCTAATCTCATCAAGAAAGCTTTTAAATGGGCTTTTAAAATAAATTATTCCACCTACCACAGAAAACAGCGCAAGCCTGACTGTTCGAAGCAGCTGATAATGAACTTTAATCACATCCAGCCTGTGTAACTATTACAGAAAACGATTTACAAGCTCCACAAATTAATCAATCCAAACAGCAGCTTGCACTTTTTACCTATTCCTAGGCAATATTCCTAGTTTTATCTAGAAAGACCAGAACAGGTAGACATAAGCTGCCACCGTCCTGGCCTGGAGGCACTGCTCGTCCGTTGTACCCTCATCCCTCCCCAACATGGCCCGGGGCACCTTCCCCGGCTCCCCAGGCCGCTCGTGGAAGCCCATCCACACACAGTGATGGCCTTTGTGGTGTCAGGAGACTGCCACAAACCCAACACCACGGACGGACCACAACTGAGACACAGCTTTCGGCTCCCCCAGATCCGCTTACGGCCACCGGGGTAGCTCCTAGATTAAATAAGGTTTCCTCACTGCAGGGGACAACTTTGTTCCTCAGCAGCAGATTAGGGAAACCCCAGGATCCTTGAAAGTAGTTTCTCAGATTCCCCACCACGCAGTCAAGCGAGAGGAGCAACGAGCCAAACCACAGCTCGACGATGACAGCTGGAAATAGAGGTTATAGTTTAAGAACTGGTACCAGCACCTCTCAAGGTCTATTGAGTTGAGGATGGAAACATGTAGAGCCCAGGTCCTCACCTGGCACAAACCTCCAGGGAAGGCAGTGATTTATAGGAGCCGTTTGTGCCCCACTTTTCCACATGTACTGTCTTTCGGGGCTGCTGGGATTGAGACTGTAATTTTGCCTGACACCTGGTACCAGCCCACACATGAGGAAGCTATCTGCTTCACAGAAGCCAACGATAACCAGAAGTGACAGCTTTCTTTTGCCACAGCATTCCATTTGCCAAAGTTCTACAGGAAAACACTGCTACGATACCGCAAGACG
This sequence comes from Anarhynchus alexandrinus, assembly GCA_008711295.1. Classification (NCBI taxonomy): domain Eukaryota; kingdom Metazoa; phylum Chordata; class Aves; order Charadriiformes; family Charadriidae; genus Anarhynchus; species Anarhynchus alexandrinus. The sequence continues at coordinate 557,210 of VUYV01000262.1, forward strand.
ATGAGAAAATGGCATGTGAAATTATTTAACAGGTTGTGCCAGGAGCTCTTAGCTAAGAGGGGCGATAGTCCCCAGCATGAAGATCAAAACCTGCTCTCAATAGCACCACGAGATCGCCTAGTCGCTATTTAAGACAATCTGTTGACATTTTGGGATATGATCCCCTCGCCAAAAATTCCTGGGGTTTCAGGTACGCGATCTTTAAGACATAAGGCTCAAACCAAAATTAAACATTCGCCAGATATAGAAAAATCATGCAATCTCTCTTCCACATCATCTGGTAAGTGGCCTGAGACATCGTCACCAGTGGTCATTTAAAGGTCTCGGTCAGGTCTATCCCACAGGGGCAGTTGTGAGAGGGATCTTCCCAAGGGCATCGGGAAGTGTGTCACCACGGAGGGGAGCACAAGAGGCTCTCGGTGCCACAGACACAGGCCCGGGCAGCAGAAACCACCCAGAATGGACCTCTCAAGCACCAGCTATTAAGAAGCAACGGACAGGAGATTTGGGGGCAGTCCAGGGACACCGAGAGGGAAGCACACAGCGCTCAGCGGTCAACCTGATACTCCAAAGTGGGTGCCGGCTTCCTAAAAGTTTAGGAATGCTTAAAGCTTTCTCCACTTTCTGGAAACAAAGCTCATGATACTGAGGGAAGACGCCTTGTAGGTGCACAAGAATGGAGATGATCGTGGATTTCCAGAAACCTGATGATGTTCTCACACATAAACTGCTTTGTGCTGTGCAGTTCTGTCCTCAAACCAGGACCACCTCTCAGCACCCGCCACACACGCTGTTGCTTTCACAGGTAAAGCTGGGAGGTGAGGTGGGAAGCAAAGGCAAGAGCCTGGAAAAGGAGAGCGTGTCTCTTGGTGCCAGCTCATAAACAATGGGCAAAACCTCCCCAAGTTCTGGTAAACCCAATATGTCTTTATCCTTTGTATTTCCCACTGCTAGTGTCTAGAAAAAGCCAACCTCTGTAGCATATCATGATCTCAAACGTCTTGAATACTTAATCTACACGCAGAAATCTTAGCCAGACTCTTTTCAGTGGTTCCCAGTGACAGGACGAGGGGCAATGGGCACAAGTTGGAACATAGGAGGTTCCGTTCAAATATATGGAAAAACTCCTTTCCGGTTGGGGTGGCAGAGCAGTGGCACAGGCTGCCCGGGGGGTGGGGGAGTCCCCTTCTCTGGAGATTTTCAAGCCCCGCCTGGATGCAGTCCTGAGTAATGTGCTCTGGGCAATCCTGCTATGGCAGGGGAGTTGGACTAGATGATCTCTAGAGGTCCCTTCCAACCCTGAAAATTTGGTGATTCCGTGAAATCAGTGCAAGAGAGAAAATGTTTGCCGCATACACTGCACTTATGAAAAAGTCTGCAGAGACTGAAAAACAAACATAAAGTGACACAAACCTTTAAAACTCCTAGAGATACAAGCCAATACCAGAAGCTACCATAATTTGTCTTTTAGAGGGCATCTTGAGCAGAACAGCACCCGTGTACCAGATGGGGAGCGAGGGGATGGACCTCGCTCCTTAGCCGACGTCTGAAACTCTCCACAGTGACACCACATAAATAAAACACACTCTGAACCATCCTATCTCAGAAATACATCTTGCGGAGTTTTGAAACACAGATAGCAGCCCAACGACGGGACGCTTTCAGACAAAGAGCGATAAAGCGATATAAATGAATATAATCAGGAAAATGGCCCATGGCCCTTTCCCATTCCGCTGCCAACTTCGTGAAGAGTAGGAAAGTGCTCGATACCCACTGCCTAGCAGGGGAGGGGAGGGGAGGAGAAAGGAAGGTTGTGTGGAAAACAGGGAATTTGATATCAGATGAAGAATCCTCCTGAAGCCCTTATGAAGTTAGAAGACAAAATTTCCGGAAAAAAAAACCCAAACTTGTTGCTCTGCTCAAAGAAAAAGAAAGAAAACCCCAAAAATAAAACCAAACAACCTTTGCTGTAACCACAAGCAAGCAAACCTCCTGTTTTCTCCACGTGAATGAGAAAGAACAAGAAACCAGAGCAAAAGTACCGTCACAACACTAATACACAGGCGGGTAGTAATATACATTTTTTAAAGCTCAGTTTCAAATTAAGGTGCATTTTGTTCCTGAAAATGAAGTGACTCATCAAGCTTTCTTTTTTGTTACAAATCTACATACCCTAAATAACAAGATATTCTATTTCGCAGCAGCTAGCAATTATCTATTTAGTGCCTACCCAAGCTAAAACCACAGTCTTTAAAGCAGAGTTGGCATGTTTGTGGGGTTTGTGTAACATCCAGCACAGAACTGCAAGCCTCAAACAGAAGAACGCTGCCGTTTCCCAAGTGACAATAAAATCTGAGTTTAGGTCAGAACTGCCATAAAACCAATACCCCGTATTTAAGTGTCAGATTTGGGAAGGAACCATGAGCAATACCAAATACCAATGACAACGCTGAGCCAATTCCTCAGCCTTTTACCCGTAGTGGGAAAGACCAACTGTCTGTCCCACAGCCAGTAAGCCAAATTTCTATCAGTTGCTTCTGGTTTAGTTGAAGGAATATGCTCTTGACTGTTTAGGTGAGCAATGCAAACACCAAAACTGTGTTATCAATGCAGCATAAAGATCAGGCTACAGATAAACAACCCTCCCACCCATCACTAAAATACTGATAGTTTGTCTCCCCAACCATTTAAGAACAGTTCAGTGACAAGCCTCATGATTTTTTTTCTCCTGTCACTTTTTTAATCTAAATTCTTGCCCTATATATTGGAAAACATGTATTAAAATACTATTTGGAAAAAAGGTATATATTCAGGTACGGTAAATACGAAGAACTACCGATAATGATGCAGTGATTTACCACTTTATTTTCTAGTACGTAATCCCTCCCGTGCTTGCTTTCCCAATAAACACCATTAGTCTGCGACCTAATTCTCGACTTCTCTGTGGTTTGTGCCATTTTTCTGCCTGTCATGCCGTTCTCTCATTTTCTGCTGTATGAATCTGTTTCGCCACATTCAATGGTCACAATCTATAAAGTTATAGAGCCCACATGCCTTGGCAGCCTTTTGTTATCTTACGACTCTAATGGGAACGTACTCACTGCCCTAAAAGTGTGCTTGGTAGAACAAAATAATAAAAAAAAAAGCATTCAGTACTTTACAGAATAACTGCAAAGTTCGAGTCACTCTGTTTTGACCATTTAGTTAACTTGCTCAGAATTAAGCCAATTCATTACGAGCAACAGACTTTCACACTTAATTTTAGATAATGACTTCCTCCACAAAGATTTTCTAGCACAACATTTGTTAATTAAACATTTCTGCAAAAGAAACCATCAAATGACAAAATATGAATATGGTAATTATTTCTGGCTTATAAGATTTTTTTACTGTAACACAATTCGTCATACACGACTGGGAATGAGAAGGGTTGGGTTTTTTTTTTAAATTATCAGTGATGAGATCATTTGGAAACCCCTGTGCGCTCCCTACAGGATCACCTCTCAAGTGTTTTGTTCAGCTTTTAGTGGCCTCCACCAAACCTCTTTGAACCTTTCACGCGCCCTGTTGGTCTCCAAGCAGCCCAAATAGATGTGCACCCCAAATAGATGTGCACCCCAAATAGATGTGCACCCCAAATAGATGTGCACCCCAAATAGGTTTTCCTAGTGCCTTTCTTCAAGCTCGAATGCAGTTTAGGCTTCAGATTTCAGTCTGCCTTCCTCCTACCTACCCAGATGATGGATTTAATTCGGTTAACTCCTTGTGCTTACTTCTATGGAGCAAGAAACAGCCGCACGCGTATTCCATTGGAATAAGGAAGAAAAGAAGCCGGTGGGTTAGAGCAAACCAGCAAGTGCTGTGGCATTTTGGAAGAATATTCCATGTTTTGTGGCTATGTAATTACAGCCAGCGGGCCCCCTGCCAATACCAATAAAACAGTTTGCACCTCTGGAAACTGCCTGAGACCACCCAGCATCAGTTTTCCCATCGTTCACGTTTATAAGCCGCATCTTCAGATTTGCATTTTTATATTCCTGCTCTGAAGAATACGGGTTAGACGAGGTTTAGCAGGGCATTGCGGTGCTTGCAGCACACCGTTCCTTCCCGTACGCCTCTGGGGTCCTTCAGCTGCTGCTCTCGCTGCCCAGTTCACACCAGTTGGCAGCAGCCAGCGACACAAACCACCACAGCTGGTGGCATTCAGGTGTGGTTTCCTGAAATCGCCTCTCCAGCACTGCTTAAAGCCCACAGCTTCTGGAGGAAGAGGACATACCCAGCCTGAGCTGAAGATCTGTGGGGTTTGATGTCAACTGCGAACGTTGAAAAATAAAATATTATGTACTTTGGTGACCCGCACCGAATTAAGGAAGTCGGCATTTAAATGTCAAGTTGCATAATAAGAGACACAAAGGGGCTTTAGAAACAATTCAAGAGGGAAGGGAAATTATGGATTTCTGTGCTTTTTGTTGAGCTGGATCACTTCCACACACTGAGTTTCTCTGGCCCCCAAAAAACCCCAATGAAATATGTTGCAATATCTTCATTTTGTGGCAGATCTATTTTTCACCCAACACACATCTTCTGAGAAGATACAAAACTGACAGTCTGTGGTTTGCATCATCTCACAGCGTTGAAAATTTTTCCTGACTTTTGCAATGATGTGATTTATATATGATATTCATTCTTATCTATAGAGAATACCTTATAAATTATACACATTTCCTCACCCACTTTGTCTTTATTCTGCAAGGGGAAGGTCATCTCATTCATTTACGTCAGAGAGAGCAAAGTCACAGCAGGGAAAAAGACAAACCTATGTGTACACACAGTCTTAATCTCATTCATAACCATATATCCACTTAAACCACTTTTTATTCATTTCTATTTTCATACTCTCTAGGGAATAACAGGGGACATCCTGAATAATGTATATAATTCCATGTCCTCTGTAATGCCAAAAAAATACGCTATTTCAAGATACATTGAGTAGCTCGCTACTGAGGCATACTAACACATTAGCAAAACCATTACACTGAACAACACTGGAAAAATCACCGAAATTAAGAAGAACGGGGTCTGGAAAAGTCTCCCACAAAGTGATTGTTTGGGCCATTTAAAACTAACCGGCAACTCTCAAAGCCCTGGCACGTAACGTTATAGTTTCAGCGTTCAGAATTCGGCTGGTGAGAAGCAGCAGATAAGCCACAGGTCAATCATGGAAGACCACTTTGGACACGATCCGAAGCAGCTTGGAAAACTTCCCAATTGACTTTGGTGGGTGCTAAGTAAAGGCCACACAGGAATGAGGGCCCAAACAGCAGCCTAAGAGACAAAGGCAGCAGATGCTTCCTCCTACCCAAACTATAGTTTGCTCGGTGACCTTGCTGACCGTTCCTCCTCAGTGCTTTTGTCCAACATATCGACCGTTCCCAAACCACCACCAAAGCCATTAGGCCTCTTCAAAACTCAGTATTCCTTCCCCAACAGTCAAAAGCACAGATTGTTTCTTACTATTACTTGTTACTCACTAACCCTCTCCAACAGCACTGTTCTATATTACAAAATGAAATTTAAAAAAGCTTATTACCTCCCACCCCGAGTTGAATTGATTGTAGACCAGATGCAGCAGAACCGCTTCACCAGTGCATTTACCAACATAATAGAAACTGAGGTATCACAGAGAGAGGCTAGAAACTTCTTTGAAAGGCAAAAGTGAACACAAATGCCAGTTTTAAACTCAAATTTTCACTTTCAATCAGAGATTTGGCAAAAAAAATGGCTAAAAAAATTGTTTGGAAAAGTGTTCTTTCCTCTAGATTGCTCCAACCTGGATATCTCACTTAAAAAGACATTACCTAAACCTTGACCATCTGATGCACCACATCTGAACGGATCGTTATTTTCAAAAGCATAAAAAGGAGTGGCTGTGCCATGTGTCTAATGGGCATCTCAACAAGGACAACTGTGGCATTACCCTGCGGATGAACGATCTAATTAAATGCAGCAAGATGCAGCAGGAATTGAAGATCAAGGGACAGAGTTTCTTACACCAGCCACAAATTTAGAAAGAACTTCAGGGAAATAAAATGCAGTCAGAAAGCCATAACTCAGCCGAGGGGTTTTTTTTTTTGTAAGTATTTATGCACAATTGAATTAGAATACCTATTTCTCATCCAAATGAGGTTTATGCTCATTGTGCAGCGAGTTGTTTACTCTTTCACTTTGGCTTTATACGATAAAGCTTAGATAAAAGCATATGGTGAGTTCTTGCAATTAAAACAGTTTCGTGACATTACTTCATATTGGACTTCCCACCAGCCCGCCAATAAACACTGAATTTTCCTACCAGCTGCATACCACAACAGTTCAAATCACCTACATTCACTTTCACTGATGGAGATGCAAACACCCATAGCCTAAAACTGCACGTATTTTGTAGCTTTGCTCAATACCGAACTAAAAAAATCCACCAAAGATTCCTCACGAGCACCCCAGGCCTTCAGAACGAACTCTTACTTCTTTCCCCACGCAAGGTAAGATCCCGTTTCTCTATCCTTGATGTGCATTTGAATTTCCTCTTAAAATTCATGAGGTTATTATTTGTGAAGGGCTACTTTGTTAAGACCATATTACACAGCCACCTGTTGCAACGGCAAAAAAACCCAAGAAATCCCACTAGTCTCTTATTAACAGGTTTCATCGTATTATATTCAAATTATAAACTAAGATGGCTTATGAATATTTCCTTTTGAATTAAAATACCAGTTTCTCATGTGAAATCGAGTTTATGGTAATGCAGAGCTTATCTTCACAGTTTGATGTCTTTGTCCTTCCTCGGATAAATAGTCTGCATATTAACACATCAGTGATAACTGTCCTTTGACTTACTCAGGAACTTAAGTAAGATTTTTTTTTTTATTTTAAAGAAAAAAAATCACCTCCACACAGTGTTTTATTGTTGGTCTCCCCTCATTTTCATACCAGATGGAGCAGAAATTTGAGAGGCATTTAACCAGGAAAAAAACCCCACAAAACACAACAACAAAATTATTACCCTTATTTCAAACAAAGTAAAATAATTTAAAAAAAAAAAAAGCACATGATCCTTGCTATGACTCTTGCACACTTTATCTCACACTTTATCTGACCTGCTGCCAGTTTTGAAGCTCCATGCACCAAGCAAGAGGAGGGCTTTCCTCTGACAATCCGTCCATTGGCCTTTGGGAGAAGCCACGTGTGCACTCCCACACAGCACATATCCACCAAAATTGGGCTCAGAAGTAAAGGCCCGAGAGTCCAAACACCCTCCCTATTTAAAGACAGTAGCATCAGCACCTTTTTTCAGCTGGTTTCACCCGTGCAACACCACCAAACCCGCTGCCCTTCTCAGCAGCTCAGCTTCAGGAAATCCTTTTCTTCCCTTCCGTGACTTTGGGTAAGATCTCCATCTCTCTGTGGGGCCGCCTCTTGCTTTACCCACCCACTTACCATATTGTCATTACAAGTTTTCTAAGAATGGCTCAACAAAGAAACAAGAAAACACATTAAGGACTTTAATTTCCCCTCGTTCTTGCATTTTTCCTGGATCAAAAAGGAGGCAGTGCCGGCTGAAATGAAAGCACCAGGCGCACCCTTTGTGCGAGAACAAAACTGCTTTTCTCTTCACACAAGTTCCATGCATCTGCCTCTTAATCTCCAGTAGCTCAGACACCGTAATTCCTGCTTTAATCTCTGTAGGGACCATGCTGCTTCTTTGATAAAACAATTCTTCCTTTGTGTTTGACTGTTTTCTATTGCCCTAACGTCATAGCTAGACAACTCATGGCATGTCTCCTTTCCATAAAACATTGTCAGTCTACACAATTTCCAACCCATCTTTATCTCCACCTTGTGAAAGTACTCCATAGCCCCAGTAGAAAACACAATTCTATCCCCGTCACTCACCTTTCTCTCTCCAGCTGAACTATTTCTCAGTAGACAAACAACATTCCCTCTCCATTGGTTTTGGCCATGCTACTCCCCATATATTAAGTCCTCACATTAACCTCATATACCTGAATAATCCTCTCCAGGCACTCTTAATTACCTACTTAACGGTATTCAAAGTCTTATCACTTCCATGTGGTCTCCTGGTTACACAACCAAAGGCCAAAGATAAAAAAAAACAGCAGGACTGTTATTTGTTTTGATTTATCACCCAACTCACGTACATGGGTGTTGACTGAGATTTGCCCGTATGAAGTAGAACAACAACAGGAAAGGCCACAGTCTTTTTTTCCCCCCTCTCCTATGCAACATTTGAAATTATACCTGCTCCTCCAGGTTCTCTCAGGCAGCTGACAGGCGTTTAAATCACGGCTCGTAAGCCAACTGAGAAGCTAGGAGGAGCAACATGTGTTGAGATTTGAGTAACTGAAACAATGAGCAGCTCCGCAGGAAAATGAATTTAATTAAAGTTACTCATGCAGACTCTCAGCCTTAGAAATCTATAAATCTGAAAAATCATTTCCCTTTCAATTAAGTTTGTATTTGTCATTTCAGAGAGATAAAAACAAGTCCCCACTGACCAGGTTTTCCAATACCGAGCAATTAGCCAAAATACATAACACAGGACTACAAAACGTTTCACATAAGAAAAATTCCGAAAAGCCAGTGAGGATCTGCAGTCCTCACAAGTCCCACCACAGCCAAGCGATTCCTTTTTGAAGTTAAAAGTACAGATGTATCAACTGGAGATGTTTCAAGAGAGTGTCTGTGTTATGACTAATACCCCGAGGAGGACTCGCGTCACCTAACTCGCACTTCTTACATAATCACTGGGAAAAAATAAGTTTCTTCCAGAGAATTTTTTAGAGCATCTGAATTAGATGCCTGATCTCAACCATGCCCTCATCCTCCTTTCTCCACCGCTGTCTGGAGCCTCCAGAGCCTCACCTCCTAGCCCGGCTGCCTCATCTCTCCTGCAGTGCAATACATCAAAGGACCAGAATGAGCAAAAATAATGCTGCTGACTGCAGAGGCATTTTTGAAGAAGTTTTGGACAATCACATTCAGCAACATTCTCAATATTCACACAAGCCAGGAGATCATGACTCTTTGCAGCAGTAGCACTGAGACTTCTTCATTGCTGCATGCTGGTGGGAAAGGTTGTTCTACAGGACATACCCAAGTTAACTTTGCTAGAGAATCATAGAATGGTTTAGGTTGGAAGGGACCTTGAAGATCATCGAGTTCCAACCCCCCTGCCCTGGGCAGGGACACCTCCCACCAGCCCAGGTTGCTCCAAGCCCCGTCCAACCTGGCCTTGAACACCTCCAGGGATGGGGCAGCCACAGCTTCTCTGGGCAACCTGCGCCAGGGGCTCACCACCCTCACAGTGAAAAATTTCTTCCTAATATCTCATCTAAATCTCCCCTCTTCCAGTTTGAAGCCATTCCCCCTCGTCCTATCACTACATGCCCTTGTAAAAAGTCCTTCCCCAGCTCTCCTGTAGCCCCTTTAGGGACTGGAAGGCCGCTATAAGGTCTCCCCGGAGCCTTCTCTTCTCCAGGCTGAACACCCCCAACTCTCTCAGCCTCTCCTCCCAGCAGACGGGCTCCAGCCCTCAGAGCATCTTTGTGGCCTCCTCTGGCCCTGCTCCAACAAGTCCATGTCTTTCCTGTGTTGGGGGCTCCAGAGCTGGACGCAGTACTCCAGGTGGGGTCTCACCAGAGCGGAGCAGAGGGGCAGAATCACCTCCCTGCTCCCAGCTATGTCCAAATGGAGCTTCTGCTGTTCAAGTATGCCATCGCTGGTTCTCGACAAGTCATTCATTTCTTCCTCTCACCCCACTGACACAGCAACTTGTAAGGACTGAGGCTGAACTCCTGATTTCCAATTGTTGCAGTCAAATATTCCCCTTCACACTACGCCAGTGACAGGAGAGTGCTCAGGACGTCAGGAACAGCTTCAATTAATAGTCCGTTGTTCTGTGCGTGCTCCCCCAAAACTGCACTAATTCCACTGCGAGGAATCAAGGGCTCACACTCTCTACTGCTAAGATTTTTCAAAGCTGTTTTGTGGTAATCACACCCAGTAGAAACAGCCGTTAGCATTCACAGATGTGGTATTCACAGTATTCTGGTGGATCAGCTGTTTTTCCAAAAATGAGCTTGAATGAAATCAAAGTTAATGCGAAGGTTCTCAGTTTTTCCCCCTAGGCAAAACTCCCACTGAGCTTAGGAAGAACTGAATCAGACTCATGGAGGGTTCAACATCGCTGGGTTTATTTGAAAGCAGGGATCCAATCCTGCGATTTAGCTGTGCGTGCACACAAAAAACCCCACGCTCCGTTTGACCTGGCCGTAAGTTATTCGTTCCGAAGGAATACAACGCTGTCTTTAAAAAAAAAAAAAAAGCTTCAAAGAGTGGAGAAAAATAGATATTTCACCTCATTCACCTCTCAACGGTGGTTAACAGTAAACGGGAGTGATGGGTGCAAAAGTTTCGGTAAACCATGGAGAAAGGCATCCTTCTCTGCAGGAACACTTCAACCTCACAGTCTTTTGGAAATCCCGCTTCACCGCAAGTGAGGGCCATTTGTTAAACAAACAGGGCAGCAGGACGAATATTTGGGATTTCCTTTCCTCCTCCGTATTCTCTGGTCAGAAAAATGACTACAGGAGTTTATAAGGTGACAGTAAAGAGGGAACTTTGTCAGACCTTGGGTAACGGCATCACCCTCACCATGCATGGAAATCCTTGTTAAATTACAGTTTTTTAGGAGCAGACTGGATCTATACCGAAATTTGGGGCAGTGTGCTAATCCTTGGCGAAGAGGCATGGGGACACATGGAAGGGAGAAGGGGGGGAATACTTTTCTCAAGTAATATAACCTATTACCTCTAAGGAACAAAGAGCAGCAACATTTCCCCCCTTCTCCACATCCAATTTGAACGCAAATAAAAAGACCAGGGTTAGGGTTAGGGGTTAGGGGTTAGGGTTAGGGGTTGGGGGGTAAGGGGTAGGGTGTGAAAACAAGAGTACATATACCAGCTTTCCTTTACATTTATTTCTGGTTTAGCATCATGTAGGTTTACACTGCAGTGCTCTAAAAGTTTAGATTTCATCTGATTTTGAGCTAGCTTAACAAAAAAATCTTCATATTGTCCCATCTGAACGGCGTTAACACTTCACGCTTCAAAGATTATATAAATCAGAGGAGACATCATTTGCTTATTTGGATCATTGCTTAGTTCTGTAGGATGCAAAGCGCTGGTACAGCTGCTGTCAGCTCCGCAGGAAGATTCCCCGGAGCAGCAAGGAAGTTCCAACGGTGGGTGGTATATACTGCCGGCGGAGCCCAAAAGGGCACAAAATGGGCTCACCTTGTCTTCGCAAAAGAAATGGTCAAACAAGAGGAGATGGAAGAGGCAACCACTATAGACAGAGGAATTACATTCATGTTACATGCAAGAGATTCCCTGTACTCTAATAGAGATCTGACATACAGCCTCAAGTCATTATATATGCTTAAAGTTATCTACCTGAAGTTATTTGTTTGCCTCAGAAGGACGCAGCGACGTTGTCACAATAAGAATTCATTCATTCATTGCATCAAGCAGAGTGTGGCCAGCAGGTGGAGGGAGGTCATCCTCCCCCTCTACTCTGCCCTGGGGAGGCCACATCTGGAGTGCTGCGTCCAGTTCTGGGCTCCCCAGTTCAAGAAAGACAGGGATCTGCTGGAGAGGGTCCAGCAAAGGGCTACGAAGATGATGAAGGGATTAGAACATCTCTCATATGAGGAAAGGCTTAGAGACTTGGGTCTCTTTAGTCTAGAGAAAAGAAGATTGAGGGGGGATCTTATTAATGCTTATAGATACTTAAAGAGAGGGTGCCAGGGGGATGGGAGCAGTCTTTTTTCAGTGGTGCCCATTGATAGGATGAGGGGTAATGGGCACAAGCTTGAACATAGGAAGTTCCATCTTAACATGAGGAGGAACTTCTTTACCTTGAGGGTGGCAGAGCACTGGCACAGGCTGCCCAGAGAGGTTGTGGAGTCTCCCACTCTGGAGACATTCAAAACCCGCCTGGACGCTGTCCTGTGCAACCTGTTGTAGGTGACCCTGCTCTGGCGGGGGGGTTGGACTAGATGATCTCCAGAGGTCCCTTCCAACCCTGACTATTCTGTGTGATTCTGTGATTCTCATTTTCCAGGGCCTGCTCTAGGCAGAAGCAGCACAACCACCCCACTCTCCTCTCCTCACCTTTGACAAGCTAGCCTAAAATAAATACTCGATCTAATACATGCACGTTCTTCTGTAAAATGCTTGACCTGACACCCCTGTGATGTTCACATTGCTAATTATAGGAGAACGCAGTTTATCAAAGCATATGCTCTTCTTGAGAGTTTGTTTATCCACATCCAGACTTTGTGTAGACTGTTGGGTATAGTTCATTAGCAACCCAAGATGCCCACAATCCCTCCATGCTCAGCGTGCTACACATATTTTGACAAACAATTAATCAGAACTCAGTACTGCATCTGGCTTGTATTTACAGCCAAAGAACGAATTGGGTTGAAAAAGCATCTGAAAGGATAATACTTCAACCTGATGACTTTGTAGTTGGGTTTTGTTTTCCTGGAAGGAATCGGCTAACATATCATGTTTGAGAGACCCAACAGACATTGAATTTATGAGCCTTTAGGTAAACAAAACATATGGTGCTTGCTATGTTCCATCTACCTGGTAATCAGTCATTTAGCAATAAATGCACAATAAAATTTGGCCAGCTTCTCAAGACACTACATACGAGGAGATCAATTACAGACTTAATTTAGACAAATTTTTCATAGCAATTCTTTTCTTTGTATTACATTATCTTTCTTGTTCCATGAAGTTTTCGTTAACTCCTGTGGAAAATGAGACCTGGACTCTTCAAATCATAATATGGATGTAAAATATCACTAAGTTTAGGGTGTGAAATGATGAATTAATCTGAGACAATGACCAATGATAGCTCCAAATTGTTCTGCCAGTAATTATATTGCCAACACTGTCTAAAAAACTATACACTGAAGATTGTTGTTTTACTATTCTTCTAACTGAAGCTTCTCAGAAGAGTTCCCTCATCCCAGATCTCCATCCTGGAGCAGTACCCTCAAGTCCCAGCTGGGAAGCAAGTCCACCCTGGACCAGTGATTACAGAGGGGACGTCAGGATCAGTGCTGGTCCCAGGGCTTTGGACACCTCCCTGCCCAGAGGGGTCCACGGACCAGACCTTGGTTACACACACGGTGAGGCACAGCCACAAAGGAATTTCTCAAAGGAACTTAGATAAAATTTTCAGCCTAGTCAGACACATTCTTCCAATTTTTAATCATATCGCAAATCTGAAGGGGAAAGGGAGTAAAAAACAAAGGAACAAAACAGGTAAAGGATCACCGCATTTCAGTTCTACTCCACGGAATGCCAAGTATTGAAATGCCACTTGCAAAAAGCACCTAAATCCCAAATCCTGCCCATTTTTAGACAAGACTGCCAGACTACTGGGTCATTTGTTTTGTTGTGCTGAGACAATGAATATTCAGTTTTTTTCCATACTGAAAGTAAAAATCTTCATAAGACAAAACTCACAAAACTTCTCCGCGAATTTCCTGATGGGATTATTAACTTGGGGGACGCTGAGGACCATGCTGGAGTGCAGGTGAACGCTCCGAGCACTGAGATTTGGAAAAGCAGAGGGACTTGGCGAAGGCAGCGGTACCATCTCTGCCCAGGGACTCGCAGATGCGCCCCTGGGCAACCCGGCGAGCACAGAGCAGGCGGGAACGGAGCACCCTGACACGCAGCACTTGGCTCTCAGAGCCCACGTACTACAGGAACCTCTCCAAACACCAAGAAGAAGGCTTTCAAAACCACAAGAATTTCACCAGCACGTTTAATAACATCAGCCCGTTCAGGGTCAAGCAGCAACTGGCTACAAGTTTGGATATGACAGTGATTGAAGAAACTTCTGGAGATTCATGTGCCCACTGGAAGGGTTCAGCGGGACCTTTGCCTTTGGTGGGTCTATCCTTAAAGCTCCAAGGATTTATATACCAAACTTTGGACAAATCTGTTGAATGAGCTCTTCCACTCACGCTTCCTGCATGATTAAGTGCCTTGGTGAATCAAGATAGCTAAATTTATCACTGAGATGCATTAAAGAAGGGTGATGACTTGGCAGCCACGTAGAGTCGAGTATGTATTAATAGGTCCAGAAAATATTCAAAACTCATATTAAGTAACTCTCCTCTATTCCACAGCACGTGTTCCTCAGACCTTCTCTCCCAACCCCCACAGCCCTGAAGCAGGCTTTCAGCTGTAGCGGTCTCCAAGAGTTCACATGAGGTCCAGGCAGCATTTCCCCACCCAGTGTGCGTTCGAAACACAACTACAAAATTACAGTTTAACTGTACTGTGCCATGTAAGACCAGGTAATGCTTTTTGGCAAAAACTAGCAGCCAGCCATTGCTTTGCCTATACGTCCCTGCTTCCATTTCCAGCACAAAACCAGATTTCTTAGTGTCAGTTTCATTTATTACTAAGATGTAGAACAGTGAGAAATTATTAGAGACCTGAAAAATCAATTTAAGCATTTTAACTTTGAGATCAGACTCTTCAGCTACTGCAATTTGTGTAACACAAGATGCTGCTAAGAGGTCTCCATAAAGTGAATCAGAGCTCAAATATACTTAGAAGATAGTTTCTGTATTATATTACATCAAGGGAATTTAGTATTAATACTTCAGTAACAAAAGTTGGGAACACAGGAAAAACTGTGGTAAACTACACAAATCAAGATTTGATCCTGGTTTTATTGGAATAAACTTTCTTTAGAATAGTGTTGCACTGAAGAATTTTTTATTTTTTTTTTTAACAAATAAATTATTTAATTTAATATCCCATATGGTGTTTAGGAGGCTGGGGGTATGGGCTTACGATTAAATATTGCACTTGATGTACAAGCACTGCAGACAAGAGAACTGGTTTTATATACTGTGTTGTGGGGTTTTTTGTTTGTTTTTTTTTGTCTTGGTTTGGTTTTTTCTTCAAACATTCATTGGTTCGTCTACAGCGTCTTCCATTCTGTAGAGATTCAGATACTAACTTATATTTTAAAAGCATGTTCAATACTGCAATAGAGAAAAAAAAATAATCTATATTTCAATATATGCAGTCTGCGAGCTTGACATAAAAGATAAGAAACAGATGTAGGTCCAGATGAAGAAATGTGTCTATCGTGAAGTTTAAGGGATGATTTGGCACAAAAATAATCGAAGTCAATATGCAGAAAGAAAATCTGTCAGCAAATTGCAATGCTTTACTGAAGCGCAGATACATCCTTAAAAAAAAAAATTATACGTAGGCTATATGTGGTCTACCGGTTTAAATGGATTAGTACTACGTCAGAATTCTTCTTCAGCCAAAGGATTCACTCTGAATACAAAGAAGGAAAATGCTCGTTGAATTCGAACCATAGATCTCTTAATAAAACTTTCATTTGTCGAGCTGCTGGGCCAGGGCAGCACTGCAGGCTCTCCAGCAGCAGCCCTGCGCTGGGACCAGGGAGACCACCCCTGCACTGCCCCCTCCCATGGAGTTTAACGGACGCGCAAGAAATTTGTGCCCAAAAATGGGGGTCCCAAACAATCTTCAACACAGAAAGTTTTGCAATGTCCATAACATTGCCGAGCGATTTCATGAAGATTCTAATATGAGAAGTCGTATTTATTCTAAGTCTTAATCAATAACATCTTTCTACCGTCTCTGATTGAGCGCCTGCTGCCTCTCCCACCCCAGCTATCACTGCAAGTTCTAAAAACTAAAAATTTAAGTTAATAGCAACCAGAAGGCAAATATGGAAAACAAAACACTGTTTTGAATATTTCCTCATCCAGACGAAAGGATTTTTTTTTTTTTTTAATTATTTTTTACACTATCATCTTATCCTCTTGTTGTTGTTTATATTATTGCCTGAGCTCCTGGAATTTTCAAAGACACCAAAAGCCAAGCGACCAATCCTTTACAATATTAATAGAATTCATCAGACACTTCCTAATGAACAGCCCTTATTCACAGTTTGTCACGGTACCATCTTACTACTTCCAAGTAAACGTTAACACTTTATTTAAACATCTTGAACATTTTTATTATTCGATCGAATTTCTGCATCCTTCATTCCCAGGTCAGTTTTAACTATCCCCTTATGCTTCTCTAAGAGACATCTAATAGTGTTGTCGTTTAAAGTATTCTTGCACTGTGTTTGCAGTGTGTGACACTAGAAATAGAAACACTGATTTTGATTGCCATGTTTCTTTAGGCCTAATTCTATCCAAATTCTCGGAAAGGAACAACTACTCATCCTCCTAGTACAACTCTATCCATCCACTGCTTCTGTAATAAAGGAAGCAGTGAGAAAAAACTATTTTCCTGAGAAAAACTATTGATTTTTCTGAACTCACCAGCACTACAACTGAAGTTCTTGCTACTTACCAAGTTTTGAACACAGACGTGAGGAAGAAACCTGCTTTCTTGCCCACTGTGTGAAGGGGGTTAAACCAGGACTGATGCTCAGCATTTGAGCACTGTGCAAAAGCGTGAAAGATACAGACTGCAGTTTTCATTTGAACTTATTATTACGACTAGGGCAGGAAGATAGAAAATACCAGAGAAGCAGATCCAAGAATGACCACCCACCATTATTAGTGGATAAACGACATTTGGAAAGCAGCCACAAATACCCAAGAGCGTGGGGGATTTCAGTTCAGTGCCAATTCTGCAGAAATTTAAAAAAAAGGCAAGAAAAGCTGAGCATGACATAACAAAGATGCATATTTTTGGAAGGATGTATGCCTTACTCCACTAATACATGTTGGATTGCATATTAAGTTTACCTTACAATATCATGTTTGGGAAATAAAAAAAAACCAACCACAAACACATACATTGCCAGTGACATGCAAGTTCTTATTAGACATCCCTGAGCTTGACTACAGCCCACTTAAACACCTCTTGTTTCTTGTTTAATAAACAAATGAGATCAAATATTGTAAACCAAATTTGCTTCTTTCAAATTAACACTTTTTCTTGCCTTTTCCTTAGAAACAGGAGTTAACGCTGGCTGCTTCAGATGGCTTTTTTTTTTTTGGTAGTATCATTTCAACAGGAATCCTCGATCATCCCCTGCTGCTTGAGGCAATTTCAAACAAGCTCAAACACTTTTAGCACAATTCTAATTAGCTTTGTTCTTATGAGTGGTGAACTTGTTTCAGTCCCATTACATACATGCTAATTGTTATCTTAACAAAGAATAATGAATTTGCAAAAGTAATAGTTGTTTGACATCTATTTAAAACACCCTTTAATCCTTACTCCAGACTAAAGACAATTAAAATGGGCTCGATTTTGGAATTATTTTTAATTACCATTACCACGTTGCATTTATATCTAGATATTGTTACGTATGTTATCTGTACAGCATTGTTTTCTATGGAATTACTCCTATAACAAACTGCCTGGAATTCAGAGGTGGGGAGCAGGGAGAGAAGAGCTGTTTGGTTCGGTTACCTCTCACTTCTTTATAATATAGATATTATGTATGTATGTGTATATATATATATAAGGCTCAGAAGCCAATAAAATTAAGAATTGGAAAAAAAAATTTGGAAAAAAAAAAATTCAAGAACTCTGCTAACATCAAAATTCTACATACAATATCCACATGATACCGAAATACTATACCCAACTGCAAAATAGCGCCAGCTGGCAAAAAACGTAGAGAAGTCATTCTTCCTCTTAGAGAAGTGAAACACAACAGTTTAGCAGCCTCTAAGTTAATTTCCGAACTCTTGTGGAAAAAAAATGACTAAACACGTTGAAAACATCAGAAATTTGGGAGTGAGCCCCTTCAGCCCTCACATCCACAAGGGTCACTCACCGGGCATCGCCGCAGGAACACGCAACCTGATGAACTGTACCTTCAAATGCCACAACTACTCCCTTCTATCACACGTCAACTGCTCCTCTACGCATTTATTTACCGGTAAATATCAAAAAATTACCGTGACAGCTACTTGAGGAACAATTATTCAACAGCAATTTCTGCTCACCCCCAAGGAGGCACAGTATAATCGACCATTCGAAAACGAACACGCGACCGCAGTATTCAGAAAGACGCAGCACCGAGGAATGAATTGTTATAAGTTCTGCGGGATTTTATTGTATCCTAGAAAAGAATATGAAAGGCAGTAATCCCAAAGTCTCAATATTTGATACTCTTTTCAATAGCTGTGGTGATAGCACAGTAGAAGTGTATATTTTAAGTGAAGGAAAGAGAATTAAATCTGAAACAATACAATAGCTGAAGAGTTCAGAGCCAGCCCTGACTTACTATTAGCTCCTTTTTCTATAATTAGGCAAGCCCCAGGAAGCCCAGAAAGAGCAATTACATTTGCCTGAACCAATCTGGATGAACCTGACCTGATTTAAGCACAAAAAGGAACAACTGGATTTATGATGCTCGGATTTTCTTGGAAGCGATTCTTCTTTCTACTTTAATTCATTGCAAAGCCTTTGGTCTCAATACATCCAATAAACTATGGTTTTCACATTCAATATTCATGAAAGTAACACAATACAAAAACTAATATTGTGTTCATTTATCTTACAGTTATCTTTAAAAGGCTGGAAAATTCTCACTTACCTCCTGATTGTGTACAAATGAAAAAAGCTTGGTTACACGGCTGAATCAGCCGAACAAGTGTGAAGGCAAATGTCACCACTCCTGAGGCACTCTCTGCGAAATAAGGTGGACTGGTTGGCTGCAGTTTTTGTATTTGCAATTGCAAATACAGATCTAGATTATTTAATTAGTGACAATGTTAATAAAGCTCCTTTGCTGTTACTAATCCTGCTTCAGATGACAATCCTGCAACAGAGCTCTCATAATTCATAGAACTGCTTTCCATCAGGAAGTTCAGACAACATGTAACTTCTCCTCTTCCTCCAGCTCTCCATCATAGAAGCTAAGGAGAAACTCTGGAACGTGCTCAAAAAACCAAAAAGCTATATGGTAGTATATTTATATGGTAGTATATTAAAAACAATTTATATTTCGAAAGATAACAAATAACCTTATCCCAGTTCAATAAGCAAGAACAAGGAAAAAAAAAAAAGAGGAGTTAATTTTGACTAAGTTAATTAGAAGCTCCCTCCAAATACACTTCAATGCATCTGATGGGAAGGGGGGTACAAGGGGGGGACAGTTCCTGTAAACATCTAGTTGTTCTTTTTATCTCAGCTGATAAAACAATAGCAGGATGCCTCTTCACGTGCAGGCACCCCAAATCCTTGGGGAGAAGAGTTGCAAAGAGACCTCTCTTCCAACTTCTGGAAAGCTTTTGGGGCTGAGGTGGGGAGGGGGAGAGGAGAAAGGAGTGGATGGGATGTGTTTTTCTTTAATAGAATCGAAATGTCAGGTAACATAAACCATCAAGTGGGTTGTTGTCTATGTAGCAAAGCCGACGTCGCGGTTTGGGTCCCGTTCCCAGTTAGTCAGCAAAGGCTGCGAGTGCCCCAGAGCAGCCCTGCGTGTGAGCTCCCTCCACGGCACGGGGCCTCCAGCACATCCTACTCTCCTAACACAGACGGGAACAGAAATTCACCTCCCAGCTCAATTAACAGAATCTCATGCTTGTGTCAGACTCAAAACTTCGCTGAAGGCAGAAGCAAGAAGCGTGGCGAACACATATTTGTATACGAGAACTTCATCCACAGACCGAAACCCCAAAAGTCAGCATAAATCTCTCCTGCTAACAGCTGTAGAGTTTCAGAGCGCTGTCAATAGCTTTTTTAGCATGTTTGACACTGCCCGCCTACGACACAAGTAGATAGGCTAAGACTGCAAAAAAAAAAGCTTCCCAGAACTTGTTTCTCCTAAAGAACTCCTGCAAGAAAGAAAATTGTACAGACACCTTCCTTTCAGCTCCTAAACGTAGAAACCACAGCACCAAAATAATACCCCATTGGAGGGTTTGAAAAGCGAGGAAAAAAATAATTAAGCTGACTCTCAACAGAAAGAAAATATTAAAAAAGAAAAAAAAAGCTAATTAGGCTTTTAAAGCTTAAGGCAAGATCAAAACAAGCAAGAAATGAAGTGCTATGCTTTTGATTTTTTTAAAGCTGTAACCCCCACTGAGCCACCTTTGCAGGAAAACATCTTCTGCATTTTACATTCCAATTAGTGCATTAATCTTTTCTTGATTATTTATTCATATTTAAAAGAGTTTCCTTGTTCCGTTTTGTAATTTGGAATTGCATAGGAATGGGGGAGAATGTAACTGTATATTCAAAGGCACTGCAAAAGAAGATGCAGACACCTTGATTTCTCTTCAGACGGGATCAACCATCTTCTGAAGTTAAGATTGTTTAATAGTCATACATATAGTGGGAAAAATAATTATTTTAACCTTCATTATCAACAGAAATGGGGAAAGCTCTGCTTTTATTGCTTTGCCTTAATGCTACTTTCCCCCTTGAAAGTGATTCTTTCAAAGGACAGATTCTCAGCTCCAGATTCATGGACTACTAGGAAGCTATGGACAACCCAGAGATTTTAAAAGCAGCATTAACTTGTGCCAGCTGCCAAGTCTGGAGAACATTTTAGAACATCGTCTTAGCTTGTATGGTTGAGAGCCAGTGAAAGAAAACGATGAACATTGTGAAGTGGCACTGTGCACCCAGCAAGAATTTTCCCAGCTGACAAGATCATCGAGGTGATAGCTGGAAACATCTCTGGAGACACTCAACACAGCCTCCTGGCGGAAACACGGGCATGACCAAGACAAGGGACGTTCACCACGGGCTTCATTCGGCCAAGGTTTAAAGCTTCCCCAGCCAAAACATGCCCAGCTCCCTCAGCCTCACAGGTCGCGTGCCTCAGGCCCATCACGACCAACGTGGGAGCCCTGCACCCCAACAGCATCTTCTCATCAACCATCCTGTGCCGGAGGTCCCAAAGAAGACACAGCTTCAGCCAGTTTGGGAGTCCAGCTTGTGTTAGGATTCTGCCTTTCCATACGGAAGGCAATAGCCAAAGTGTAACGAGGAGGCTCATTTGGAGCAGATTTGAGGACAGGAATTTTCAAATAACTATGTAACACAACAACACACTCTTAGCATTTGACATAATAAGCTATCTCAGCAGCCACCTGCATTTTTAAGATCAGACTATAGTAATTTTAAGGATGCCTTCCTCTTATTTTGTCTCCCTACACCGTTACTCTACGTTCCTAGCACCTAAAATATCCTTTCCACCTCTTATTCAGTATAAACAGACACAGCCTTGATTCCTACAGGGAACGGGGATCTTAGGTTTCTATTTCTACAATTAGTAAAAAAGCACTAGTATTCAAATTTATTTTAATTCTTGTCTGAAATAATCAAAAGTAAATCACTTCCTCCGACATTTTCAGCATTTTAAGTATCTTAACCAAACAAGCAGGAGGAAATCCATTATAACCCACTCAGCAACTTGAAACAGGCAATCCCCATGGCTGCAGCTGAGCAAACCGATAAGAAGTTGCGATAAATCCCTCCTCCTATCTGCACATTATCTGAAAACAGATGGAAATGACGGCCAAGCAAACAGTAACTGAATGATTTTTGCCGTGTCCTTACAACACCAACAAATGCCCGGTGAGACACCACAAGGTAAAGTTTGAGGCTGCTTTGAAAGAGCATCTCCATAAAAGAGTTCAGGGTGGTTGTGAGCAGATACACGCTTGGAACGGGCTCCCACCCATGGGAATATTCGTAGTCTCTTTCTCTGTAAGGATTTCTGGCCAGCAGAAGTAGGGAGGTGATTGTGCCCCTGTACTCGGCACCGGTGAGGCCACACCTCGAGTATGGTGTCCAGATTTGGGCACCTCAATACAAGAGAGATATGGAGGTGCTGGAGCGAGCGCAGAGGAGGGCAACGAAGGTGGTGAAGGGCCTCAAAAACAAATCCTATGAAGAGCGGTTGAAGGAGCTGGGACTGGTTAGTTTGAGGAAGAGGAGGCTGAGGGGAGACCTCATCACTCTCTACAACTATTTGAAAGGACATTGTAGAGAGGTCGGTGCTGGTCTCTTCTCACAGGTGATTAATGACAGAACAAGAGGGAATGGCTTCAAGCTCCAACAGGGTAGATTTAGACTGAACATCAGGAAAGAATTTTTCCCAGAAAGAGTGGTCTGGCACTGGAATAGGCTGCCCAGGGAGGGGGTTGAGTCACCATCCCTGGATGTGTTGAAGAGCCGTTTAGATGTGGTGTTGGGGGATACGGTGTAGGGGAGAACTTTGTAGAGCAGGGTGGATGGTTGGACTCGATGATCCCAAGGGTCTCTTCCAACCTAGACAATTCTATGATTCTATGATTTTTTATGACTGTACATGTATTACATAAAGAGAGCGCATTTGTGTATGGCTTCAAATGAACATCGGAGATTCTTACAGCATTTTCCCACATGGGTGATTAAAAGTAAAACCTCAAGTGTTTAGAAATCTCTCCACAGCAGTCAAACAACTTTTCTGTAAAAAAAAAAAAAAAGGTATCTGGTTTCTTTCGGTGCTCAGCAGCCGAGGTGATTTGTCATCTGTTAAAGCATAATGATAAAACGCCACAATCACACAGGGTCTTCATAACACAACTTTCAAAGCACTCTTCAGAGCGTACTTTGATCAAAACGTTTACAAGGCAGCGGCTTTACAAGAAGTTCACGAACATCAATCTTTATTAGGGTTATTTACCAACACTGAAGTATTAGGGTATGTACCTATGGATTTGCACTTCTAATCCAGTTATTAAATACGCACGTTTTTTGCGTTATTCTCAAACAAAAAAAGTTTTGATTAAACCCAGAAGATAAGAGACAATATATGGGGTTTCTAAACCTATTTCTAAGGAAAACCTGAAATTATGAACAGACACAGGAAAAAGGTTGCTGAGAAAGCGTGCATAACTCGCACGTACTTATAGTGCAAATATACAAGGAAAAGAATAAAACTTAATGCTCGGGAAACTAAGAACATACAGAACATGATTTAACATAACGAGAGCAAATTGTTGCAGCAAATATTGATTAGACTCATGCTCCTCAGTCTTCACAGCTCTGCTTTCAATTACTGCAGAAGAACTACGATTTCAAGACAAAACAACACCACCACCACAACAGGAAAAAAGAAAACCTTTAAAAAAGCCCCAATCATTTTAATATAACTATGATTCAGCTGGAAGACATGAAAATATGCACAGCAGAGCGCACCAAGTAGCCGAGAGAAAACAACCAGCGATACAAACAATGAGTCAGAGGGAGAGACTTGATTACAAAACCCTCGCTGTTCTTCAGAGGGTGCGCCAGGAAGGACTGATGTAGGCATCTGACCGACGAGAAAGCTTTACCAGGCGATTGCGCTGAAGATTATTATTTTCTGACTCTAGTGGCCATTACAGCACCGCTCGTGTCAAACATCAATATTCTGCAATTCATCTTATGAAGTGCCAAGGAAATAAGGCGAGCGGGAGTTTGTTTTTACAAAGAAACACGTTATTCGGGAAACATAAAACAAACAGAAAACCCCGTACGCTCATGCATCGCTTCTCTTAATTCAGAAGATACTTCAGACTTCATTTTCCTCTCTTCACTGACCGGATCGATTTTAGCAAAGTTGCATATATTTAAACTGAGGGCAGAAAGGTTTGATTTTAAAAAAAAATCGCACGCCTGCTCCATACTTCAGACTGTATTTTATGTACACGTATGAATTTTGGTAGCAGAACAGCAAGATAAACACCCATAATTCAGTTCTCTCCTTCCTCTTTCTGCTTGCCTCCTACAAATCTCTCCGTTCCTTTATACCCTCGGTGCAGGCTTAGGTTGACAGCCTTCTCTCCTCAGCTCGTGCTGATTTAATATAGCTGCGGCATCTCTCCTCTCCATCTCTCCCGAAATCTCTTCTTGCTTCTGAACGACCCCCCCCAACTTTCCTATCTACTTCTCTTATTTAATTCCAATTGCATCACCTTTGGAATGCATTTGGGGTACACGTTGTAGTAAATACTGCACAAAGAAAATTGTGCCACAACAAGAGGAAAAGAACACAATAGCTTTGCATGCAACTGAGATGAAGTCACTAAAGGAGGTGTATTTTTATCTACAAGTATTATGCATTAACAAAAGGAAATATTTTTAGTGTCTGTATTGCCCAGTCTGTACTGAGCCGATCTGTCCTCTGATAAAGAAATACAAAAAAATACTTCTCACAGTTCAAATTTGCTTAGTTAGCGCAAGTTATATCTTAACAGATGTCAGATTTCCCGTATCTTGCCTTGCTTTCATTCCAGATCTCAGCACACAATACGAGATTATTAGGGGATGAAAACCCCCTCAGAGACTCTACACAAGCGTCCCCCAAAACTACGTCATTGCCAAGGTCACCATCGCCTCACACACTCTCTCTAGGCTATTAGAATATATCTCAGAGATGGAAAAACAAAGCCATATTATTGACGTAAGAGACAGAAGCAATTTCACAGCAACAATATAGTCCTTTTGCTATTTTACCGGAACAGTAGAATAACTTAGAAAGCAGCAGAAGGAAAAAAGGGAAAAGAGCCCCAAGTGATGTTGAAAACTGGGTAAATGATACACGGGAATATTTCAAGCGAGCTGGTAACTAAGTCATACCCTACAACTTCAGTGTCAGCCTCAGTCGATCACCTGATGACAGATTAAGGATTCTCTAGGCACACGTAAGAAAAGAACTAAAATTGTATGCCAGTTGTCAGAAACAGCCACAGTGGTAAGTATATGCATATTATTAGCTACTACTATTGGAGTCCAAATATACCATTCCCATATGTCTGGCAGGGCAAATGCATGCTCTCTATTCAGGTATTCTGATTTCTCAAGTGAGTCAAAGCTAAAAAGCTTTAACAGTTATCCTAAGTTTCTTTTAACCTACAAAAGTCCAATGTAGTTAATGACAACCTATGGCTATTTTGCAGCCGTCCTAAGCAATGTAACATACTGAACTTTTTGACTGTGATTCTCGATTTTTAAGAATCCAGTTGTGACTAAGTCTCTTGTCATCACTGTTTTGGATACTGCATCCTGATTTATGTAAGTAGACATTTTTGTGCTTCCCTACATGCACAGATGCCTACTTGGTCATAAAGGTGCCAAACGCAGGAAGAAAAATTATGTCCATCTACCCAATCATATTTTAAGAAAAAAAAAAATCACAGAAAAAGGAACTGCTTACAAACTCAAGCAGCCATAAAAATATGCAGTTCTTCTGTGAATAAAGACAAGTATGATGGAACAAAGTGAACTGTAGAGTTTTAGTCTCCAATTCTTTCCAGGGTTTGAATTTCTGCTGAATGCAGATCTAACCTGCACTTAAACTAAGCTGGCAAAGCTTACGCGTCGTGATTTGCTTTCCTCTACCGGGTACTTTTCCAGAAAGCAGTGAACTTCGCTTTTGTAAGCTAAGTTCACCAGGACGAGACGGGACTTTGAGAAACCCATTCATGGCTTCCCACCAATAATATGCCTTTTTTTCCACAACAATGCTCTTTTACCTTCATGACCTTTTTCTCCCAAGTCAGTATAGGCTGCCATAAAGAAGCTTGCCCTTTTAAGAAAGACATTATGAAGGAGTAGAAGAGATATACTAAAAGCAGAAAGATAATTAAAAATAATAATAATTTCAGAACTGAAGATTTAGAGGTTGACAGGACTATTTTTTTTCCTACTTAAACTGATTCAAAACCTTTTAAATAATTGCCATTACACCACATAAGGAGCAGTCCATCACCACTTGGAAAACAGTGTCCCTGCTGCTTTCAGTCACTCTTCTCAAACATTACACATTTTCACCCATGAAATTAAAAAAAAAAAAAAAAGACAGTTTATATGGAAAAAACCATAGAAACATATTCCCATTTTGACTACGTGGAAAGCTGAACACCTTCAAACAATTGCAGAAAGCTGTATTATGCTTCCAACCCTTTAAACTTCTATATTTAACTGTTTTCAGGGTAAAAAGAAAGGCGTTTTAAATATAGTACGAAAGACGTTATTTGCCTAATTGTAAGATTCAGCTGCAGGTTGTGGTCTCTTCCAGGCTACGGGTGTGAGCTTCTTGGACTGCTGAAGCAACTCAAAACTGCTGTCACTGAAAGGCAATTACACGGAGGTGAAACTTCGAAGCCGAGTTGGATACAGCATATACGGACTCTAGAGGGAGTTCTAACTTTGCCGTATTTTTCCCCCTTACAAAAATTTTTATCAGTGGTTCAGAACAAAACAAAACAAACACACAAAAAAGGCAAAAACCATGCACGAAGTGTCTTCTGCGTGCCCACCTCTTCCCCCTGCCCGCTTTTACTGGGCAGAGCGGGAGCTGCCTCGCATACTCAAAGAGCTGCTTTCTGCTCATACTGATACGTATTTTTTCCAGTTTTCTTCTCCCCCGATTATGATGCATAGGAATTTCTTTAGTTGAGTTGTTCTTGGGTGACTTTGGTGCACCTTCAGCCTGAATACTTCCCCAGTCCATGCAGCATCTAAGAGACGAGCGATATTTCATGAGGCTGAGCTACGCTCAGCCAATCTTTACACATTTAACGCAACGAAGGGGTTGTAGAGATATTTTCACCACCATAAATTAGCTGTTTTCTAACGCAGTCACGCTGCCTGCGCACTCCTGTAGCCAGCTCACAGAGCGTACACGCGCATCACGCTGGGGCACGCGCTCGCGCACCCCAGCACAGGAATAGCTGGGTCACAGAGAGAGCCGGCACCTCTGCCACCCTCGCCTGAATGCCTGAACCAGGGATTTTGCCAGGCCTCTTGAAGCAAAGGGATTTGCTTGGCATTATGCACTTGGCAAAAACATCCCCTGGTTGTAGGAGGAACTACTACAGAGCAGCCAAGAATGCAGCTGTAGTACCCCCATCAGCTGCCTTCATACAGCACTTTACCCTTCCATGTACTTTTATACGGCTCTGATTGAGCTTTAATAGCTCACAAATACAACAAACTGACTATAGGATATCAAGAATCCAAAAAAAGAAACCTGAAAAAGATAGAAGAGGACAATATACATTTCCAGAATTTCTTTATATTGAAGGAAAGCTTAAGCAATCTAATATAGCAGTGTTTTTCTGCTTTGAGGCACGGCATCGTGTCAGCTCATCCTAGCCAAAGAAATTCATAACGCCTGGAATAAAGGCTGGTAATCCTTTATTACTGTGTCTTCCTGTTGATCTAACATCTCCTTTCACTTTTGTTATTAAATAATGTTTCAAAAACAGATTAAAACTTCCTCTTCCCATTGTGGTGAAGATGACAATTTACAGCGAGGAAGAAAACCCAACGAAGTTCACAAACATGCACGTTCCTTCAACCTGTCCAAACACTCATTAAGACCAAAAAAAAAACCAAAAAAGAGAGAGATTTGCATTTCAAATTTTTCTCAGAGGATAAACACAGCACATGGTATGGACATAACAACAAACTATCTGAAGAAAAACTGAGATGACTACTAAAACTTCCATATGTTACCAGGGAAGAAAGAGGTACACTTCAGACAGCTGTCTGCCTCTCAGCCTTCCTCTCTCGCTTCTACAGCGTTTTATGTTGCTGCAAAATCTACAAAAGGCATCAAAATCTACAAAAAACATATAAGTATATATAAAAGCTAGGAGCCACAGCTGCCCCCTGCCCACGCAGTGGTTTCATTACAATTCAAGGGGTAAAAACAGTCAAAACCTAGAGATGGGAACAATGAGGGAGGGAGAAAAAGAAAAGTAAACTGCATTTAAAGTGATTTTTGAAGGAGGAAAAAAAGTGCGCTAAGTTAGATACTCTTTATTTTTAAAGTGCTCTTTCATCCTATTTCCCAAAGTTGACTCTATTTCAAGTTGGTATTGCAGGATGCAACTACGAACTTGGGAGATCTTTTCAGGCATCAGAAGCACCCTTCCCGTCAGCATTCTCCTGCTGAACCCACTGCAAGCGCTGGAGTCTTCTTTTCCCTTTTTCTGCTCCGCTTTGTAGAGCGGTGGATAATCCGAAAAAGCCCTGCAATACAACTTTCAGAAGCATTTCTGGGGTGATTTTTTTCCCCTGAAGTAATTATATGACAGGCAGCACAGAAGCCTGGAGGAGGAACTCCGGCAGTCCTATCCTCTTGCTCTTTCCACGTTTTCAGCATCGAGAAGTTAAGCATTTGTACAAAGTACATTTCTTTCTCCTCGATATCGATTTAAAACCATTTTTCATAACAGGCTCTGAATAGCAGAGGGGGGGGGGGAAATAAAAAATTTCCCTTCTGTCAAAAAGAAGCAATGGAATAATGGACTGGCCGAAAACACGTATTCCCTCACCGCTGCTGCTCTGCCACGTACCGCTTGGACAAAGACGCTCGCGCTTAAGTGAGCCGCATGAAGTAAATTGCCTATTTGCGTAAATATGCCAAATGACTACTTAGACACTTGATGGCCGGTCACAAGCTGAAACGTTGATTCCTAACTCTAGATCACGAGCTTTTTATCGGTGCTGGCACAGACTGTGGGAGTAGGAAAGAGTTTTCAGGGTACTGCAATGCTGAAAAATCAGTGCTCCACAGAGGGGAAGGTGAAGTTGTCTGAAGGGAGGGACCTTTCCCTGAGCGAGCATCTCGGGGACAGTAAGAACAGCCACGGTCAACACCCTTTGCTATCAGTAATTCAAATCAACAATCACTCAGTAAAACAATGTTGTAAAATCACCAAATTCGATTATAGTGGAAACAGAATGTTAGAAGGTTGTAAGTTTTGAATCTCGTAACCATAGGACCCTCACCAGGTAGTTACTGCTTTGTATCAAGAAACTAATCGTAGAATCACAGAATCATAGAATGGTTTAGGTTGGAAAGGACCCTGAAGATCATCGAGTTCCAATAGGAACGGGATGAAACAATGAAGAATTGAATAGTTTTGTTCGAGTCCTGTAACTATGGAAACTTGTTATGCACCAGTGATGCTGCTTGGAAACCCCCCTACCCTTCCCATCCCGATTTAAATATCAAGAAGCAATCAATAGATATTAATAGAAACAACCACTGATTATTTTGGGTATGGATATTGATAGAATTGTATAATCAAGAGACCAATGAATGAAAATTAAAACCACTATATGTATTTTGTGATAAATAATTTGTGCAATGGTAACTAGGTAGGATCTACCTACGATTTAATTATAGATTAACTATTAATGTAGCTTTGATATACCTGTTAAGAAAGTGGTAAATTATAGGCCCATTGAGTAAACCAAGAAAATCTTCTGGAGGTTCCAAGATTAAAGGGGGAATGGAATTTTGCAACCAAGTTCAATGAGCGGACACGGTGTGGGAGACTATGGACGACCACCAGAGGACCCTGGGCCCTATGGACAACCACCAGTGCACCTGAAAGCACATGCGTCACAGACATTTACACATATTAATGCGTTCTCGGAAATCATATGAATATGTTAATGGTTTTTCAGAAATATGATACATACGTATATTTTGATTGTATATAATTTTTGTATACATACTAGGTGGAGTGATGCCCTGTGTGTCCTGCGCTGCAATAAAGAGGCGCCCGCTTTCTAAACTTCAAATTCCGTCTTCGAAAGTTTTGTTTCTGCCAACTTACAAGAAGAACACAGAATTTACTAAGACTTTGGTTTTTGGAGTGAAAAGTAGTTTTCCTGCTAAGAGTTATGTTTGCTAATATTCTGATCACACCCTTAGCACTTATAACTTCGTGTGCTAAAACGTCACCAGACCTAATGGTACACCAGGCGCTCTGTTCAATAGATGAGCAAGTCTGCCAAACAGGGCATAACAAAATCCTAAACTTTTAAACCAAGATCAGATTAATGGTTGGGGTTTTTTTGGTTTGGTGGTGGGTTGGGGTTTTTTGTTTGTTTGGGGATTTTTGGGATTTTTTTTTTTTTTTTTTTTGGGGATTTTTGGGATTTGTTGTTTTTTTTTTTGATTCATTACATCTTCAACAGAAAAACAACAGCCTTTGCTTTTCTGCGGAGGTTCCCTCCAGTTCACACCGGCGCCGCGCTGGGGTGGCCTGCAGTGATCCAGCTCTCTGCCTGTCCACAACTGCACCGGAACATTTTGATCTCTCACAGTACCGGGGAAAAAGTGAGCTTTAATTTGTAGTTGATTTTTACAATCATTTTAAAGTAAATTAGACTGGCACTTGAATTATTTTACAGTTATAAGCCAGTGCATTTCAGTGACCGCTGATCAATTTGTGCAGTTTATCATTTGTTATGAGACACTGATGGCTGTTTAATATGTCCTAAACATAACCTTGAGACAACGGGAGCTCAAAGCATTTCGTAATTATATTCCTCAGTAGGAAGCAAGTTCCACAGTTGACATATGGAAAGACCAAACTGTTTGTCCATTCAAAATAAACAAAAATATTTCCTGTTCTTTCAACTGTTAACTATTAAACATTCAACCGTGTTTCACTGTAAAGCACTCCATGGCTTTCTGAAGAGCACTTCATAATTTCCTCCCCGCTTTTAAAGGGATACAGGAGAGGTAGAGAAGTACAGAACTACAGCTGAAGTAGCAACACACTAAGGAAAATCTCAGCATCCTAAAGACCATTAGGACTTACAACCACATCACGATTACCATCCAGCACCATTAAAATGGGGTAAATCATTCAGCCTGTCAGAAGATCAGACCAGAAGGATATGCTTTGTCATCACCTCCCAGCAACAGCCATCCCAAAACCCCATCAGTTAAACAGCTCCACGTGACTTCAGGAGACGGTGACCCTTCAAGATGTGCTCAACCTCCACTATAAAAACCAACCAGCTGCTCATCACGCAGATTCTAGTGAGGTGCTCACAAAGGTTTCATGAATAAATGGATAGTTGTGGCTCAGGCACCATAAAGGACAAAGCTCAGCCGCTCCCTTCGGGTGGGAGGCGATAGAGAGAAACACTTTTGCCTCGTAGATGCAGGGCATATATATACTGATATAAATCACTCTCATTGCCTCTGAGCTGCTCTTCTCAGGCAGCAGCTCAGGGGCTCTCTCTTGCAGGAGAGCACGCAAAGATTTCTAAAACCCAAGAAAGGACGTGCAGAAGCTGAGCAGATTTACAGACCGAGCAGCCCGTGGGCAGGGGGAAAGTCAGTTTACTCATTAGTCTGCCGCCATATAGGAGAAAAAGAAAAAAAAAAAAGAAAAAGAAAAACAACAGGAGAGAGAAGAGGGAGGAGAGGAGGAAGAGGAGAGGGAGGAGGAAGAGGAGAGGG